>CM052199.1:5967261-5983937 GCA_028455805.1 Lasioglossum figueresi | reverse complement strand
GGGCAGTCCCCACCACGGCCACTCCAACTCTTCCCTTAGCTTTAGCTTAGCACGAGCCCCACGATAAAAAAGCTGAGGGAAGAGTCGGAGTGGCTGTTGTTGGGACTGCCCTGCCAAGCAGGCGAAGAGGAGAGCAGCAACATCTTTTCCGCGGGCCAGCGATGCCCAGCTCTGGCCTAGGAGAGCTAGGGCCACCACGTGGAGCGTGATGCGCGGCCGGGTCGAGGGGCCGTGCCTTCAAAACTCGGCCGACGCGAGTAACTAAATTCGAGCTCTGATTTTGCATAAAGATCCCCGCAGTCCATCCATAACAAGAGTTGGGCAGACATTTGTATCTATGTAAAACTTTTGCCCAACTCTGTCCACAAGAAATGCGATTCTCGCGCAGTCTTTCGAGGAGATTGTTGGTGACATTTTCTCAGCTACTGTGCAAAGAAATTTGTCTACGGTCGGGTAATGACTATCGGGCCAGTTCCTGCGGTTAATTACCGAGTTCCAGGATAGATTTGCGGACGCGTGCGATTTTGGCGTAGATCGCACGGTCTCGTGGAAACGGTAGTCACATGATCGGCCTACTAGTTATCTGCACGGCGATCTGTTCGCTTTCTCTGGCAGTTACCCTAGTTTCGATAGGCGGTAAATATCCGACGTAGAAGGGCTTGGGAGCCGTCCGACGACGCTTGCTATATATGAACCTGCCGCTGATGTAATTGAACCGGGCGACCATTGCATAATTTTCTATTGACTGAAAATTGGGCCTCGGCGGTTTTTTTCCTTGTTCGCGAAGTCTCGGTCATCGCGCCCATTCCGGAACGAACATTTTCCTTCTCTCCTCGTTTACCGTTGTTCCGATACTGTCGACATTAGCCTTTTAGAACCGTTTAGCTGAACCGAACTTTTTCTTGAATTTAACTTTTGTTAATTGAAATGCTTGTTGTTCTCCAAATTGAATTAACCCTTTGCACTACTTCGTCGAGTCTGACTCGACATCGGAGAAAGAATTCCTTTATTTATTTAATTTCTTATTTTTTAGTGGGAAACAAATATAAGCTGCGCAAATGTAAATAACAACAAAGTTTGAGAGCTATATTTAAAATAAGTAGCAGTCAAGGGACTGTCTTTTGAAGTATACTTCAAATAAAACAGTTAAAATAGTAGGGAATTGTTGGCAATAAAATTGAAAAATAATTCGAAGTGCAAAGGGTTAAGAAAAATTTTTGAATTTTTTCCTGGGAGAAATTAATGAAATCATTTTTTAATTCTTGAGGTCATTCGATGCAGATTTTCTTTCTTCGTTGAGTGGTTGAGGGGTGAAAACTTTCTTCGTTGAGGAATTAGGAATCGCCCTTTTCAAGTCTATTAAATTGATAATAATTTTTAATTATTTATAATAAATTTAACATTTTTGAGACACGATGTATACATTGTCCACTTGAGGGAACGATGAACATTTCGAAAATACATACATAAATTAACCGAGGAAGTGAAAAAATGAAATACTGAGACTCGTAACAAGTTGAATACGATTAAATAGATATTTATGATTAACTGCCGGAAGGAAAGTAATTGAATTAGTATGTACAAATCACACTGGGGAATAAAACAGATGACTACTACACTAGTTTCATATCCTCATGAATAATAATTATCGAGTCAATGGGGCGTCGCACGTTAAGAGCTGTCATTTACTCCGCAAAAGTGAAAGAAACTAGTTGAGAAAGTAGAACCTCCGCAACCATAACACTGATGAACGCATCCTTTTGTACACAGTACTCGCAACGATTATATAATTAGTGAAAATATAAATATGCAATTCGGAAAATTTCGTTAAAATCAACAGAACGACATTTTTAACATTTTTCAAATGAAACAACCTCCGCTCACTACGCTCACTATACACTCTTCCCATCTAACAAGCACATGTTACATCCCGGCCAGATCGACAGGGAAAGTTAACGACGTCCGCGGAATTAAATAACAAACGCCACCAGGCAACGAAATACCAGTAGTTTTCAAATGATCGATGATCAATCTCTCTCTCTCTTTCAGATCCACTGAATCGAAACGACCCCGAGGAATGTTGTCGAAGGCCCCCACACCTGAAGAACCCTTACTGCAACGAGATCTACATACCTGAAGACGACTATTTCTACAGGCTGTTCAACGTAAAATGCTTGGACTTCGTCAGAGCCTTTCCTGCAGTTCGACCAGGATGTCGATTAGGCTCTCGAGTGCCTTTCAACCTTCTCACTGGAGTTTTGGATGGGAATACTATTTACGGAGTCACGGAGACTTTCGGAAGGTAATCGTGCATTGAAATATTTACTTGCAATTTTTTTATCGCAGCCATCGTGCTGGAAAAATTACGAAACGTTTGGACCGCGTCACGTGACCGAGCGAAAGTTTGGGGGGAACAGCGGCGTGGTGGGGGAAGATAGTGTGGGAAATCAAGATTTAAAAAAAAATTGAAAAAAATTACAAAAGTGTCCGGACATACAGTAAAGTCGCGTTACTTCTCAGCGACCGTCTACCTAGAATTTGTCAGGTGCCTTGTGATGTGGTCTGAACCACTAATCCAGTTACAAAACTTCCTTATTTTTCATTAATTTTTCATGGGACTTTGACCAACTTATTTATGGAATTTTTCTGATTAAAATCACACTAATCACGATATAATTACAATTGTATTTAGTGGTTCGATTGACGAGGAATGTTTCGGGCGCAAAGAAGAACGATCCGTGTTTACATGCTGTCCTTTTCTACGTTCGGCTTCCTTTGTACTTTCGGCGCGGTAGACGTAGTCATGAAAGAAATAGTGTCCCTACCTGATGTTTCTCCGTGCAGAACGCAGGCGTTTCGCGGCTCTGTTGATATTTTGATTGTCCAATTGTTGAACATATTTATCAACGAATGCAAGCGAATGATGCAAAATTGGTTCAGGTTGATTCCCGGTTCGATGCTGGCTTTCAGACGCAGCGTTGCATCCCTTACGTCATCCGCGACAATAAATCAGCACTACGTTTGTTCTATATTTTGCGAACGTAAGGATATACATGCATTCTATAGTACTCGCACTTTCTAGTCCGCTCGCGTTATGAGATCTCCGCGCGGATTTCCCAATCGAGCACCCGCGGTCTTAAAGGCGTTCCACAACACGAAATTTCACGCGTCCGTGGCCGGGGCGATCATCGGACTAATTACACTAATCACCTCACATGTACGACTCCTCGTGTACATGCGCAACCTCACGTTTATTGCATAAAATATTATCCAAGAATTTATGCGAAATGAAAAATGTTTGCAACGATTGCAAGATACCGGAGCCAAATATAAAATTTTCATTAATCTTAGTTTTCTTATTAGGCTGAAACTAATGCAACCGATGTCCTTGAATCTTTTTAATATGTACACTGCTTTAAACTGTGCGTGCCCATTTCTGTCACAAATGCAATAAAATCCGTAGTCTAGCGATGACTTCGTTAAAAAAATTATTCGCGGGTTCGTACGGACATTTTGGGCGATTTGAAAAATATGCAGACATCGTCGAAACTGCAGTTGAGATTTTAAAGAAACGTATAGATATATGTACAGAAATGAATACGGTTCCAGGGCCCACACACAATGTATATGTATAGTGTTTCAGATCCCATATCTACGGGTCCGTTACATTGTAACTCGCGGTGTCTTTAGATATCGAATCAAAGACAAAGCCGCGTTTCTTTTAGTCCGCTGACGTGATCCCTTTCGGACGTTTTTCTTTAAACGTATCAACGAGCTGCCTTTAAATCAAGTTCAAACTTCAATACCTTTTTTTTTAAATTAAATTACATACCTTGCTTCCCAAAAACCAATATACGTTTGTGCACCTGACCTTTTCCGATCGGCCACGAAAAATTCTGAAAGATGGACTAAAACGCTTCCTTCATATGTGGAGAGACTATAATCACATAATTATAATTATGTGACGAATAATTAATCAATAATTAATTGAAAATTGTATTGTTTTGATTTATAGGAAACTGCGAACAGGTTATGGAGGATTGCTGCGAATGAATCCTGTTTTCTCAGAGTATGGTCTGAAGGATCTGTTGCCATTGAAACTGGACATCCCTGACGAGGGTTGCACAAGACCTAATAGATCAATGTACTGTTTCGAAGCAGGTAAATCTCTTCGTTCGTTATTAATACGAAACAGTAAAGAATTATTAAGAAATTAAAATGTTTATCTAGATCCTGCACCGTGCAATTAATCCAGACAATTTTTATTTACAATAAAAAATTCGCGGTCCAATTGTTATTGTTATTCGCGCGTGTTCTCGAAGTCTTAAAGCCGCTATTCGGGAACAAGGGTTAATTGATAATTGTGCACGACGTTACGCATCGTTGACGGATACCTAAACGATAATAGCCGTCGCGTTATCTGCCGGCGGTGGCAGTGTCGAAATTCACTTTTAGAATGCTCGCATTCTGCACCGTCGAGCCGAAGAACGTCGATAGCCGTTCGATCGGTCGATTATCGGAAAGGGAGTGGCCGGAACCAAGGTCAACAGCTCCCATTGGCGTTCCTACAATGTTCCGCCGAAGGAAAATGTTCGTTCACGCAGAATTAATTGCGCCGATTAACGCGGGAAACGTGACAGTTGTTTTGATTCCTTGCCTCACCGAGAGAACACGCTAACCGACCCATTTTTCAAGCATATCAGTAATAAATCATATTATTGTTGAAAATAATCTGCACCGCTTTTCGCGGGTGGTTCGTGGATGTAATTTTTCAATTTATTGATTTTTATAGGTGAGATACGAGTTAACGAGCAGCTGGTGTTGACCTGCATGCACACGTTAATGGCGAGAGAGCACAACAGGATTTCCAAAACCTTGAACCAAATTAATCCCCACTGGGATGACGAGATCCTGTTCCAGGAGTCTAGAAGAATCGTCATTGCTCAGATCCAGCACATTACGTACAACGAGTTCTTGCCCATTTTGCTCGGGAAGGACGTCATGGAGAAATTCGGCCTCCTCCTCGAGAAAAATGTAAGGGTTTCTCACGCTGTTACTCGCACTAACAGATTCCTGACATTTTTCCGATCAAAACGAGTCCAAACACGACATAGTTCGAATAACTTTGACCTGTTCCATCCACGATGGGATACAGGTTCGCATAATCGAGGTTTTAGGAAATCGTGGATTAAACAGGTAAATCTGAACCGAATTGTATCGTGTTTGGACTCGTTTCAATCGGAAAAATGCCGCGGAGATGTTGGTGAACAGAGAAATTGTTAAAAATAATATCTTTGCGATGATTAAAACTAATTTGTTAAAGGACTACTGGGACGGATACGACGAAAGTGTGAACCCATCTGTGATCGATGCGTTTGCGGCTGCAGCGTTCAGATTTGGCCATTCCTTGTTGCCAACAGCGGTTGAGAGATGGAGTAAAGCTCACAAATTCATTGGTAATTTACCACACAATTATAAATCTTCACATTCAGGAATAATATTATTCTGAAACATGAGAATTTAACGTACTGTAAATTTCAATGAAGCTTCGAAGAGGCTGTCAGACCTAATCAGAAGACCCTACGATCTGTATCGAGCCGGTGTGTTCGATGAATACATCATGGGACTGATGAACCAAGTAGCCCAAGCTATGGACGACTCCATCACGCAAGAGGTAAGAACATTTCCCGTATTAATAACTATTATCGAATGTAAAGAACATAGACTACGTATCATAATTTCAGGTGACCAATCATTTATTCAAAAAGGCTGGAGCAAAGTTCGGTCTGGACCTGGTTTCCTTCAATATGCAACGTGGTCGTGAATTTGCTATTCCAAGCTACATGGAATTCAGGTTAGCGAATTATGCTTACCACGTGACACGTACACGTTCCAGATAACTAAAAGTATCTGCCGTATTTAATAAAAACATATTCACTACGTATGGAGACTTCTGATATAAGTAAATTTCATCACAGGAAATTCTGTGGTCTTCCCTGGGCAGACACTTTCGAAGAACTCTTCGGCTCCATGCCTAACGAGACCATCAGACGCTACAGCTCCATCTTCGAGTGAGTAAATATATAAATTTTAAACACTCGGAGGACCTTAAAATCCTGCGAAGAATATCGTTGCAAAAGCTATCGAAGCTAAAAGATATCGATTTACATTACAAATATTCAGTGGCCGCGACAAAAAATCCCAGAACGTTTCGGACAAGAGTGAATGAAGATTCATTGAATATTCGACCGTAACTTCATTAATAATTCAAGCCACACTATGTATAGAATTTGACGGACGAGTCCCAACTATTCGTCGTGATTACGCATCACCGAATTCCCAGAATCGAGCGTACGATATCATACCAATCGAACTTTCAGACACCCGGCCGACGTGGACCTATGGTCGGGAGGTGTCTCTGAGCGGCCACTTCCGGGTAGCATGCTCGGGCCAACCTTCGCCTGTGTAATTGCCACGCAATTCAGCTATTCTCGTCGCGGTGACCGATTTTGGTACGAGCTGCCGAACCAGCCATCGTCCTTCACTCACGGTAAGCGAACCTTTCCAATCGAGGATCGCCGGCGTTGATCCGATCCAAGGACGCGATCGTCGATCACCGGAAAACAAGTGTACCGGCACACGCGAAACGTGAACGCACGCTCCAATACGCAAAAGCTCACCTTTCACTTCTCTTTCCAGAACAACTGAACGAGATTCGGAAAATCAAGCTTGCCAGAGTGATCTGCGACAACACCGATCTTATCGACACCATACAGATCTACCCTATGGTATTACCTGACCACGAAATGTACGTATCCGCTTCCATTGATCATCAGTCTCTTAGGATTTTGGGAAGCGACATGAGATAGGTCCACTAGATTAGGGGAACACCATCAGCTATGTCTAAGCTAGCTCTACTAGATGAGGAGACCTTTACGAAACCCACATCAATATAAGGAGGTCCTCTGTCCTCTGAAAAGCTAGCTGCAATGCTTAAAAAATTGTTAACTGATAGCTAGCTAGGTCCACTAGATTAGAGGAACACTCTACGTCAATATATCAGGAGGTTCTCTGTCCTCTAAAAAGCTAGGTGCAATGCTTAAAAAATTGTTACCTGATAGCTAGCTAGGTCCACTAGATTAGAGGATCACCCCACGTCAATATATCAGGGGGTCCCCTGTTCTTTAAAAAGCTAGCAGCAATGCTCAAAAAATTGTTACCTGATAGCTAGCTAGGTCCACTAAATTAGAGGAACACGATACATCCATATCAGAAGGTTTTCTGTCCTCTAAACAGCTAGCAGCAATGTTTGAAGAATTGTTACCTGATAGCTAGATAGGTCCACTAAATTAAAGGATCACCCCTCGTCAATATATCAGGAGGTCCTCTGTCCTCTAAACGGCTAGCTGCAATGCTTAAAAAATTGTTACCTGATCGCTAGCTATGTCCACTAATTTAAAGTATCACCCCACGTCAATATATCAGGAGGTCCTCCGTCCTCTAAAAAGCTATCAGCAATACTTGAAAAATTGTTATCTGATAGCTAGCTAGGTCCACTAGATTAGAGGATCACCGCACGTCAATATATCAGGGGATCCTCTGTCCTTTAAAAAGCTAGCAGGAATGCTTGAAAAATTGTTACCTGATCGCTAGCTAGGTCCACTAGATTAAACGAACACACCACATCAATATATCAGGAGGTCCTCTGTCCTCCAAAAAGCGAACTGCAATGCTTGAAAACTTGTTACCTGTCCAATGAGCGCCATCAGCTATCTCTAAGCTAGCTCTACTAGATTAGGGTACTTTGACAAGGTCTTCTGACTCCTGATGAAGCTAGCAACAACTGCCAAACTGATCAACAAGGTCTTTTAGTAGAACCTCTGATGCAGCTGGCGACGAAGCCTTGCTTCCAATGACATGTTTATGGTTGTTTATAGAAATCCCAGAGTTCCCTGTCGAAGCGGGATCCTGCCCAGCATGGACCTGACAAAGTGGGCGGATTATCCAACGTCGAATCACGCGCAATACGTGAGTAATCTAGAGGGCCAGTACCAACCATACGGAAAGTAAAAAGGCTGTTTTTTAGACATAAAGTAGAGAACCGCCTAGACGACACACCACCACGTAGTCAACAACAGTCACGAGCCGAGAAGCACGACCCCTTAGGCACCCCTTACTCGAGACACTATTACGGTACTGTAGTATAGTGAACCCTAGACGCGTCTGCACACACGGTGTACTTTCTCGCATAAGCTGATGGCTTAGGGGACACTGCAGCAGACGGGTGGACACTTTACCGATCTTGACACTTTGATGACTGCAGATTTCTTTTATTCATTCCTAATTGACAATGCCTGACACTGCAATTCTATATTTCTATATTTTTATAATTCAGATTCAAAATTATTCAGGTGTCGCACAACTCAACTTTACAATTTTTGTTCCATTCAATAAATTAATTTATGAAGGTTTTGCGAGTACCGGTTTGGTAGGCAAAATACTGAAAACAGAGAATAAAGAAATGA
This sequence comes from Lasioglossum figueresi, assembly GCA_028455805.1. Taxonomy (NCBI): domain Eukaryota; kingdom Metazoa; phylum Arthropoda; class Insecta; order Hymenoptera; family Halictidae; genus Lasioglossum; species Lasioglossum figueresi. The sequence continues at coordinate 5,975,412 of CM052199.1, read as the reverse complement.
ACTCACGCCCGCGTGACAGCGGCCCCCAAAGTGTCAAGTACAATAATTATAAACCCCGAATACATCATAGAAACACCGTAGCCTTAATTTATTGATTAGCGATGAGATTATAATTTATATTCGCCGATGGCGGTTCGAATATCAATTATAATTCGATTGTAGAGCCCGTTACGATCTTATCCGTATGTTTTTACGCGATTACGCGTGGCTAAGTAACATGATCAAGAAGTTCCATGACATTTAATATTGAACATTGATGATTTGATATTGAAAGTTACCGTCCGTTTGGATTTTTATTTGGACACAGTTGCTCCTTCGGAAACTAACTAACGAATTTTGTAATTTCGTATCAGGCTGATTCTCGTTAAAAGAAAATCTCGCACGTGCGCAGTTGCAATATGTGCAGCGAATCTAATCAGTTAATAGAACGATGCTAATTGAAGACCGTTTGCATACATCAAACCGAGTCTGGTTCAGCCTGCAATGAATCGTGTTACGAGAATCTGCGGAATAAAAACGTTTTTCCATCGATCGCGGAAACGTCTTATTTTCCGGGGCGAAGGTATAACGAGATTATTGATTGATGATTCGAGAAGCAACTGTACCGATAAAACTTGGAAATGGTTTAGAATTTCTCTCCGTGTGTATTTGCTGCATTGCAACTATTGCGGAAATGGCAGGGACGAGGTGTAGGTTGCAATCGTGACCATTGCGTAACCAGAATGCATTTACGTAAAACAACTTTCCGCGTCGACTGCTTTTTAATAATCGCTTCGGACGTACACCATTGGCCAAAACCGCGAGATCCGATGCCGTAATCGCTGGAATCTGTTGCAAGCTATTCCAAGTATCTGGGAAAAATCCAGGAAATTTTATGCGAATGCAAACTCCTGTTTACTAAAACGGTGCACGTGTGCGTCAGTGACGTACTTAGATTTAGATCTCGAACGACCAAGCTAGTTCTCCGCGCCTTTCGTGGAATCATTGATCTCATTAGCAGATTGATCAAGCAATGAATGATTTCGTATCTCGCATAATTTAAAACGGGTTTATTTTGCATGAAATATGTTCCATATTACGCACGCTTTCTGAGAAGATTTCCGAGGTCATTTCAAGTAACTTCTCCCTTTACGAAAATGTTCTCCGTGGCTTCGTTCGGGAGTTATTAACGAAAAACACGGACCAATCGGAGCGCGGATAGCGCGGACGGGCTCCGCCTACGCGACACGCCCCCTCGAGTTTCTGTTTTTCGTTAGTATCTCCTTAACGGAGCGACGTAGACAATTATCGCAAAGGAAAAAGTTGCTTGAAATACTCCTGGGAATCGCCTCTTCCAAGAAAATAAACAAAACTGATTAGATTGAACATGACACAGTGATTATGGACCTGGTCTCGCGATGTTGGCCAGTGACGTATCATAGTCGACACAGTAGAAAAGTATAGTTTGCGGCCGCGGTGTGCGAACGTCCTCACGGATTAACAGGTTGCGAAAACGATCGATACTCTTGCACACATGATCACTCGTTAAGCCGCTAGAGTTAGCGCAAGCTAGTAGATAGTACACGCATAGAAACGTCGTGCGTTAAACATCGATTACCTGACAAATACTCGAAATATTTATAACAACCGCCAGGCGAGCGTGTCTTTGCTTGCTCCTCACGAGTTCTGTTCTCCGATGATCAATCATTTGGGAATGGAAACGATCATTTAAACTCGACCAGTACACATTCGATGTACATTCACACTGGGTAAAAACATTGATAATTCACACAATTGATCTTTCGAATGTTTGTGTCGCCAGATTGGGACTCTCACTTGAGACGAGAGAGGGGATACTGTACTCCCCTGAATTCCTGTCGATTCCCCTAATCCAGCGCTCGGATTTAATTACTCGCGACGGTCGAGTTTCGAAGCCACGCCCCCTTGAGCTGGCCACGCCTCTCGCTGCCCGTGGCGGGCCAAATTCGGAGCTCCTCGGGCCCCGCGCTCTTCTGGGGACCTGTGCTCTTCTAAGGGCCCCGCGTTTACAGCAGATTCGTCCTTGATTGTGTTTTGTTTTATTATCATGCGAAACCTAGGGCCCCCAGGTAACATTTGCTACGGGCCCCGTGCTAGCTTAATCCGGCCCTGCCTGGAGCGTGTTCTATACTCGCTATTCGTGGCACTTAGGAGAACTAGGGCCACCACGGGGGGCGAGACGCGTGGCTGGGTCGAGGGTGCGTGGCCTTCGAAACTCGGCCGTCGCGAATAAGTAAATCCGACCGCTGCACAGTGATCGATTCCTCGATTCTAGGTGGACAAAAGTCAAATTGTTGTGTTCTCTTGTAGCAATAACGCTCTATTTCTCAGAAATCATGACAAGTGTATAAAAACTACATGAACTTAAAAGAATTATACCATTTCTTTATAATGAACAAATAAAACAATTAATTGTAACGTTTGTGAAAATAACGTAAACGAAATATTTCATAGTTTTTGTTTAAATACGTGAATAAACAAAAACACGAAATGGAAAGAATTAATCTTAACTTGTATTTAGAAATTGGACAAAGTTCTACAAAAATATAATACAAAATTGCAGAATTATAATAAGGAATGTGCACGACAAAGGTGCACGTTCTAAATTATTATAAATTATCATTGTTATATGTACAACTGCATCTTTTTTAAGGTGATTTAATTAAATTTTTTTTTTGTATGCAAAATATGTTTTGCTGAATCGTTAAACAGCTTGGATGTTAAAGAAGTTTAGAGTCAGCCCTATTATTGCATCAACTTTGGATTTAGTATCTTTACAACTCGCCAAACTGAACGATGCAGTTCAAGAATCGGCCAGAATTGGCAAATCGTGAGGGTGTTGTTTTCCAGCATGATAATGCAAAGCCCCACTCATCTTTGGTCACTCGCCAAAAATTATTGGAACTAGGTTAGGATGCGTTGTCACATCCAACATATAACCTTGACCTTTTGCCTACAGATTACCATTTATTTCGTTCCATGCAGAACTCCTTAAATAGTAAAATTTTTAATGACGCTGACGATGTAAAGTCACATTTAATTCAGTTCTTTGCTCGGAAAAATCCGAAGTTTCATGAACATGGAATTACGACACTGCCTGAAAAATGGCAAAAAGGTCATCGACAAAAACGGACAATACCTAATTGAATAAAGTTATATTTCTAAGCAAAAATTTGGAGTTTTCCTTCTTACTTAAAACACGCAATCGCTTAGCTGCCAACCCAATAGTATTTCGCACAGGCAAAACTTTGATATGCAATCGAAATATTAGGTTATGTATCGAACGAATGAATGTTTATAAACGAAATAGAACGTAATCGAAGATATCTGAAGTTGATCAAATTTACCATTTTGTCCACCTAGAATTGAGGACTCCATCATTATACACAGTGGCCGAAGAGAACCGAGTGTTCCTAATAATTGTTCTTAATAATTGTAACAAGTATTCGTGTTACAGAACCTGTTAAAAATACGATTAAAAAATTCAAAAAAAAGAAAAAAACGAAAAATATCGAAAAGTCCCACGGCACAGTACGTTTCCGTACGACACTGTCTAACGCCTACAATGTATGCCTATATTGTACTATAGCGATTGGTGGAGGAGCACTTGCATGACGCGCGAAGACGTCCAACAAGACCGAAGCCGGTGCGGAACAACTACAACAGAGAGGAGATCTTGCGCCTCTTCTTTGAGAGTATTAACGGCATTGCCTCGTATCTGGGATTCAGAAAGTAATCACGAATTATCGGAGCATCGATGCACCAGGGTGAATATCACAGAAATGTACTCCCCCAACCACCAACCCAACAATTTAGAAACGACGCTTGAAACCGAAACTACACTGCATTTATTATATCCACAGTTGAATAAACAGCATATCCGTACCTTTATTTTATAATTATATCTTCTCCGTTCGATAAAGGGCATTGCTGAGAGCTACGTGAGAGATCGAGGAACGTGTCAATTTGAAAAATACAGGGGGAACGCTAACCTTGCTTTTCAGAGTATTTATCAGTGTTACCAACCTCTGTGCAGAGAAAAAGTTGTTTTTTTGCGGTAACACTGATAAACATACATATGTGTCAGCCTAACGCTTCAGTTTTCCTATGATTACACGTTTTTTTCTTTTGTTTATTAATATCTTCAATGTTATCAATGGATCCGAGTGGATTCAAGCCTTTCATATGTTTGTTGCTATGATTCCACTAGCTGAACTAAAATTGGCTCTAGACTTGCTCTGCATCAGAGAGGACCTCTGTCTTCGTGAACGTAATATGGGGAAATCTCTGCTATGCGAATGCAATCACGGTCTTAGATTGTTTGTCCTTATTTCTGCGAATTTTGAGCTGGGTGAGGGCTCGATCTAAAGAGGAAGGTTATAGGTACAGCGCTGGATCGCATTATGGCAGTGAAAAAATCTTTTAGAAACAGAAAAATACATTGAAGTCTGCAAATATTTTTCTCGATTTTTGCTCTACTTCGGACACATATATTATTAGATATAAACATAATCTCGTTAAATAATGCGGTCCAGCGCTGTAGCTATAACCTTCCTCTTTAGAATGAGCTCTGACCCAGCCGAAAATTCGCTCAAATAAGTACAAACAATCTAAGACCGCAAACCCATGTTTCGATCCAAAATCTAGCTAGATTTCTAGTTAGTTTCCTTTCTAGTTTTATCACGAGGGTAGCGTTCCCCCTTGATCAAAGACAGGGAGTTCCAACTTGTTCCCCTCCGAGAACTGCGAGGTCCCCACCATCGAACCTTTTCCCACAACAGTAAAGTCGAGATTACTGTCCAACAGCCGTATTTTTTGTGGACAGTAATCCTGGTGTTGCGATCGTATTTTTGTTACTTCAAAGGAGAGTCCGAACATAGAGAAGGTCAGAATGAAATTCAAAGGAGAAGGACAGAACGAGCGTCTCTTTCTTTCCCATACGCTGTCCTTCATTCGAAACTAGAATCGTCGATTTAACCAGTAAATACAATTGGAATTATATCGTGTTTGGTCTTATATTAATCAGAAAAATGCCGGAAATGCGATAGTGAAATTTCATAAAAAAAATAATGAAAATGAAGAAAGTTGAACATCATCAACGTGCCTTCGGCGCGGCGCGGCGTTGATTGAGGACAGTAATCACGACTTTACTGTACTACGTACAGTCGTAGAGTTAGTGTGTTGGACGACAGAGTGGTGGCGCTCGATTCTCGTGCTTCCCACTATTATACATGTAACGACGAAGTCTAAGAGTGGGGGAAGAACCTAAGCGGGGAAGGCGCCTCGAATAGCTCCGGAGCTACTAGTTGGAACTGCCTGATCTAAGAAAACGACGGTTCACGGTCCAAGAAAGTTGCCTAGGCCCCGATTGGCGAGCGTAGAACAGCATACCTCGCGTCACAAAAGTATAGTAGCCCTGCACGATCTATGTCGGAGCGCGGACCCGAGGATCCGGCCTTAGATCAAGACTTCGCTGTAGTGTTTTATGGAAGCAGTGGCGTGGTTGAAATATCGCAGTTTCGTTGATTCCATGCATTTCATGAGAAATTTTTAACCGGACAATATCCGAAAAAGTTGACTAAAACTATTGAAGAATGATGATGATGTTTCTCTTTAGTTATTTTACGTTCACATACTTTTTATGGATCCACACGGTAGAAGTAAACGATGGAGGATAGTCGCGAAGGAAATGATTATTTGAATAATGTCGTTTCACGCGAATTACCGTATGCAACGACTAAAAGTAGTAAACTAAATACGTGTAGTAATTTATGCATCATATATCTACGTGCCCTAGTACATATCGTGTGACTACTTTACCTTATATATTTACCTTATTTATCGAAACGGCACGCCATTCCGTCATTGTTGTAGACCAGTTTCCTCCTCCTAAATCATTCGCGATTATTATGAATAAGAGGATGGGCCTGAAGGTGTGGAGTGTGAGTCTGGCATGCAGGAACAGCACTTTAGATCGCTTCGAGTATTATTGTATTATGTATTATGTATATATGTATGTGTGCACGGTGGCTCTGGTTGATTAGAAATTCAATAGAAATTATTTCATAGACTATGAAATTAATTGGACGACCATTTGTATAATTCAATTATTAATCATTTCATTCAATTTTCTAAGCACAAAGTGACATTTCGTACCTCGGATTGCAATTGTTCTAACAATTTGAACAAATGTAATTGAAAAAAACTGTGTTCTTGTTCATTTTTTGTACAAATATATGTAGTTTCGTAGAAATGCGAATTTGTTCTGATGAGATCGTCGTCCAATTAGTTCCGAGTGGTCGAATAAATTGTTTTAAAACATTTGGAAGAACATTTCCGAGCCACTGTACACCCAGCCCCTGTTTATATGTTGTATTTTGTACATAAGTACCGTCAACGAATAAAGTCACATTAACAAGAGTGCCATTTATGGAACTTCTATCAATTTTTCTATCGATTCACCTTTCCCCGCCACAAATTCTACCGAAACTAATAAATCCTCTGTATTAAAATAAAAACAAACTTCCCATTGTTCTAGTCCTACGAACAATTGAATCCAATTAACCCGAACAGAAGTGGTCATCGACAGGTGACGTAATTTGTAAGAGAAATTCACAATTTTCAGAGCAACGGAGTCGCTCGATCGATAGCCGAATCGATTTCTGACTCGACGAACAATTCGCGTGCGAGTCGCCGTGCAGAGGAAAACGATATCAATGAAATTTACAATCTGATCGATCGGGGAGCTCGAGGGAATGTCGGAACACCTGGAAAATTCGATAACCGACGGAAAACAATAAATATTCGACGTTCGAGACGTTCTTCGAGTAAAAAGTTGCAACAAAACGGATTCTGTCGTCATCCGAAGCTGAGCTACGAGGACCAGAGCAAACTGAAAGACAAGTTGCAAAAGGAAGTAAACAATCTGAACCTTGGGAACGTTCTGAGAAGGAGAGTTCAGGCCACGTTGAATCCGTCTGGTCGATCTTACAAATTCGAATTCTCGTCCAGCGAGCCGGGGAAACACGGTTCCATTCCGAAACCTAACTCCTCTGGAGCCAGCAACCATAACAAATCCACTCCAGAAAGTTCAACAAACCTCGACGAGAAATATAAACGATCTGAAACAATTAGAAATAATAAGAATCCCGGATCGGGGATTAGCGATCAGAAAAGGACATTGGACTCAGAAGAGCAACAAGAAGAGAAGACGTACATCAGCATACAGGATCATCAAAAGGACATCGAGATGACGACATTGTCTGACATCCCAGACTACGATCCATCGAAAATCCCGTACGTGGATGTTCCGGATTACTCGGACATCCGAGAGGAGAGTTTGGACGCGGAGGACCGTCGCCTGAGCAAGAAGGAAATGGCGGGGACAGGCGTTGATCCTGAAACACCGGAAGCGAATTTGAACGGGAAGAATGAGGACGGAGAGGTGTCCTGGATGAACGACAATAGCGACAGTTTGAAAAGGAGATTGGAAATTTCGCGGAATGACGATTCGGTGAGGATATTGGAGAGTAATGAAGATGGCGGATCGACCAGAGAGAAGTCCGCGATTTTCGATATAAACGAGTACAGAAAGCCGTTCAATTTAGACGAATTTCTTAAGGACGATCCGATAATGAAAAAGCTGCAGCTGCTCGGAAAGGAGACGACAGCCTTGTACGGTGTAAACAGGAAACGAGGTGGTTTATTTAATGAAACTGAGAGTGATAATCGTTCTACGGAACGGAGCGCAGTGCCAGAAGAGGATAAAGATGATTATTTGACAAAAACCTTTGGAAAATGAGAGAAAAAACAAGAATTATGTTGCAGAGTGATCGATTTGACCAGAAATACGATTGAGCTGTTTATTTTGAAAGTGGCCGAAGTCCATTTTCGAGAAAAATCGAGCTAGCAATTTTATATTTACATTTCTACGATATCTTTTCATTCTGAAGAAAATTGTAACTAATATATTGAAAATCACACAGATTTTGTGAAAAGGAAATTAGTTGGTCAATAGAATGATAGGAATTTTTATTTTGAAATTGGCCTGAGTCCATTTGTCCAGATCAATTTGACCAGAAATACGATTGAGCTGTTTATTTTGAAAATGGCCCAAGTCCATTTTCGAGAAAA
>CM052199.1:5951461-5967161 GCA_028455805.1 Lasioglossum figueresi | reverse complement strand
TGTAAATGTTCACAATAACTAGATTGTAGGTCTTTATGCAATAAAAATGTCCTACCTGAATTTCAACGATCTGGAATGAAATAGAAAATCGTTTTTAACAGTATTTTGAAACGTTTCCAATGATTCTACTGTTTCACATTAAATACACTAGAAGATCAATGAATTACCCAGCTACCATGATCCTCTAAATCATCTCCCACCGAGTTACAATCTCCCAGAAATATCCCAGCAACATTTACAACCACCTAATCGTTATTTCCACCGATCACGTTTCCACGACCGAACCTTCCCAGTAGCCGTGTCGAAGATACCATAAGAGACAATACGCGATTACTCATCGGCGTCATACAGGAAGCTCCCCACAATTATTTCGCTAAACCCACCTCCGGGAGAGCAGTCGATATAACAACATCGAACTAGAAAAATAAGATCTCGGTAAGATATCGTGTAGACTCAGTAGCAAACCAACCAAGACGAGCTAGGACCAACTGGATGCTGAGCATCTAGCTGTCCCCTTTAAGCAATTACACCGGTTGGCTGCCGCGTTTCGATCGATCGAAATTTCCGCGGCGGAATCCCATCGAGCGAGTGGCAGGAAATCGAAGAAATCGAATTAAGGTAAGATAGGCAGCGGGGTTTCCCTCTTTCCGAGGGATGAATCTGGCCTGAACGGATATATAAGGCCGTCATCGTGCCGGTGCTCAGTGTCACTCGTCTGGTTTTATCAATTCCAACAGCCTCGGCTTCCATCCGATCGCAAAACCGTGCCCCAGGTAAACACACCGTCGAGAACCACGCGATCGGTCCGGGAAGCTACAGCGATCCTCTCCCGTAGATCGTTTCGCTGCCGATCGAGATCTCTAACAAAACCGTTCCGAAACAACGTCGACGCGTGTCACGAGAAGTTCTTCCAAGTCCATTGATCCGCCGTGGATCACGGTGTTTCCGCGATCGATCGATCCTTGGTCTTGAATCTGCAAGTGCTTCCTGGAGAGACGGCGAGAGAGAAGGAGAGAGAGAGAGAGGGAGAGGATAAACAGACACCATCCATATTTATTATCTTTATGTGTTCACAATGCAGTTAAGGAGAACGCGGAAGCGCCGCGTCGCCCGGGGATTCCGGTTATAAATGACGGCGTATTTGAGAAAGGAAAAAAAAGGAACACGCACAAGACACACGCACAAACGGGAACCGTGCGTGTACGCACGGGCGAGAATAAAAAAAAGAAACGGTGTAGCGGATACCGTGCGGCGCGACGTCTCCAGCGAGATCCTGGCGGAGCAAGGACGCCCCCGGTCGAAAATGTTGAATCTAGTGGATCGTCTCGAGTTGGCGAACGAGTGTAACGTCTCGGTGACAGAGATGTGCAGATCTCTGAGGAATTTGTCAACCGGAACGTCGCGCCTGCTCCGCGACAGGCCTAGACGCTTTGGAACTTGACGCGAGAATGGATCGTATCGGTGAGACAACGCTAATTTTTCGACATAACTCTTTCGTCTCGGAATATTTTTGCGATGGCTCTTCCGCCAACGTCACCGCGACGTTTCTCCGAGTAAAATGATACCAAACACGGTACAGTTCGAGTCACTTTTCACTGTGTAATCCGCGACTTAGCGGGACCTCTATTATCCGAACACTTGTTAGAGTTTCATTTAAGGAGATGCTATTATTATAGATTTCAGCTAGACGATTAAATACGACCGCGATGTGATCGTGTAACATTCATCGGTTCGGATAATCGAGATTAAACAAACGTACCTCGAACTGTGTCGCGTTCGGGCTCGTTTTAATCGGGAAATTGTGTCGGCAAGTGTTTCGTTAAAAAATTACTCGGGATAAAGGAGTTATTTGTCATTGAATTAGTATTTTCTCAACGTTGACTCTAATTCTTCTCTACGTTCGACGGAGCCGGGGACAGTGTTCGAACATGCACCGAGGCGTTACCGTACTTCTGCGTAACTCCTGGTGAAACACGAGGCACAGCGTGCCGGTCTCACTTTCTGTGAAATTATATTGTAACTTCAAGGAGGATCGGTTTGGTGCAACGAACCGACGTTCGTATAGTGATTGCATTACAGTGAATCGAAGAAATATTTCTCAGACTCCGACATATCCCTGAAAGTTCATGGATTTCTCTCGCCGTCTCTTTCTTAACTGCCGCACGAGACCGGTAATTAATTGAGGAAAGTGGATATTATATCGCTAAGGCTTCGAGCCATCCTCGAAACTTCTTGCATCCTGGAAACGTTACCTTCACCAGGACTCGTGTTGCGTAGGAAACTCGGAAAGTTTTCCACTAGTCTTGGTAGCTGACGGTCAGACTAACTGAACAGTTGATAGTCAGAGTAGCTGATTAACTGAGTAGCTAATAGAGTAGCTGACTAACTGAGTAGCTAATAGAGTAGCTGATTAACTGAGTAGCTAACAGAGTAGCTAATAAAGTAGCTGATAATCAGGCTAACTGATGAATTGATCAGCTAATAGAGTAGCAATCAGAGTAGCTGATGAACCGAATAGCTAATAGAGTAGCTGATAATCAGACTAGTTGATAAATTGATCAGCTAATAGAGTACCCGATAATCAGGCTAGTTGATGAATTGATCAGCTAATAGAGTACCCGATAATCAGGCTAGTTGATGAATTGATCAGCTAATAAAGTAGCTGATAATCAGAATAGTTGATGAATTGAGTAGCTAATAGAGTAGCTGATGAATTGTGTAGCTAATAGTCAGAGTAGCTGATGAACTGAGTAGTTCATAGTCAGAGTAGCTGATAATCAGACTAGTTGATGAATTGATCAGCTAATAGAGTAGCTGATAATCAGAGTAGTTGATGAATTGAGCAGCTAATAGAGTAGCTGATAATCAGAGTAGCTGATGAATTGAATAGCTAATAGAGCAGCTGATGAATTGAATAGCTGATAGAGTAACTGATAAACAGACCATGAATTAACGATTCGATTCTGCTTTGACCTAATGAACCAATCAAATTCCTATTTCTTGCAGCCATGAACGCATACATTCGCATCCTATTCGTCCTCCTCGCAGCCTCTGCAACGATGTTCGCACTCTCTGCTGGTAGTTCTCTCTTCGATCGAGCGGTTGGTAAGCTTCCAGCGATCAATAAATTATATTATCAATGAACACTGAACAATCTACCATTATAAATGTTTACAATCGCCGAGCTCGTGCGAACGTTCAAGTGAAAGTTGAATGCGCGCGGGTATTCCCTGCAGAGATCATGAACTTCTTTCGCATGATTTCCAGGCGTGTGCATACGGAACTGCGCCCAGTGCAAGAAAATGTTCGGACCGTACTTCCTCGGGCAGAGTTGCGCCGATTCCTGTGTCAAGTACAAGGGAAAGATGATCCCCGACTGCGAGGACGAAAGAACCATCCAGCCCTTCCTCCAAGTATTGGACAGTGAAAATTATGAATAATATCCGCTAAGTGTACTATCGCTGTGATCTGCAATGGTCAACGAGGATCGAAGACGCGATTCGCCTGTAACAGTATTCTTTTTTTTTTTGTTTTTATATGGGAGTGTAACGCTGTGATTGATGATATCGCTTCTCTGTGACTGTGACAGACCGTGAATGTGTGTATGTGTATCATGCGTGTGTTTCTAGAGAATATCAGCTCTATTAACGCACAGAAACATTATAGAAAATCCTTTTATTTCGCATCGCATATGTCAACGTATTTATAAAACATACTCTATAATACACATACTCTTAAGTACGAAAATATTCTGAAACGACGGCTAGAGTGAAAAAGAGAGAGAGCAACGAGAGAATAGTAGAAAACTCTCGTTGCCGGATTCTCTATGAAAAAGTACCAAAAAACTGTACAACAATCAACCAAGTTCACATAATCATAAAATCGTACACGCTTCGTTCATGTATCGCTAGATTTATCAGTAGACTGCGGATTACTCACCAGAAGAGGATTTTATTCGGGAGTCGTTAAATAACATTCTGGTATTGCCGACAATGTTTGCCTCGATTCCAGCTGTTGTACCTGAAACAGAGAAACAATCGCGCGAATTATGTTATGTTCCTTTATTGTAGCCTTGTTCGTGTGTCTTCCGTTAAGCGTATACTTACACGTTGCCGAAGAGTTTTCTCGTTGATGGCTGCTCTCGATAATAAATGTTTCACTTTGTCTAAGAGCTCTGATTTGTGAATCAATTGTTCCTTCAACACCATCATCTCCCCGTTCTCGTCGTCCTTTTGAACGTCTTGCAGCGCTGCTAATCTTTGCTCTGCTAGCTGCAAATCCGTTTCCAAGGCTACCACGCGCTTCTGCGCTTCCTCGTACTGTTTCTGGAGTACACAATCGTTTTGTTTACCTGATAATTTCCCCTGAAAATGGAGAAGACTGTAGCTTTCATTCGGAGCAAGTAGAACAAATTTTTGATTGATAGATTATTTTTTAAATTCTTTGGACAAGCATAAATAATGAATTGTGCAAAGCAGTAATGCCTCTCTATTGGTCTCCGGGTGAAACCCGTTAGTCACACTTCTCGGCGAAGAAAAATGAGTAGTTAGATAAGTGGATAATTAGATAATGGAGGCCTGCAATCGTTGAGAGAGAATGAAAATCGCCAAGTGCTGTTTTAGTATTTATAAAACACCTCAAGCATAATAATTACATGACGCCATGTTCTTACACATAATACTGCAATAACTATTAGAGAGACATCGCTGAAGAAAATATTAATTCCATGCCTGATGGACGACGTGATTCTTCTTCGAGCCCATTCTGAGCCGTTTGTTCTCCATCTGCAACTTTTCAATAATTCTTTTCAAAGTAAAAATCGTCTTCTCCATTTCGATACTCGATTTCTTCTCACTGTACTCCGGTAACTCTTTATCTGATAATCTAGACGTCGAATCTGACGATTTTTCTACCTTCAATAACTGGATGTATCTAGATGGAAAGAAGAGATTTTTAAACAAAATACATGACTAATTTTCTCAACTGTATAAACCAACCTACTTCTCTAGATGTTCAACTTTCTCCCGCAATTTTGGCGTGTCAGCGTTTGTCTTTTCTACTTCGAGTCGGAGCTCGAAATTCTCACTTTCCAAAGCCAGGTTCATTTTCTCGAGAATGTCCTTGGTCATTTCTAGCTTTTCTAGTTGGACAGTGACGCAATTGCTACCCTGCAGTAAATTTACAAACGTAAATGGTAAATTGATCAATGTTTGGGACACATGAACATCTCACCTGAGAGATGATTTCCAAAGCAGCAATACGTCTCCTCTGCTCCTCGATCTTCAACAACAATTTCTTATTATCCTCAGTCTCAAATTTATCGGTCAATTCCTTGATACGTTCCCTAAGAATTTGGCATTCCTTCTGAAGCTGCTCCATAACATTCTGCTGCGCCGTGGTCGCAGACCTAGCCGACAATCCACCAACTATAGTGCCATTTTCCATTTTCAGTTTGCTCTTCAAGTACCACTTCTCCCTTTCCATACAGGTCACCACCAATCGAAGTTTCTCATAATTCGACAGCAATTTCGTATACTCCTCAGTTTTCTCTTTGAGCTTCTGTTTCAATTTTTCTGCAATTTGCTGCCATTTCTTTTGCTTCTCCCATAGCAAGAGCTCTTCTGCGGTCTGAGCAAAAGAATTATTCAATTTTACTTCGTTCATTTATTATTTATTAGTGAAACTTTGAATTATACTTTAGCCTTTTTTGCTTCCTGAGCGAAATACTCGCGGTCTAATTGAGCTCGTGCTTTCTCCAAGTCTGCTTCTAACAGCTTCACTTTGTGTTCGAGTTGTGTTTCGCGTTGGGAGACTTTCCGTTCTTGGGCTTTCACTGCCATGTATCTGTGAAAAATATTTGTCTTTATTTAGCATTTTATTTATTATTTTATATAAACAATGAAGTACCTGCGACTAAGCTGTTGCTTCAACTCAGAAATCTCCTGTTTATACGTTTTCTCCTTTTCCATCAACGACTGCAACTGTTTGCGAACTGCATCCACATGTTGAGACTGATCTCGATGCAAAGTCTGCGTAACTTCGTGCACTTTCGATTCCGTTTCTCGCTGAGTTATTGCTCGCTGCGACCTGGTCTCCATAAGTTCCAGCTCGTTCTTCATAGAAACATAATAAAATATTTAATAAATCTTCTAAGTTCGCTTTGTTAGTGAACTATTTGCAATACCTGGAGCTGTTGGCAGATCAGACCGAGCTCGTTAATCTTGTCGTCCTTCTCCTGCAGCTCCTTCATCAAAGAAATGTTCCCTTTCGTCACCAACATTCGATTCTCGGACAGTTGTTTCCGCAAAATATCAGCCTCCGATTGCCACTTTTTCAATTCGCTTCGATAACTTTCCAGCTCGCTTTTATGCTGCTCTTCGAGCCTGATGAGAAATAGCTTTATTTAAATATACATCGAGGCTTTTTAAAGGCGATTAAATACTTTTTGCCAGAGTTTGTACAACTCCATGACATAGCAACTTACCTCTCCCTCATGCGATCCATATGCTTCAGTCTCTCCTCAGCCAGCAAGTGCCATCGATCACTCAGCTCCTTCGTAATATTCAAATCCGCTTCAAGAGTCGACACTCTCTCATTTAATCTCGCGATCTCCTCAGTCTGCATAATGCTGTTCTTACCATCAGTTCTTGTCTCTTCCACTTTATCTACTTTATCAATCAAACTCTCTGTCTCTACAACTCCATTGCCCCTTTTCATTGCAACCTTCCGAGCCTCAGCCTCCATCGCCTGAAGACGACTATGCAAGCTTCTAATTTCCTCTTGCAATCGAGCTGCAGCTTTACTGTGCTCGTCCCTGTCCTCTTTCAGAAGACTCTGGTACCTGCTTATGGTCTCCTCTTTCTGTTGTATCAATTGCTGCAAACTGTTTATCGTTGACTTCAATGCTAGCCTCTCACTGCCCTCCGAACCTGCTGGTTGTGATTGAGGAGCTAGTTTGTACTCTTCCAGGAGCTTCTCTTTCTCTTTCAATTGCGAATCCTTGTTGTCTAGTATTCTATTCAGTGCTTCTACTTTTGTACGATACTCGGACATCTGCACCTCGTATTTAATTAACGTCGTGGATCTTTCAGAGGCTAATTTCAGGGCGTGGTTTAATTGATCTCGGAGCAATGATACTTCTTGATCGTTTCCCCTTGTTTTCCTCATCAACTCTTCTATTAATTGCTCTTTCTCTTTATTCCCATTCTTCTCTTTCTCATTTGTCCCTGTGTCTTTACATCCTGTTTCCTCTAAGCGGTCCAGTTTCTTCTCTGTTAATTGTGGTTCCAAATTAACGTCTTTCAACGTCAAGGTCGTCTGCACCTCCATATCACCGGTACTCTTGTTCTCCAAGCAACAAGTGTACGGATCGGTCTGTACTTCCTCTGATTTTGTAGATATTGCTGCTTGCACTGATTCTTCTTTGGTTGCTGATGGTACAGGACTCGTTCCTGTGTCTTTTGTATTGATTTGTAATTGTTGCTCTTGAGTCTTGCCCCAAGCTTTCTGAATCTGAATCATTTCCTGCTCCATGCCGGTTATGAGCGACTCGTACTCCATGAATTTATTGTTGGACACATGCAGCTCGTTCTCTAGTTGCGCCACTTTCCTTTTGTATTTGAAGTCCTGAGAAATCATTGAAAAGTCAGTGAAATCAACCACAGCTCTGGAGGTTCTCGAAAAAAATTCAAAAGTCGAAAATAAGAGCCACCCTATTGTATACGTAATTATTTCACAAATATAAACAAAATAAAGGATCGAATAGAAATAAAATAATACAAAACATTGGAGATTAAATTCGTTTATGCGTTAAAAGATTAGATTGATAATCAACGTACATTTAAGGTGTACTGCGAGTACTCTGAAAAACGCTGCATAATATCCTGCACGCTATTGCTCCCAATTTGTTGCTCCAAAATCCCTTTCAAGCTCTCGACAATTTGCAATCGATTTACAAGCGTTTCCTGTTGCAATATAACGCTCTCACGACTCTCTTTTGCGTTCGCTAATTCAGAATCAATACTCTGCCGCTCGTCCTTCAATTTAGAGGATAACAGAGTTATTCTATCAAGAGCACTGATTGAAGTGCAACCCGCATATTGATTCTGTAGAAACCCTATGACGTCTACGTACGTTCTGCAATGAAATTGTCATTATTATCCTACGATTGCAATTTCAGAAGTTCCATTAGTTTAAAAGTGAAAATCAATCGATAGAACAATTCTGTAAATTGAAAATCAAATCGGACTGCTTTCGTTGGTCGTAAATTGTATAACTAAATTTTGCCTTGGATGGATATTTGTTTAAATATGTTTAAGTGCCCATAATGTTACAAAAAATATCTACAGAGTCGTTCTATGTAACAACTATACAACCATCGCTCAGGAGAAGCTGAAATTCATAAAACTAGCATCACCTGCATCGATTTTCGCACTGTTTCCTGCAGTCCTGAACATAACTGCGCAATCCTTCGCACGCAGCTCTACACTTCTCCCATTCCTCCTGCAAACAGGCAACTTGCTTCTCTAGTTGTACTTTCCTAGCATTCAATTCCATCTCCAGCATACTTTTACTCGCTAATTCAAAGCTCAGCCTGGAGATTATAGCTTTATCCTCGCTGACAGCTTGCAAGTCAAGAATTTGGTGTCTCAAATCATCCAACTCCAGAGTCTTCATCGAATTCAACGAGTACTGCTTCTCAGCCTCTTCCCGAGCCACTTCGAGCAGCTTCTTCAGACTCTGAACCTCCAGATTCAACTCCTCGTTGTTATCCTTCAGCTCCTGTATTTTATTATCATCGAATTGCTCAGACTTCTCGAAAGACATTTCTTTCGACAGCCTCTTGTGAAGTATAATCAACTCCTCTTGCAATTCTGATTTCGCTGCAACGACATCTTTGATATTCTCCTCGCACTTCGCTAATTGGACTTGCAAAATTTCATGCAGGCTAGTTACATGATCGGCTCGTTGCTTTTCTAATAATTCATTCGCATTGGCTTCCTTCAACTGACGTAACAAGTTCTCTTCATTTTCGTAAGCTATGTTCTTCTTCATCAGGTCCACGATCCGACTCTTCTCTTCTTTTACTAGCTCCAACTCACTCTTCAACGCCTGCACTTCTTTATCATCTTCCAAGGCGATACTGTTCTCAAATAAATTCCTAACTCGTATACTAAGCTCCTGATGCTTCTCCTTCAGCTCGTTGTAAATCGTTTTACTGACAGAGTTGAGTAAATTGCTCCTCAATGTAGAAATTTCTCTCTCCATGATTTGATTATGTTTATTCCCATCAGCCAGTGATCTTCTTAGATTGGTCTCGTTCTTTATGGCTTCCTTTTGCTCCTGGTAGCCTTTC
Source organism: Lasioglossum figueresi (assembly GCA_028455805.1). Lineage (NCBI taxonomy): Eukaryota > Metazoa > Arthropoda > Insecta > Hymenoptera > Halictidae > Lasioglossum > Lasioglossum figueresi. Next base: position 5,957,806 of record CM052199.1, on the reverse strand, counting down.
GCAGTCTCTCTGTTCAACAATTGCTGAAGAGCATCGTTCTTCCTGCTCGTAACAAGAACTTCGCCAGCAGCTTCAACGTACTCCTTCGTTTTAATAGCAAAAGCTTTCTTCACCTCGTCGTCGCCTTCTTCCAAAATTTGTGTGCTCTTCTCGTAAATTTCTAGCTGTAATCTCAACTTCTCAATGTCATTTATTAATATATCATTCTGCTGGGACAGCGAGTCCTTTTGTCTACTCCATTCCTCAGCATGGTTCTCGTAAGCTTCCTGCAATTTCTTCATCTCGATCAGATACATCGCCATCTTCTCATTGTCCGATTCCTCCGCGTATATTTTTTCAATGTTCGTGTCCTTGTTCAAGGCCAGGGTTTGGAGTATGTTGTCCTTTCTTTGTAGCTCTTTTCTGCAATTAGTGTATTTCAATATTGATAAACTAGACTGCGGTTCTTTATGCATTTACAGTAAAATTGGGTAGACGAAGATGTCAATATGCATGATTCCTCCTCTATTAAAATCATTAAGGGAAGAAATAACACATTCGATTTAGTTTTTGTTCAATCTGTTCATCAGTCTATTGATAACTAATGTATTTCATACTAATTCGTAGAATGGAGCTTTAAGGAAAATTAGTTGCTCGTTTTATGCGTTTTATGCGCGTACCTCAACAGCTTTAGTTGACCTCTCAACTCTGCATTAGTACCCTGTATAACGTTTAGGTGTTCCTGCAACCTCATAGCTGGATGATACCAGCCAGCCAAGTGTCTCACGTCCAGTGCTTCCAGCAGTCTTTCTAACGTACTAGACTGTATTTCGACTAAGCTTTTACCTGCAACATTAAATAATTAAATACTAAACTGTAATTGCTCGTACATTCAGCGAACGACGAGGACCCTTATCCTAATGTATCTGTCCAAGAAAAAATCCTGTCGCAAACGTAATTGTCTCATTGTCTAGACAATAAATATAAGATAAATTATAAAATACATTTTAATACATAACGTCGAATGCATCGTGTACCTTACAGAGTTTAATTAAAAGTATGATAATAATGGAAAGAAAGTCGACAGAATTTTCCACCAAAATTAATTTGTAACTGTGGTTAATATACAAGTGTCTCGTAGCGATCGTGAGTTAAAGATAGTTGGAAGTTAGAGAGTTTTACAGTGAAAAAGGGGCAGAAAACAGTGCATCATTAAAGTACCATTAAAACTAGTGAAAATTCACCATCTTGGGTACGAATACAATCCAGAATTTCGTGCATGCCTGTTCTCAAGGCCTCGTTCTCTTCTATAACTAATTGCAGATTCTGTTGCAGTGTAGACAGTCTCGATTTACTATGTGGCAATTTTGAATCAGATTCGATCAGTTTAGTCGAATGTAAGAATTCCTCGCTACCGTCTACAGTACTGACTGAAAAATCGAACTCTTTGGAAGTTGTGCTCAGTTTGTATTTCATTACCCTCATCTAAAAAATATTAATTTCAGTCGAACAATAGAAATTCATTGATTAATGTCTTAACCTTACGTCAGACTTCATTTCCAAATTTTCTTGAACAAGCATCTTGTTTTGTTGCACGAGTTCTTTCAATCGTTTCGCTTCCTGTTTGCGTTTCTCTAAAATATTCTGTATCGATACTGATTCGTCCTCTGGGATCCCCAGCTTTTCCCTGAGAGTTTCAATGATTAATATTATTATTTTTATCATTCTTCAGCAACGTATAATTACCTAAGAGTTATAATCTCCATTTCTTGGTACGAATTTAACATCTCCAATTTATTGACAACGTTAATCAACTCTCTTATGTGTTCATTTCTATCTTTCAAAGCGGTTTTTAACTCCTTTATTTCGTTTAGGGCGCTTGTTAACGCTTCGCTTTCGTCCTCATACTTTTTTAACGTTGCCAATACTTCACACAACTAAATAAAAACATGATTAAAAACTTCATTAACAACTGTTGCATGCTAGCATATAGGAAACTGACTTGACTACTTCTCGAATTAGCATCTTCCTCTGCCTCGATTATCTTCATTTGCAGTTTCGATACCTGCTCGTTTGCATCATGCAGCTTTTTCAACAAATCTTTCACCTCTCTTCTTTTACTACTCTTTCCGGCTCTACACAAAATGTTAATGAAATATATATAAATCCAATTCTATCGCTAATATTATTGTACATACTTCTGAGCATCTGTTTTTAATTTCTCGATCAGTGCAGCACTTTCATTAATTTCGACTGCAGCCTCCTGAAGCTTCGTTGTTAATTCAGTTATAATTTTATCACGACAATCTATCTCTCCATTTAAATGAACTATTTCGGATTTGTCCTGCTCTTGAACAGTGACTATAGACTGCATAACCGACTGTGATAAATTTTCTTGTAGTTGTTGAATCGTTGTATCTTTCTCATCCAGTACAGCCTAATTTAATTTTTTATTAAAACGAGGATACAATTAGCATTAAGTAGTCAAGAAAATCTTATACCTTCCATTCATTAATTCTAGTATCAATCGCTGTACCGAATTCATCTATTGCTTTATCCCTATGTATTTGCTGAGCCGTCACTTCTTCAATTTGAACAACTAATGCAGCGTTCTCTTGTTCCAAGTAACATATCTTTTCTGCAAGAAAGATTCCCTTTGGTTTGATTGTGGACTTACGATTATTAACATTGAACAGAGTAATGTCTAGCTACCTTTGAATTCTACTGATTTAATTTGTACAGAAGACAATTCCTCCGTCATTTCGTTCATCTTTTGAGTAGCATCCCTCATCTCTTGTGTCAATGTTGTTAGTTGTTCTTTTAAAATAGCATTGTCTTTCTCTAAACTCTACAAATAATACAAATGAAGAGTATTCAATTATATTAGGTCAATGCAAAAGTTTTCGTTCTTATAAATAGATATTCATTCTATTCATTCATTTTCATTCTTATAAACAAACATTCATTTCTTTTCTATTACACTTACCTCCAACTCAGACATCAGAATTTTAATTTTCGTATTTTTGCCTGCTAATTCACTGTTCTCTGTTCCATCCAAATGCTTAAAATGATTATACATACATTTTTTTAGAAACATTATTGTAAACATACATACATCTATATATATTATACCGTTAGTAGAATATCTTACCATAGATAAATCATTGGTTTCGTGTTGTGTAATAGTTGAATCCTGTTCTACATGAAGAAATTTGCACGTGATTTTTCATATATGTTGTAGTATTGTATTTAGTATTATAGGGGCCGTGTTCGTTCGACCGCGAATTTGAAAAGCAACGGCCGTTTCGCAAAAGTGGTGCGTAAACATCGCGATGTGGTGCGCAAGACAAAGCGCCGTGTTTTGGTAGATGAAGGCGAAGCGCGATGAGTGTGCATGAGAGAGAGAGCGGCAGCGAGTACGGGACAGTGACGAAAGGACTCAAAGGACGATTCGAGGTAGACGATTAAAAGACGTGGAGAAAGACGACGGGAAAAGACGATCGAGACATCTTTTGAGTTCATAAAAATAATTGAGAGTAACCTCAGACAGAGGCGAATTTTACCAATCCGAGCACGAACTCAGTTTATATAATTTTTGTGTTTTGCAAAGTGCCTTATTAAAGCTTTTTTTAAAATAACAATTTAATTCCAAATACAGTTACCTTTCTTTCTACGCTTAGCAGGTTCAGGTTTCATAGAGGAAATGCTCTGTTTTAATTCGCCGCATTCTAAGAGCAACGATTCTACCTAACAAAAAAAGAATATTAACAGTTACATGTCGTCTGTTTAACGCAATAATAAATAATAAGTAAAATAAATAAATAAAAAGAATATACACCCAAAGGAATAAATTTGTTACGATAGACATAATTTATCAATACTATTTTAGGTCGAGGAAATATTTATTCTTACTTGATTATCCTTATACTGCAGAATTTCTTGAGATAGCTTCATCAGAGTACGTAGGTTATGAACATCACTGATCTCGTCGACATCGCAGCTAATTAGTGTAGGATACAAATCTTCAATATCATCATCGGTTAATGATGATGGATCTGACGCCAATATTCGTTTCCAATCTGTTCGACCCATTTTATCACTTTATTTCACCAGCTATTTGCACTGGACATAACGTAACCTAATCATTCGTTTGACGTTTAAAGACGCCACCTGCTCCGTTGTCATGGCCCGGCTTCAAATAACATGCCGTGTTCCAAGATTACTTCATCTACCAGATGACGAATATGGGCAAAGTGCTATAGTCTGTTGAGAAGCAATTTTAATTCGAAAATCAAGACATTTCTTTCAACCAAGATCATTTTTATCCTATGTAATCTTTTTTACATTGTGCACGTGAAATTGAACCTGTTTTCTCGTACCACAGTTGAGTTTTTTACAATTTGTAGAATACAGACAAACTTAATAATATTAAAACTGTTTTGAATAATGGTATGGCAATTTTTACTGACACCTCAGGGTCACAATACGAGTGCAACGTAACTTTTATGCGTTGCTATTACAAATTTCGTAAGTGTCCGGATACTTTTGAGCGGTAATGTATACTGGCGGGAAAGTACCGATATTTTACGAGGTGTTCAAAGTACTCCATTTTACTTTACTGAGGCCAGAAAGTATATGAGAGTACTCACACCCGGGTTTTGGCCGTGCCACTTTTGTGCTCACATCATGTTTAGCCTGGAACAACTCCTACATCATCTTTAGCATGGAACAGAACCTACATCATCTTTAGCAGGAAACAGAACCCACTTTACTGTATGACATCTGTGTTTGGATCAGAACTAGCTTTAACCCAAGCTTCGTGCGCCATTGCCCTTCATTAGAAACTGCTTTGTATAACCAGAGAGGACTCTGGTATAACATTACCATTCGTCACAAACTGCTTTGTGCGATGTTATCATGACGAAGAATCCATTGAATTTTGTATCAGAGAGTCGTACACCGACGAGATACTGTCAAAGACGACCAGCCTCTGTGCTATTCAGCGAGACGTGGAAGTGGGCGCGAGTGGGCGCGGGGATAACGTGGAACTTACAGTGATCTAAAATACCACATCGCTAAAAGTGCCACTAACGACGAAATAGTATCAAAATAGTGCCAAAACATCGTCTGAAATATGGCGGAGAATATAACAGTGAATAATACTCAATATGGTTTAGTGATGATTGGCTTTCTCACCGACGCGTCACGACGAGAACCTCCTCAGTGGTCTTCTGCACCGACGAAATGCCATCGGTGGTTTCTCTGATTGGAGCCAGAATATATCCTAGAGGGCGTAAGAGATCACCGAAATATTTCGGTGACACGAACTCCCATAAGGCTGGCCGTCTTGACCAGTCTCTTGACTGTGTCAATATCACCGACGAGAGCCCCTATGCTATTCAACGATACAACATATTTATTAAAAGTGCAGCTATTAGCTCGATAGTATCCACTACTTCAAAGATAATAGGAAGTTCTTACGAATAGAGGATAATACCGATTGCCCAGGTCACACCACGAGGAGGTTGCCGCAGAAGAGACCCGAAAGGGAGTCAGAACGAATTCAATATTTCTCCTGGCTCCCTTTCTTACAATGACGCACTTATACTAAATTACGCAGATATGTCGAGTAATTATCACGGAGTAAAAGGTGAGAATCGGAGAAGAAGTCTCCGATCCACGGAGGGCCAAAGGAGAATCAGGCAGAAAGCTCTGATTCTTTCAGAGACTAAAAATAAAATGAAAACCAGAGCAGAAGGCTCTAGTTCGTGGGTGACGCGAGCAGTGGCCAAGATAAATCCACACTGCAATACCTTTTCTCCCAACCGCCTGCCGCCAGAGACGGACGTGGGTGGCAAATTTACGAAGATACTGGGATACCGCGAGCATGAACGTCTCTCAACCCCCCCAATTAATATTATCTATCGCGAATTCCCATACCAAGCAATCTGATACATACTACATACGAACAAGGTCCGACACAGTAGAAGGCTGTGCCGGAGTAAAAAAAACGAACAAAGTGAAGTTACGGCAATAATTACTCAACATACTTACTTGAAGAACATATACGATCTTAAAAAATTATCGCACGCACGCACGCAAGCCGAGCAATGATTGTGGACCAAAAGACTAAACTGCAAACTGAGGGAAGAATCGAAGCAGATGGCTTTGATTTGGAAAGAAGAAACATGAACCAGAGCAGAAGGTTCTGATTCGGGGGTGACGCTAAGACAATGTTGCTCGGCAAATAAAAGTAACTTAAAACTACGCCGCAGACTACTTGATGTGTCCTCTTCTTGGGGTGTACTCTTACTGGTGTGTCCTCTTCTCGGTAGATTTTAGCTGAAACAGACTAATAAGAATTAC
>CM052199.1:5923454-5951361 GCA_028455805.1 Lasioglossum figueresi | reverse complement strand
AGCGATGTCGACAAGCACTCCTTTGGCTATCTGACCACCTAATTTTTTAGTAAAAGTGGCTAATAGCATTCGAGATACGGAATAACTTTTAAACGATAAACTTTCGCACGAATTAATTTATTCGATACAATTCACAGATAAATTTATTATTTCTGGCTGTTTAATGTTTATAAAAATTCCATTTTACAACGATGTCGACAAGCACTCCTTTGGCTATCTGACCACCTATTTTTTTAGTAAGAGTGGCTAATAGTATTGGAGATACGGAATAACTTTTACACCATGAACATTCGCACGCGTTAATTTATTCGATACAATTCACAGATAAATTTATTATTTCTGGCTGTTTAATGATTATAAAAATTCTTTTTGCTAATGATGTTAACGGGCATTCCTTTGACAACCTTGCGGGCGAACGTTTTGGCGGGCGCGCTCGTTTTTTTTCGGGGCCATGGCGGTCCTTTCGGTCGCTCGGCCGATGCTCCGCTAGTTTAGCTCGAACAATAGGAATCTTTTGTGTTCGAGTTTTGCTTTTAATATTATAATCCTTAAACTTTTAAACGATGAATATTCGCTCGAATTAATTTATTCGATACAATTCACAGATAAATTTATTATTTCTGGCTGTTTAATGTTTATAAAAATTCCATTTTACAGCGATGTCGACAAGCACTCCTTTGGCTATCTGACCACCTATTTTTTTAGTAAGAGTGGCTAATAGTATTTGAGATACGGAATAACTTTTAAATCATGAACATTCGCACGCATTAATTTATTCGATACAATTCACAGATAAATTTATTATTTCTGGCTGTTTAATGTTTATAAAAATTCCATTTTACAACGATGTCGACTAACACTCCTTTGGCTATCGGACCACCTAATTTTTTAGTAAAAGTGGCTAATAGTATTCGAGATACGAAATAATTTTTAAACCATGAACATTCGCACGAATTAATTTATTCGATACAATTCACAGATTTTATTATTTCTGGCTGTTTAATGTCTATAACAATTCCTTTGGTAATGTGTTAACGAACACTCCCTTAACCACCTTGCCATCTAATTTTTCACAGTAAAGTCTTGATCTAACTCTTAATCACACTCTGTTTATCAACATATTTCTATTCCCACAGATCGATTCTTTGAACATTTATGTATAAAAAAGTGTAAGGTAATAATTCTCGTTTATGAATTATTTTGGAATTACATATTGTGGTAGCTCATATATTTGAAGTAGGAATTGTTGATTTTCCTAATATTATGCTTCAATACATTTCTAGTAATTTCTTGTCCTTGGGTTTTGCTTTTAATATTGTAAACCATCGTCTAAAATATCTGTTTAACTTGGAATAAAGTCAAAGTCAAAACCCGGGCGTAAGCACTCTCATATACTCTTTACTAAGGCTAAAATCGCCGCGCATATACGAGAAATCTTGCACAATATCTGACCACTGGTTGCACCTTAGACCATATATACTAATAGACCCGGCATAGGTATAGTATGTGTATAGGAAAACCGACTCTGCAGCTCGGCAAAGATAAACTAAGGCTAACGAACCTCGTGACGTCACAAGATAAGTCTTGAGGATTAGTCTACTAATCACAAGCGAGGTAAAAGTAAATTATGTAAAACTAAAAGTATTACCTTCAAATGTTGTAAATGTATTTATATGTATTAAACTATTTTGCAACCTGCATAATATGCAAAAGTTGTTAAACTTCAGAATCAAATATTGCACGATTCCTAAAATATAGTTGATATATAATACTATTATTATACTTTATACTTCATTGTAATACCTTAATAAAACATACAGAATAAACGTCTGTATCTCAAGTACAGTTTATAATTGATTATTTCATGATACAATGCCAAATTCTTTGAAATTATCCTGTCCATTCTTTCCGTGTACTGGTACATGGCGCAGCCGCTGATCCCCCTCGCCCCCTCGCAAAATTATCTGCGCCTGGTCTATTAGTATATATGGTCTAAGGGTTGCACAAGCGATAGTACTGCACCAAGCGGATAATCGACGTAACCAATGTTAACATTAGTGTCTATATTTGCGACTTGGTGCAGCACTATACTTGCATTGAAACGACAAGCGTGTGCCGTGTGTAGTGTGCACTCTCGTTTCTGGCATCAGCTGATACCAGTATGATTTGACAATGAGTAATTTATTTGGGGAACCTATCTGAGATACTCTAAAAAAATTAATATGTGCAACGTGCAACATGAAATAGGTTCCCTGCAATAAAACAGGAATGTGTCAGTATTATAAGACGTCTGTGTGAAACATGGAAATTCAAATCACTCTGCTGATATGCTGCATGTGTTTTGTTATTCACCACAGTAGTAAGTATTCTCAATTCATCCGTAATTCCAATAAATCCTAATTAATCCATAATAATTCAATTTCAAAAAGATGTCATTGTGGACGGACTTCATAGAAACTTGAGGTACTACGAGACTCTACATTCGTCTCATTTGCAACACAAAATTGTCAAGCGGGGTATCCAGCACAGTTATCATCCTTATAATAAAATAAGCGAATTGGAATTTTACTCCCATGGACGGTAAGATTGTATATTACGAAAATTATACAGGGTGAACCACGAATCTTGACCAGTAGAGATTACTCTGTTATTAGCAATCCGATCGAAAATGTCTTTATCATATATAGCATAGTTTAAAAAATAAAAAAAGCAATTTTTTTGCAATTTTTTTTATGTTATGATACTTAGTCGGTGACACTAGTATAGAAATGTCTGGATCGAAACAGACTCACCAATGGCCATCCGTGTAACGTTTTTCCCTTTTCCAGATATTTTCGTTTAATTCTAACACCGAGAAGAGAAGTGATTCATTCGAAATTCAAAGCGTACGAAGTGAATGGCGACGGCGAAGAGAGAACCGTTCATCTAGGTAAAATATCACACATGCATTTATGGAGTACACGCTGATAAACTCTAACATTTCAGACCACGAAAGGTTTTATCATGGACGTGTATTCGGTGAGATTGACTCTCACGCGCAAGTGCATATCGACGATGGAATTCTTACTGCCAGTATTACAATAGACGACGAAACGTTTCACATTGAGGTATTATTTGAATAAAAACGATTCATTTTCATAATAATTACAACTATGTTCTGTATTTAGCCATCGTGGAGGCACTTGCCTCATTTAGGTAACGAAACGATGATTGTTTACAAATCGTCGGACGTTAAATTAAGTTGGGAGCATATTGAGAATGGGGAGGGCCATACTCACGGCGCTCCTAAGACTTGTGGATATGTAAAAGAAGAATTAGGTCAGTCACTCTCTATCGTAGATACTTATTTAAACAATGCTCTGCTTTTATTCAGTTGTCTGTATATATTACAGACATTCCGATAGATAACAGGGAAGAAATCAGAGGAGTTACGGAAGACAAACATTCCAGAATAAAAAGACAAACGGAGACGTACGAGTATACACCGACGAAAACAAGATGCCCTTTGTTACTAGTCGCTGATTATCGTTTTTATCAAGAAATGGGTGCTAGCAGTACAAAAACAACAATCAATTATTTGGTAGAACTATATTCCTATAAGAATCTGTCGCTCCGTCTTGTTTCACGATAATATTCTTCTGTATCCTTTGTAGATAAGCTTAATCGATAGAGTACATAAAATTTATAACGACACCTTGTGGCAAGATCGACAAGAACAGGATGGCTTTAAAGGAATGGGTTTCGTTATTAAGAAAATTGTTGTTCATAGCGAGCCAACTCGCGTGAGAGGCGGTGAAACGCATTATAATATGGTCAGAGAAAAATGGGACGTCCGCACGTTGCTGGAGGTACATCTTTTAACCTTCGTTTAAAATGTTTCGTAATTAATATAGTTACGACAGCGTGCGTTTACAGGTGTTCAGCCGGGAATACAGTCACAAGGACTTTTGCTTAGCTCATTTGTTCACCGACTTGAAATTCGAAGGTGGTATACTGGGATTAGCGTATGTAGGTTCACCTCGTAGAAACTCAGTGGGAGGAATTTGCACACCAGGTACATTGAAAGATGTTTCAATATTTTTCATCCGCGAATATTTAAGCAAACTTCAACGAACACTGTTGCAGAGTATTTTAAGAATGGCTATACGCTGTATCTTAATTCGGGACTGAGTTCTAGTAGAAATCATTATGGGCAAAGGGTAATTACCAGAGAAGCGGATTTAGTTACTGCACACGAGTTTGGGCATAATTGGGGTTCCGAACATGATCCGGATGTAACGGTAGAGCATTCATTATTTAGTAAAACGTTAGGGGAAAAATGATCACTTCTATAGGTTTCTAATTACTTGAAAATTGTGGAAATTTAATAGGAATGCAGTCCCAGTGCTAGTCAAGGAGGGTCATACTTAATGTATACATACAGTGTTAGCGGATATGATGTGAATAATAAGGTAAACTATCATCGGACAGCAGATTTTATTCTAATTGAGAGACTGATACTAATTATATTATTGCTTCAGCGTTTTTCACCCTGTAGTTTAAGATCCATTCGGAAGGTTCTACAAGCGAAATCAGGTCGTTGTTTCTCGGAACCGGAAGAATCGTTTTGCGGTAATCTGCGCGTCGAAGGAGACGAAGAATGCGATGCTGGATTACTTGGAACCGAAGATAACGATGCTTGTTGCGATAAAAATTGTAAATTACGTATCAATCAGGGAGCAGTTTGTAGGTGTGTAGAAATATAATCTTCTGAATTCACTTCGAAACGTGATAAACATGAAACATAAATTTCAGTGACAAGAATTCACCTTGCTGCCAAGGATGCGCGTTCATGCCACTTGGTGTGAAGTGTAGAGATGCTCAATACGCTACTTGTGAACAAGAATCACGTTGCACGGGAGCGTCCAGCGAATGCCCTAGATCTCCACCTATGAAAGATGGAACAGGTTGTCTGGAGAGAGGTCAATGCAGGCTTGGAAAATGTGTACCGTACTGCGAGACGCAAGGCTTGCAAAGCTGCATGTGCGACACAAGTATGGTCACATGCCATTAACTTATTTGAACTTGGTTTACAATGTTTGCCTTATAACACCCGTTCCTCCACCTATAGCCGTCCCTATACCTAATTATCTATAATCGATGCTAATCTATCCTACCTAATACCTTACATCAAATATTACCTCTCCCTCTTTCCTCCTCTAAGCCAGTCTACTATTTCTCCCACTCTTTTATCTTGTACTATCTTTTCAATACTTATATTTATTCTCTCCCATAAAGTCTAAGTTTCTGAATTCTGATTCACAGTTGGAGACGCGTGCAAAAGATGCTGTAGAATGAGCTTGAACGAAACGTGCTTCCCCATAGATCCTCAAGATATTCTACCCGACGGAACCCCATGCATTCAAGGCTTCTGCAATAAGGTAATATCAGCTGTAATTTGTAAATGTGTGAATCTTTAAATTTGAAAATACTTTTAGGGTATCTGTGAGAAGACGATTCAAGACGTGGTCGAAAGATTCTGGGACATAATCGAGGATATAAATATTAATAAAGTGATGCGATTTCTAAAAGACAATATAGTAGGGGCAGTTATCATTATAAGCGCCATCGTATGGATTCCGACTAGTTGCGTTATCAGCTACATCGACCACAGGCGCGTCAAGGATAGCGAGAAGAAATGGCGCTGGAAGCATACGGAAGAACTTATTCATCCTGACGAACACAGACAATCCATTTACATAGATCCACAGAGGCAGAGAATGCAACAAGTGTCCCAACAATCGTAAATTATTTCTGTGTAATGAAACTTCTAGTCACACGTCTTCTCATTACATTTCTTCTTTGTTATGTACATACAAATATGTACAAATTTGAACAACGTCTACAGTAATATATACATATAAATAGACTGCGGATTTTATGCATTTATGACAAAAATAAGTAAGTGTAATTTAAAATAGCAAAAACATTAGGAAAATATGAACGTACTATTATATTATTTCCAACCTACTAAACATAATAGGGAAGAAAATAAATTTCTATTTCGCCACATGAATTGCACAGTTTGTTGCAATTCAGGTAAGAAATTTTTATTTTGTATGAAGATCCACAGTCTACACATAAATAATTTAAGTGAGAATGCACCAAATCAATCGCAACACGTATATATTTCATAAGACCTACCGACGTATTTATTATATAACTTTATATAAACACAAAAATATATTTGTATTCAGTTTTATTTAAGATCTAAGCGAAGAAAAAATAAAAGATTGAAAAGCTGATCTCGAATTACAGCATTGTAATTTGTCTGAAAATAATTTACTACGAAATTATAGTTCGAGCTTTTAGATTATATTTTTTCTCGAACAGTTTAAACAATATGGAGAAATTGAAGATCGGAGATTGAGTTCTATACGGCAATGCAATATCGTACAAGATTACACGTGCACGATTTATTTATAAATGAATCTACAGGCCGTAGGTATGCAGCTGCAGTATTTAAAAGGTTAACATTAAATAATTAATTGTTAGTTTTATTTATTAGATAACGGTTAGAACGTTGCATATTGCATGATATCTGTATTTATATCGTATTTCGTTCGATATGATTTAAAAATTGAACCTGAAGGATGAGGTTCTCAACCTCTACACACCTCTCACACGTGTAACCGTGTAACGATTTATAACGCTAACCTCTCCGAGATAAGATTACGTGTAAAGTAACGTGTCTTTCATGCATGACATTTTGAACCTTGTTGTTGCGTGAGTACCAGCCGGTACTGAATAATTCTAACAAACATTCGAGTAAAACTACATCAGAAAAATGATAGAAAAACTGCCGGAAACGATTAATTTCCCAAAGGAGGAGGAGACGATTTTGGAGTTGTGGAAGAAGCTAGACGTTTTCGAAAATTGCTTGAAACAGTCCAAAGACAAGCCGAAATATGCGTTCTACGACGGTCCACCTTTCGCCACCGGTTTGCCTCATTACGGGCACATACTAGCCGGCACAATCAAGGACGTTCTAACAAGGTACGCTCACCAATCTGGTTATCATGTGGAAAGAAGGTTCGGCTGGGACACTCATGGTTTACCTGTCGAGTTCGAGATAGATAAAACGTTGGGTATCAAAGGTCCTGACGATGTCTACAAGATGGGTATAGCCAACTATAATCAGGAATGTAGAAAAATTGTAATGCGATACGCGACCGAATGGGAGTGCATCGTAACTAGAATCGGTCGATGGATAGATTTCAAGAACGACTACAAAACTCTGTACCCTTGGTACATGGAATCGATTTGGTGGATCTTCAAGGAGATATACAACAAAGGTCTGGTCTACCAAGGCGTTAAAGTAATGCCTTTCTCGACCAGCTGTAACACACCGCTGTCTAACTTCGAAGCAGGACAAAACTATAAAGAAGTGGTCGATCCTTCTATAGTAGTCTCGTTTCCTTTGGTAGACGAGCCAGGTGTCTCTGTCCTTGCATGGACCACCACCCCTTGGACCTTACCCAGTAACATGGCTCTTTGTTGTAATCCTAACTTCGAATACGTAGAAGTGAAAGATGAAACTTCTGGTAACGTCTATATTATACTAGAATCTAGTTTAGAGCTTGTATACAAATCTAAAGATATGTACACTGTACAAGGTAGAAGGAAAGGGTCGGATTTAAAGGGAAAGGCATACGTACCTCCTTTCCCATACTTTCTACACTTGAGAGAGAAAGGAGCTTTCAAAGTATTAAACGACACTTACGTCACCGCCGAAACTGGTACTGGTATTGTTCACCAGGCTCCTTATTTCGGCGAGGACGATTACAGGTGTTGTCTAGCAGCTGGAGTGGTAACGAGGGATCAAGAAATGATTTGTCCTATCGATAGCTGCGGATGTTTCACAGAATCAGTTAGCGATTTTGTTGGGAAATATGTAAAAGATGCTGACAAAGAAATCATTAAGTATCTCCAAACGAATAAAAGATTGATTCATTCTGGTTCTACCAAGCACAGCTATCCGTTTTGTTGGAGATCCGACACTCCGTTGATTTACAAAGCTGTACCTTCTTGGTTTATTCGAGTGGAGTCGATGAAAGATAAGCTTGTCGCAGCCAACAGCAGTACTTACTGGGTGCCGGAGTACGTTAAAGAGAAACGGTTCGGCAACTGGTTGAGGGACGCTCGCGATTGGGCTATTAGTAGGAACCGTTATTGGGGTAATCCGATTCCTTTATGGATTTCAGAAGATGGACAGGAGGTGGTTTGCGTGGGAAGCATCGCAGAATTGGAAGAACTAACGAATACAAAGGTAACGGATATTCATAGGGAAAGCATAGACCACTTGACCATTCCCTCGAAACGACCTGGACATCCACCATTGAAAAGGGTGCCCGAGGTCTTCGACTGTTGGTTCGAATCTGGCTCAATGCCGTACGCACAGATGCATTATCCCTTCGAACGTAAAAAGGAGTTCGAAGATAATTTCCCAGCTGATTTCATCGGCGAAGGTATCGATCAAACTCGCGGATGGTTTTACACTCTTCTAGTTATATCGACTGCTCTCTTCGGGAAAGCTCCGTTTAAAAATCTTGTCGCCAATGGTTTGATACTGGCCTCCGACGGACAGAAAATGTCCAAACGCAAGAAGAATTATCCAGATCCGATAGAGATTGTGAACAAATACGGAGCTGATGCTCTTCGTTTGTATCTAATTAACTCGCCCGTTGTGAGGGCTGAGAATCTACGTTTCATGGAGGGAGGGGTTCGAGATGTTATAAAAGATGTATTTTTACCTTGGTACAACGCGTTCAGATTCTTAATGCAGAATATCGAGAGATTCGAGAGAGAAGAGAAAACTACGTTCGTATACGACGATGCTAAGGACGTCACTTCTAGTAATATAATGGACAGATGGATTCTGTCTTTCACTCAGACGTTATTGCAATTCGTTAAAAAAGAGATGCAAGCTTATAAATTGTACACGGTGGTGCCGCACTTGGTGAAGTACATAGATAATCTCACTAATTGGTATGTAAGAATGAACAGAAAGCGTATCAAAGGCGACGGCGGTTTAGCCGATTGCCAGCAAGCGTTGAACACGTTGTTTTCTGTTCTTTACACTATGGTACGTATAAACGCGCCGTTCACACCATTTCTAACAGAATTTATGTTCCAGCATTTGGTAAAATTACTTCCGCCGTCCAAGACGAATATGGACAGCGTTCATTACCAAATGCTACCTCAGCCTTGCTCGCAGATAATCAACGAGAATATCGAGAAAGCTGTGTCGTACATGCAAACGGTAATCGAACTGGGACGCGTCGTGAGAGACAGGAAAACAATGCCTATTAAATATCCATTACCAGAAATCGTGGTAATTCATCAAGACGCTGAAGTATTGAAGGAAATAGTCTCTCTGAAGGCATACGTTCTCGAAGAGCTGAACGTGAAGGAATTAACGGTTACCACGGATAAGCAGAAGTACGGCGTTACGCTGAGAGCAGAGCCAGATCATAAAATACTCGGAGCCCGTCTCAAGGGAGAGTTTAAATCTGTGACTCAAGCTATCAAGGAACTTTCCGACGAACAGTTGCAAACGTTCGTTGAGACGAAAGAGATTATGGTTCAGGGACACAAACTGGAAGAACAGGATTTACGTTTGATGTTCAGCTTCACTGGACCAGCTGCCGAACAATTATCGAAACAGTATGAAGCGCATAGCGAAGAAAACGTTTTAATTCTGTTGGACGTTACTCCGGATGAGAGTATGCATAACGAGGGAATAGCGAGGGAAGTGATCAATAGAGTTCAGAAATTGAGGAAGAAAGCTCAGATGGTTCCGTCGGACGAGGCGATTGCGTATTACGATGTTCAAGATAAGAATAGTAATCTGATGAAAGTGATTGTTAGCCATAAAGAGTTTATCGAGAATTCGACTAAAACGCCGCAGGAAGATATGTCCAAGATGGCAAAAGGAGCAAGCGTAATTATAGAGGAGATGCAAAAGATCAAGGGAGTGAATATGAAATTGGTTCTGGTCAAATCTGGACATCGGAATGACACAACGAATGCAGAACCATTGTTAAAATACGTAAATGTTGAAGTTGTAGATATAAAACCGAGACTTGGCGCTACAAGTTCTGTCGGTACTATTTTATTAGAAGCTCCAAAAAACGTTAACTCCTATTTCGTACGAACAGTTAACGCGCGAGATTGAATTGCTGTTCGGTATTCATGGCTGTCCTTATAAAATGTACATAGATAATAAGCCATTGTCGGGAATAACTAATATTTCCTTGTTGCATAAACAAACTATTCAAATATTGAAAGCTGGAGCACCCGTAAATCAATCGTCGACTATTTTATCAGTACCCGCTTGTAGATATGTTAATGTAGATAGTTCTACGGCTAAAGGTACTATCTTTCTAGAAAATCCAAAAGAAAGTTTCTATTTAGATCATACAATGTTGAAACAACGATTGAATTTGTTTTTCGGTAAGACAATGCTTTCCGAGCCTTTACCTGCTGTGTTGAATCATTTGCATGGCAAAACGTTGACGTTAAGTTAACTTAATTTCTTTTTTTCGTTTATTTATTCACCGGAAATATTGTAGTCCAATTGGCTGATTTCGTCTACGACCTATACTTATTTATTTTACATAGGATTGAAAAATTTTTTTTTTCGGCGAAAGAACAATGTGTAATTTTAATAATTTTGTATAATAAAAAGATAATAAACGACTACAATGCGTACGCTAAGTAAGTACATTTTTAATACTATTACTAGACAGCGGATCTTTATGCAAAATAAAAATTTTCTGTCCGAATTGCAACAAACTGGAGTGAAATGGAAATTTATTTTCTTTCTCTTAATATGTTTAATAATTTCATCTTACACCTACTAAGTTTTGTTATAAATGCACAAAATCCGCTGTCTAACTATTACATACATCCTTCGGTTCTCCTTCGGCTATACGCGAAAAATAAATGCATTTACATTGTACATATAAATTCATATTCTAAAAAACATACGAATGCAGCGAAATATACTGTGTATAGATTATTTATTCATATTCAGTAAAACAACTGCAATAATGTTACGTACTTACATTTCTCTACAAAATACTATAGTACAATGTAGTACGGAGGTAATAGAAATCCTCTCTTCAAATTCGTCCATTATAAATCGCTGCCTTTGTTGACGCTATTCGCAAGAAACAGTCATGAAATTTTCAATTTTCTGGAAGTGATAAGAAGTGTATCTTACAGTAAATAGTTACAATCACGATTACTTTTAATGAGTTTATGAATTATGTATATATATACACTCTTGATCTCTTTTATTTCTCAGTAACAATGAATAGAATGGTGCTTAGAAAATATGTTCACATTTAACTTTCACGTTCTAGAATTGTAAGGTCCAATGTTTACAACTTTCTTGCACTGAAATTAATTGTCCCATTCTAACGGTAACTGCCACCTATATAATTATACGAATTGATGTTCATCGACGAAACACATAACAAAACTTGTTTGTTTGAAAGTAGTAATATAATACAGCACCATTGTAACCACAGTACATAATATTTATTACATAACTAATTCAACAATCGAATAATATTTATCAAAGAGTAATTTCACATATATTGAAACGAACAAGTATCGCCTACTCGCTAAAAGATTTCTCGATACAAATTTCATGTGATAACATACGGGGGTTCTCTCTTAATCTATTATACCATTATGTTAACTCAGCGAAAAGCTTTTCTACGTACATAAATTAATTTCGAATATATTACAAATTCATTTCAACTGAAACGCGGCCGTACTAAACTCTCTCTATATATATGTATACATGTATATATATATACATATAAAGGTGTGTATTTATTTCTTACTCAAACGAGTTGTTTTAGAACAATCGATAAAAATCACAATAAACCACCATGTTCTCTTCGTAATGTTAGGAACATACACGTTCAAAGGATGTTAATATTACTGTTACAAAATCATGTTTGAAAAAAGTACTTCTTGACACGGCTAATTTACATTTATTCAATGTTTCTGATACTATCGTGGTTCGGAAAGTAGTTGCTGAACAACGAAGCCGAGAAGATTGCGGTGAGTGCGTATAATGCAAGCGTGGTGGTCGCGGTAAAAAGTTGAGCATAGTGGTATTTAGAATACCAAGCTAAACATAACATCAGCGTAAAGATGCTCACTAACAGTCTACTCAAATTCCATTCGTTATGTACCGAACGGATCCCTGTACCAGCAGGTATGTCCGAGAACGATTGAGGATTGAAATAAATCGTCGATGAATTATTCAACGTCGATGTTTGCGGTGATACAGAGTTAAGCCCAGGTTGATGTATCAGGCAGTGAACTACACAGTTATTGTACAATCCGCATTGTTCCAATGTTTGATTATCAGGCTGCAATACCCGACCTTTAAATATTAATCGCACCTTTTTTCTGCGATTCAAGCTCCATTTGGAAATGTCTCCTGTAACAGTATAAAACATGATTAGACTTTTGTATCGTTTACATACAGAGAACTTTCAAAGTACCAACCTTTTAAAGTCTCCCAGCAACTCTTTCAGGCTACCGGTGACTACTTTCTGATCGTCGTTAATAAATATCAGCTTCACGCTAATTTCATTCGCATTATTCGCAGAAAGATTCTCAGCTTGACATTCTATCGTATCGTCATTTGTTGATGGTAGTACGATGCTTTCCCCTGTGGCATTCACTTTAGTTTGTTCGTCATTGGTAAACGAGTCCATAGCTTCGATGAGCACTTCCTCCGTAGCGGTTGCCTCGGGTGTTCTGAGCGTTTCTGGAGAAACTCCGCTGTTCGTACCTGCTGCAAATAATGAATTAGAATAATAGAATAAATAAATGTAAAAATAGGACTTTTGAGGGTGATCGTGGCCTAGATTGATCTTTTATCTAGCGCTTTAGACTACTGAAAAACCCTGTCTTTGCATTATTGCACCCTTACAGTCCTAGAAACGAGTCTATCCTATTAAATAGGATACATTACTTGTAGCAGACGGTTCTGCATGACTTTGGTCATTGTCACTGCTCTCGACTGCGATCGGTTCTTCGTATTCTTCTTCTCTTATTTCCATGTCTGGGTGACGATCAAAGAAGAACTCACTGGCATGAGTAGATCGAAGCTCGGCGAATTGTGTGCGTGTACGATGTTGCAAAATAAGTACTGTGCGTATTAACGGCTGATCTGTAATACTTGTAGAACACCAGGCAAGCCAGCCTATCAAGAGCACGACCACAACAATAAAAAAATCTGTGACTTCGTCTCCAACACCCTCAATAAGAGTCATCTCTATAATTTAGGATTAACTTGTGCAAGTAAGAAAATAGCAATCAATCCTAAAACAATAATAATACCACTGTGAAACACATAGTGACATATGTCTGTATGTGCTTGTATATTTTATTATCTGTAGAAATTTTTATGCGAATGAAAATAGCAAGGGTTTACTATTCGTCAATTTAGGAAACTGTACGAAATGTTAATGCTACAGGTTTCCCCAGAAAGTTTGTCCAGTTTTTGTAAATAAGAATTTATATATATATAGGTATTTAATCCGTGTAACTTTTACGACAATAAAGACGAAGAAGACCGTAGTGGTTAACTAAAATACATTTGTATTACTTTTCTCCGTGTTTCACCGACGTAGACGAACGGATGTTATTTACACGTATGATAAAGATCTGCGTGGAAAGAACGATCCCATATATATATTATTCTCCGTTACATTGCAAAAGGAAAATTCGGATCGCCATTCTTGTCTCTTTCTTGGTCACTCATTTGTCACTGCTCTCACCTTGATTTTAATACCAAACACAAACAGAACGAAATGAAAATTATTTACATGGAAAAAAAGAACACTTTTATCAAAATTTTCATCTACAAATATATCTGCGAGATGACGCAAATAGTTTGTGACAGACAGCGATATTTACGTGAACTAGTTCATAATTAATGGAAACATACACGTAGGCGAAACGCGTTTTCTTTTAACGATTCGAAAACGAAATATTACATAGTCACAGTTCATTTATGACACCCGTTAAAAAATGTCTAATACACGCGAGATAGAGGGGTACCGTAAAACCAGCCGATGAAACATACATTAATTTATTCAAATCTATCGTTACGAACTATATACGTCATTAAATCAAATTGTAATTATATTTTTTTTAAACGCGTACACTTCGGAAAGTGAATTAATGAAACGCGTTAATGTGCAAACGCATCATATTGAACGCAAATTTTATCCCACATATTATATATATGTATATACGAGTGTGTGTGTGTACATGTATGTGTCCTGTCACGTATATGTATATATACGTAGCTTAATTTTATTTTCATATGTGTAATTACTTATCGAAGATTGTGAATGTCATTCATACGGAACGTCATTTTTAAGATCAAGACTTTCTGTGTGTAATTAGGTCAACAATTTTAAAAACAACATAGTCGATAATTTTGATTTTAAATCTTATATGATTCTAATTGAAATAGAGTTCCGTTTGATTTTCGTTTGTTATAACGTTTAGTAATTGGAAATAACGTGTTGAATGATATTTCATTCATTTCGAATTGCTTATGGCAAGATTCGGAATATGCAAGTGCTGCTCTCTTACGGACCAGCACCGAACATTTCTCGTGATACAAAAGTAATCTGTAATACCGTTATTCTTCTGTGGCTCAGTTCAAGTAGGTTCATCGGAACCTTGGAACATACAAATTTATAGAGCCGACTTCGGGTAGGTTCTAAAATTTTGATTCATATACAGGGTGTTTCGTCTAAAACAGGACACCTAAATATCTCCTCTATCTCTGAAAATACAAAAAATGTTTCTAACGTAATCTAAATGGTTTCAAAAGACGAATCAGATGGAAGAATCGTTTTTTATAAATTGTAATTTTTTAATCGTTTTTTCAAGGTCACTCGTGTTTTTTTTACATATATACACACATTTGTTATTGTTGTATGTTATCAAAAACTCACACGAATGTTTCTGTTGACACTACCAGTCTCACAAAATGTTTTAACAATATTTGAGTATGCAGACCGTGATGGACAAGGACGTTCTGGAAATCAGAAAGTAGTATACGTTGTATTATCAGAGATAAAGGAGATATTTAGGTGTCCTGTTTTAGACGAAACACCCTGTATAATGATGCACAGATCAAATGGAAAATGATTTATTGACTTTGGGAGAATCGTAAATAAAAGAGAACGCGTTAAATATGAATGTTTAATGATCTCTCAAGTCTCTTTCCCTATGAAAATAACAAAGTGAACATGACTTATGCCCATTTCTCTTTTCGGAAACGTAATTCCGACAACGTTAGGAAAATAATATATCTTTACACCTTAAAATTAAAGTATCCTCCTTAAATATAACATAGCACATGAATCGAAATCTATACGCATGCTTAAAGATCACTGAGATCGACAGCCTCCACTTGTGCGCTGATGGTCTCATCATTATTGACACTCTCTTCGATTTCTGTCCTATCTTCTCTGGGGAAATATAATTTCACCCATGAACCGGGCTCGGCTTTCCTCAATTTGATTTCTACTTTAGTAGGAAGCATACTAATGCTGCTTTGTGCAATATCGACAACCTGCAAATATCAAATTATAAATATGTGATACTTAAATTGAAAGATTGTTCAAGACTTCAAATACCTACCCCTCTTAATTCTAAGTCGCGAGAATACCTAGAATTATCTTCTGCGAAAGATAAATCCACAATTAAACGTATAGGATTCAACTTAACTGTGGACAAGTCTGGCAGATACTTCTTAGCGAAAACAGAGACCACAACGAACGTTCCTGTTTGATGCCAATCCAATCTGCATTCTTTCGTTTTACCAGCAGTCTGAAAAGGAATCAAATTATTCATATATTTTGCAAAGTACAGGGATAATAAAAATTCTCATTTTACCTCAGAGATCCACGTATGTTGTCCCTGCGTACAACCTGGTTGTTCCAAGAACGTAGAGAAATCTGTAGTTCTCTTCTGACAACAGGACCAATACTTCATGCCTTCGTGAAAGATAGGCGTGCCAGGATGATGATTACAGATCTCGTTATTAGATTCAGGCCCGTTATACGTAGCTTTACACGCATTGTTTTTACAGGCCTGTCCTATTTGAATGTTAGCTTCTGATGCAGTTCCTAGATCTAACGACTTTAATCCCTTAATTTGTTCTAACAACGCAGGCGACACGGTCGGCACTAAAGTAACTTGTGGAGTGTTGAAAGGAGGCCTTTGCAGAACAGGTACATTATTAAGAGGCTTAGCAATCACTTTTATCACTTCATTGGCTTTAGATTTATCCGTCACAGATTTCTCAGGCTCTGGTGGTTTGACGTTCGAGTGACATGATTTGGTACAGCCCTTAATATTTAAGAATTCTGTGAAATCTGTACATTTCTTGTTACAACAGGACCAACCTTTGTACGCGTCGTGAAACACTGGGTAGCCAGGATGATGAACACAATCGTCTGGAAGTAGGATCACAAATTTAGACAGGAAATCATTTTATTTTGCAAGCTTCTCTCACACGAAATTGAATGACATACTTTCTTTGTTGTTATTGGGATCGAATTTTTTCCCACAACCACGGTTGTAGCAGTGTAACAGTGTTGCTTCTTGCGACATTTCGAATTCGATTTGAATGAAAGAGGAGGGAAGCTTGTTTTAATTAATTCTGTTTGACAGTATACACTATACGTCATAGGAGAATACGAGTATTGAAGAAAACACAATTCTTGCCTCCGATAAATCGGAACTGAATGGATCGTCGCCTCTGCAGATCCGAAAAACTTCTAGCACGTTCTAGAAGATCTACACGCGACTTCTAAATGCGGCACGCGCATAATATGTAGTACAATTTCGAATCGATTCATTTTTATTGAACACCTCCATCGTGGCGAATACGATATTTAAAAATAGGCACATTGCCCTATTAGTCCTAAAGGTTTCATCCGAAGGTTTTTTCTCAAGAAACAATATTTCATTCTTCTGTTACCTACACTATAAATACTATATTTGACTATGTGTAATGTGTAATTATTTGAACGTGGAATACATGTGTGTGGATATAAATTCATATTCTTATAGATTTGCATAAAAATCTCCCCTTTTTATTTAATTACAATCAAATTCCACTGAATTCATCGTGCACCAACTATAAATTACATTTCATAGTTATATAGTGATCCAAGATAACGGAGTATCTGGTGCCCACAATTCACATCACAAGATAATTCAAAACATAATATAAATATACAAGTATATTTATGCATTATTCCGTAAACATTTGGAAAAATGGTGCAAACTTGTTGCATAAAGGATTGCAAGAAACGACAAAACCGTGATACAAATATATCTTTTCACAAATAAGCATTTTATATATTGTTCTTACTATTTTTTTTTAATAAAGTAAGTTGTTAGGAAATAAACTAAGTAAGTAAGTAAGTAAAGTAAAAGTGAACGAGTAATGAAATAAAATATATGTTACAGTTGCAGTTTCCATAAATATTTATATACATATATGTATACAGAATTCTCAACAGGGCATGTTATCCGAAGCGGGTCTATAAGATATATATAGTCTAAGATCCAAACAACTTATATGTGCATACTATTGTATACACAGTGTCTTATTTTCGAATAAATCAAATTAACTTATACATCCATCAAATGCTATGGCAAATACAAAATTAAAGGTGAGAAATTGTTAAGAATTCTAAGTACAAAGTAATATATACATCGTTCTCATCAAATGTACATTTTAGATACTTGCCATTCATGGATATGCTCAATCAGACACTATTTTCTACACGAAACTGGGCTCCTTGAGGAAAGGATTCAAGAAAGAAGTGGAGTTTGTGTTTTTGAGAGCACCGCATGATGTGCCGATGAAAATTAACTTTGGTATTGATGAGTCAGAGGAAGGTATCATTCAAATATAATGTTGGCTTTGTAAAGTCAACATTCGCTCAGTTTTTACACAACTATATGAGTGGCTAGATTTTAAACGATAGTTTATATCGTTTTTTAGGATACGGATGGTGGTTCAATACAGAGGACCATGTATTCAAAGCAACTGTACCAAGTAATTTATGCGTAGGTTTCGAAGATAGTGTAGCTTCGATTGAAAAAGTATTTCAAGAATCTGGACCATTCGATGGTATCTTGGGATTCTCGCAAGGAGCAGCATTTGCTACTATACTTTGTTCCATGCAACAGAAAACATGTAAATAAATATTATAGCAGTATAAACTGTGCAAAGACATTGTAATTGAAGGCATTTATGTTTCAGTACTGCAAGCTGCATTTAATTTTGCAATCATTATATCAGGATTTAACTCATTGTGTGCACCTCATGCGATCTATTACAATGACAAAATAGACATACCCTCTTTACACATTTACGGGGAAACTGATAAAGTTATCACAACAGGTCAGTTTTGGATTCATTAAATTAAATGTTAACAATATACTATCCAAATATTGTTGTTTTACAGAAATGACAGAAAAAGTTAACGAATTATTCACAAATAAGAAGATAATAAAGCATGAAGGTGGCCACTATATACCAAGCAAAAAGGAGTTCTACAAAGACTTTATTACGGAAATGTTGTTGAACAAAAGCAAAAATAGTTGTTAATGCTCACTTATTATATTAGGGGATATTCAAAAATTATTGAAACATCTGTCTAGCTGATTTAGCGTATTTTAAGTTTCTTTTCTGAAGGAATAGAGCATAGACAGTTTTGTAACTTTGATTTAGTTTATTGTTTTATGTTTAAATATTTATAGTTTACGAATCATATATATACAAAACAAGTCTTTAAATTTGGTTAAAACTCAAGCTGCTTATATAAACACATTTCTGTCAGTCAGTGTCCAACAAAAGTTCAGATTTTCGAAAATATGAAACATTATAAATTCGGTAATATTAGTAGATTTTAAATCATTGAAAGTTTGTATAGGTTTGTATCTTAGTCAATCTTAGACCATTTATACTTACAGACCCAGTTTCAAATAACATGCCGTGTTCCAAGATAACTTCATCTACCAGATGATGAGTGTGGGCAAAGTGCTATAGTCTGTTGAGAAGTCGCAGTGCCACGAAGCTAAAGTGTACCTAGAGGGAAAAGGGGAATCGTCGCCGTATCTGATTCTGTATAAATATTTATGGAAACTGTAATATATACTTTATTTTATTACTCGTTCAATTTACTTTACTTTTTTTATAATATGAAATCTGTCTATTTCCTAACAACTCACTTTATTTAAAAAAAAGAATAGTAAAAACAATATATATGCGACATTAAGTATAAAATACTTACTTGTGAAAAGCTATATATTTGTATGACGTTTTTGTAATTCCTTACAATTCTTTGTGTAACAAGTTTGCACCATTTTTCCAAATGTTTACGGAATAATGCATAGATATACCTCGCTTTTATATCGCTATTGATTTGTGGGCACCAGATGTTCCGTTATCTTGGAACACTGCGTCCTATGCCGGGTCTATAAGTATACATGGTCTAATTGTAAGGCTTACAATTGGACTCTAAGCAATGAAGATATTCGATAATATTGTGGCGGCTATCTCTTACGTTCGCCACAAGATGGACAAACGGTCAAAACCTTTTTCTCGCTACTACCTCATCCGTCATCGATTACTATATATACCGTGCGTAATCGCCTTCTGTTATCCCTACATCTAAAGCAGGGCCCGCTAGATAGCCTTACCGGATAAGTCCTCCTCTCTGGCTTAGCGGGGCCTAGTACCAAACGCCCCTCTCATTCACCCCATAAATTATATGCATGAAATGTCCTTAGTAATGCTGATAGTAGATTATTCATTCAATGAATTCTACACCATCTTGAATTCAGCGTGTACATACTATGTGACACTTAAATCATCTCCCTGTAAATCGTCGTCGGTTCAAATTACTTCAAATCCAAGTTTATCTTTAGATGTTCCATCATTGAACACAATACTGTAATACAGTGATGAGCAAGCCGCGGGCCGCACTTGGCCCCGGTAGCATATACTGCTTGCAGCCCGCCGGGATCCGGCTCAGCGCGGCGGCCTTTGTCCCACGATTTTCATTTGCTACTTAACGGCTATTATTTGTTCTAGTATTCTACAATCTTCGTTTACCTACGTCAGAAAACAAACTTGAAAATGAACATTGACAGTTTATCGATAGTTGGACAATATATTGTGTCTTTTCTGGTATAAATGAAAGTGCTGTTTGTTTACTACACAGTGAAAAAATATCATATTAAAAGACATTATGACAGTAAGCATTCTTCAAAATTGAATCATTTGCAAGTTAATCGAATTTAAATTTTAAACTACCAATTATACTTGAAAATACTGCATCCACAGCAGAGACGGTAGTTTAATAATTAATAATAAAAAAAGCAATAATAGAAAATAATAGATTAAATAAAACAAACGCTTTATTGTAAATCTATGTATGAAATAACAAATACTTCCCAAAAGCTAATAAATTCATTAAAGAGGAACTAGGGGACCGTAGCGTAAACACAGACTGCAATTGGAGCTGGCAACGCAACAAAGTATTTAATATTGCGTTTGTTGCTGGTTGCGGCTCGCGCGTAATCTTATGTTTCCACTTTTGGCCCACTGCAGTTCGCGGATTGCTCATCACTGCTGTAATACATTGTCAAAGATATTTTGTGGCAGGTGGCACAAAAATTTTGCATTTATA
The DNA here is from genome assembly GCA_028455805.1 of Lasioglossum figueresi. Taxonomy (NCBI): domain Eukaryota; kingdom Metazoa; phylum Arthropoda; class Insecta; order Hymenoptera; family Halictidae; genus Lasioglossum; species Lasioglossum figueresi. The sequence continues at coordinate 5,930,548 of CM052199.1, read as the reverse complement.
ATTCTACGCGGTAGAGATATTAATCGCATTTTTTGGTGCGTCGTAACGATTGTTTGTTGAGTAGATTATAAAAACTAATATTTAAATGCTTCCATGGTTCAGTGTATATTCATTACATGAACACGATAAAGATATCAACGTTATTCATACTTGGCGAAAATTCATCTTGTATTTCGTGTTCCATCAAAGATTTTTAGTACTAAATAAAGATGTATTCAGAAAATATTTCGAGACTATACGACCAAGTTGTAACAGATTTATGTTATTATGTTCTAAGATCTGCCTCGTGTTTACTCAAGCTGACAATCACAAAATTATATTGAATTAAACATTTTAGCATCAACTGATTCAATGCTTCGGAATGAGACTAGGCAAATGTTCAAAATCACTGCTTTCTTGAGACTTCATCACATCCGGTAGATCAGGCGGTAAAGAGTATGGAGTCATCGATAAGGGTTCGAATCGACCGTTCTCTTCGCGTATAGCCAATCCCACTAATGCAGGACATTGTGGTTTTGCTGTTGCCGATGTTATTCCGTACGCTGATAAGCTTGATCCGTTCGACATCACTATATTGTCCTTGTTGTACAGTTGCTGATTCGCAGGTGGTATTTTTATTATACCTACGAGAGAATGGTTAATCAATTACTTGTTTCTAATTTCTATTTTACATATCTGGTTGACATGACGATACATCAAGAGGAAAAATGACACTACCGATTGAACAGTGATGTCATACTTGAGGGAATTGTCAGATTTAGTTTCATTTATTCGTAGATGTGTATAGATTATGCGTTTTTACCTTCGATCATACTCTTAAGTTCCAAAACTGAAGTATGCTCAGTCGCATTAGTAAATATAGTCATATTCTTTCGTCGGACCATAAGAAATACATCCTAAATACAACGAAGATACTTTTTGAGGTTATGCGAACTTGAAATAAATTCCGTAAATATTATCAGAAATGATTAGATATCGATCGAAACTTACCATTATATATATTTTTTTTTTAATACTATTACAACTAACACTGATAAGAACAATTATTAAGCAGCTTTTGACAGCCTCCTTCGATTGTTGTTGTGTTGCTGATTCACAGGTTAGAGGGACATTCATGGACATCTGTGTCGTATAAAAGAAGCTTTACGATTGGCTCCTTTTTTCAACTGCATACACAAATATTTACGTGAAGTGAATTCGTCGATTTATCAACCAATTACACGCCGATTTTTAATCTTATCAGAAATTATAACGCCGAGGATTGCAGATAATTCGCTGACGATGCGCTGAAGTAGATTGATATCAACATTATACAGACAATCCTCTCAAACTCTTAAAATCGCTTGCACGTTGAATATTTGCATATTAATTTCAGATGTTGCAGGAACAACATTTTTCAAGTACAAGTCTCGCGAGGTATTTCCGTGCGCTCGCTTCGAAGTTTGAAAGTTTAAACGAACCTTCAAGAAATATTAAAGAAAACATTTGAGTCAATTTATAAAAATATATGTTCAATATTATTATAATATTATTATCAAAACATTAAATGTAGAGTTTTAATAATAAAAAAAGGTGCCGTCTACACTAGAAAATATCTATTTTGCGTTGAAGTAATTATTTCATTGAATAAACATTTATTATGTTTTATAGAGTTCTATGTAAACAGTTCTGTAGAAGATGGAGTGCAAGGTACCGAAGGTTAAGCCCTACGATATCTGTTTTGAATTATCAGCAGTGCCTCGGAGAGTCGCAAATTGATTGAAATGCGTATTGTGTCTGCGAAGGTATAAATATATGTATAAATCAGCTCGTAAAGTAGGGAACGGCTTATTTATTTTGAATTTATATTGTGTTTTGGGTTGTTGCATATTCGTGCAGAAACGTGGAGCCTAATTCGCGCGTCTCGTTGGTTTCCAAGGGAAGGTCCTTGGCCTTAGCGTCGAACGTTCGTGAATGAATTTCCCTTCCGCAATGACGTCATTGGTTACCATCGGCCCGGCACAGGTTCGTCCATGAGAAAAGCGCGATCTATGAAGAAGCGCTTGCGCTTTTCGGGACAGCCCCTGTGCGGCGCTTGCGAGCTTTTTCGTTAGACTCCGTGGAGGCTCCGCGGTGCCTTTTCGGTCACAGCTCGAGGTTCCCCTGCGACGAGAACGAGATGTGACCGTGTGGCACCTGTTGTCGGACCACATCTTCCTCAGAATAGTCGAGCGAAATCATGAGCCCGTGAAACTTACGTCGCCGAAAGAAAAGGGGACGGTTGTATATTACGATACTCGTGACTCCGTCGCGACATATATCCTGGTGCACACGGGTGGATCGTGATCGAAAAAAATTTCGCATAACCGCCGTGCGACGGTCTACGAAACGGGTGCTAAAAGTTTCCTAAAATCAAGGTATCGTTTGTTGTGTTATTGTTGTTCGGAATCACGTTCCGAGTGCACGAGCACGCTTCACTTTCGATTGATCGATAACACCGTGAACTAGGTCGTCCACGAGTCGCGCCCCGAATTGTGGAAACATACGTAAAAGCCTGAAGAAAAATCTGAAGAGATTCCGAGCTTGTATCGGCGTGTTCTCTCCGAAGCGAGAACACCCAACGACGCATCCGACGATCTTACATGCCTCTGATCCACGTTCGCGTATATGATGAAATTACAGCTGCTTGTTATCGAAACGGAATACTGCTGGAGGAAAGCGTTGCTTAGGTAAGCTGGCAACATTCTCACCAAGCTGCTTATAAGCCTTTAGCACTTGTCCGTTAAGCTTGTTTGCCGATGCTCACCACATCCGACGTAATCGCGTCATGTTCTTACCTCGTTACTTCATCTCATCATCCTGAAACACAGTTACTTAATCATTCTATCATCAGTACATCTGTTGAGCTTCGTTTTGTACATCTTTCTCTAAATTTCTTACAAAATGTCCTCGGACCTAGTGTCTATAGGATAAGAAGCTCGTTCAAGGATTCATTCGTTTCATTTATCGACTCGAATTTACCGCCATTTTCTCGTCGGTAAGATAACGCGTGTACCGACGGTCGGTAATAAAGTTTCTTGGCTTGGTCGAACTTGAATCGATCGCCGCCACCCTCGTGACGCTCGAAGAATCGGATGGATAGCGCGAGAGCAAACTGGCTCAACAATGATTCAGAACGCTTCGGGTTTCTCGACCCGTTCCTCTCGGTCTTCTCGTTCGTGGCTGTCCGGCTGACGCCATCTTTTTTCTTCTTTTTTTCTTATTTTGTTGTTTAAAGTGTCAAGTTTTCGGGATCGTATCGCCGATCGAAGTACAAGTGAATCTCTCGTGCGGCGAGTTGTGAGAGTGCGGAATAAGTTGCGATGAACGTACGCTGAAACCGTTCTCGCCCCGGGACCGAGAAAACGATGATATAGTGTGACAACGCGATATGAGTTTGCGTCGCCGTAACTCTAGCCTACATCCCTGAAAGATTGCGAGCCATAAAGAAGTCGTTAGAGCCATCCAAGTGTCCATGTAAAAGTCATTCACTAGAAAAAAAGCTCTTCCCCCTTTGAAGTATTGTTGGTTAGTTTATGTGTTGTTTGTTAAATGTGTTTTTTTTTTTTTAATTCTCTCGTTAATCTCTCGCCTTCCTGTTGCACACTCGTGGACGGGCATTGGTCTCGAATGGGTCCTCGAGTTCTCGGGTTTACCATCTCTGCCATTTATTGGTTATGTTCTCTATTACGAATCCGTTTGCCGTAAATCGCACGCTTCTCTAGCACGTACCGAAAGTAGTGGAGAGACTAGAACGATATACATACAAGTAGTGCGTGTACGTAGCAAAAAAGTAAAATGCACAAGTTAAGATTGCCTGTCAAGGTCGAATTGCCCAGTGCTATAACAAGGTATGGTGGATATTTGATCTTAGAGAGTATCTCGATATACTGTTGCTCCTACCTATCTCACGAACTTTTTCCTTACACTCTATAGAATAATTAGCTCTGTTGGCATGGTGCCGTTCGAGCTTGTCGCAAGCCAGATTGTAAACAACCGTGCCACAATGATGGCCGAATGCTATCCAGACGGTCTACATTTCTCTTCTTGTAAATGTGATGCACGGGACAGACGATTATGTCTCGGGTACGCAGTTCGAATCTATTTCCGTCCTCTCGCGCGAAAGTCTCGCTATACAGCGTAATTGTTCGAAATAGAGGATCGTTGTTGCATGGTTGGAACCTTAGACCATATACCGTCCATAAGTTACCAGACACTTATTCAAATTTTGATTTTTTGTTCTTAAAGAACCCGTATTATGCAATGAAAATGGTACTTGCTAATTCGTTCGAATGTAGAGAACGTGTGAATCGAATCTGACCAAAATATTCTATGTTCTCTAAATTTCAATTATTATTCTTATGTTTTCTAATTTTTAAGATATAAGTGGGGTAATTGTTTTCCAATTTCGCGTCCAGGGCTGTCCATAATCATCCGACAATTTCTCAATCTCTTTTGTCCAACGTTTATTCAAATAGCGCGTGTATGATATTAAAACAATAAAATCAAGCTGGAAGCTTATATTCTTCAATGACCATTTCGTTGAAGATAAATAAGTGTCCGGTGATTTATGGACGGGAGTTATGGTATAAGGTTGGAACAATTAGGCTGTTCTCTTCTCTCTTCAAACGCGGCGTTATCCGTTCTTATTAATGCGCCTAGATAGAATATTTTTCAATAACATCTGGCGCATTATCTGCGCCATATTTCAAGGTTTGTATCATACATTGTTTTTCTTTTCGCGTTACGTATACGCTGAAAGTGAACGCAAATTACACATCGTCAAATCTATTCAGGTATCTGAGTTCGCTGAATCGTAAATCCTGGCGCGTTTCGATCATTCCAGAACCGATATCTACGTGCTGCTAATTTTTCAACGTTCGAAGTAATTTAACGACGTGTTTCGGCGAGGTTTAGTACTTTATTTATTTACAACGATGTTACAAACAACAGGGACCGATAGACCTGACAACACTAGATAGCAAATCACTGATTCGATAAGCTTACGACGCTTAGATAAGTCTCTAGATAGAGATCGATTGGTCAATGACCGTCGCGAAATTAGCTCGGCCGCCCGCAAGATATTCAAGCCTTTACTAAATAGCGAAGGGTATAGCCGGATAAATTCATTGTCGCTCAGACCCTCCGATAGGGCTTCCAAAGAAAACCCTCATCTTCTTCCGTTCTGCTGAACAAAAAATTACGAAAGAAATTCATGAACATTCTACCAAATAGCACGCACGTCAGTGAATTATTTCAGAATTTTTGGTTGCAGAATCGATGTTTAAAAAAATCCGGAAGTATAAATCTCCAGGAATTCGAAAAATGTATATTTCGTATTGAAATCTTCGAGATACCAGTTCCATAAAAATTCGAATTTTTCCAAAATTTGTTGTATAGTGCATCGTAGTTAAAAAAAAAATAAAAATACATTTTTCGTACTCAAAGAAATAATGTACAAATTTGAAAATGCAATATAAAATACTTGATTCGCCTTGTACATTCAATATAATGGTGCAGGCAGTAAGCACTTTTCAGCATCTTATCCGGCTGTATCTTTCCTTGCGTTTAGATTTAACGAGACCACGACAAAAGAGAACGGGTTTAATATTTCGTACAAGAAGGCGACCCGTTGTTCCGACGAGACCGTTGAATGCTTGTTCTTCTCCGGTTAATTGAGCCGCAACGTTAAGACGTTTACGCCGCCATTCTTATGGAAAGCAAATGGCCTTGACAGTCATAAAACCTAATGCAAGCTGCATGATCCTGTCCATCTCTATACATATAACACTCCTACCACCCGGTTTCTCGTTTCCATCGAATACGTCGAACCTTTCGCGTAGTTTCCTTGCGGACAGCCGACTCGGTGGCTCTCGCGATCTCCTGGGGGGCTTCTCGCGACCATAATTTCCGATTCATTCAAGTAAGTCACGGAACTCGGAATCTGACCGTTATTGTGGTGGGGAGGGTCACAGAATTTTTGATTTCTCGATTACAACGACGCGAACAATGTGAAACACAGACGAAGATGCGCGCAAACAATGGCGCCGATGTCTTAGAAATATTCAAATACACTTGCAGTTAATGCATCCTCATCTGAATTTGCATAATTTTCAGAACGTCGATATTAATTTATGCGATCGACGTTGTTCGTGATTTTTTCTGCGGATGTTTATGCAATTTACAATTTTTTCAGACGTTTTTAAGAAAGTCGAGTCGAATATGATTTTATTCTCGGCGGTAGTGGCCTCTGTAGAATCTAAAATAAATGAAATCCGTACGGAATCGCGTCGAATGTTATGTTTTACTATTTTTTGAAAAATTTTCAGAAGCCATAAGATGCATAAAGGTCCGCACGAATTGTGAAACAGTGCACGGGTACCCGTCTACGTGAAACACGCGTGTGCACGCGTATATAAATCCACGTGAAATGGGGATCCCGAGGAATCCGAGGCTAAGTGCGTTATCATTTTCGAAGGCAAGGAACGGAAATCCATTATCGGCGCGTTCCGAGGAATGATCGATCGATTGCGGTAGGCTGTCGAAGGGTGACGAAGGCGCAGACCTACGAACTAGTCCGAACCACCTGTACGTGTTTCCGAGTGCGCGCGTCCTCGTGGTTCGTCGAGTGCACGTGCACCGAGCCGCCTCTACTCGGAAATAAACGCGGGCTATTTGATCGAACTCCGCCGAGCGCTCGCGTACGCTACGACTTCGCAGTGTATTTTCGGCGTCCATCGGGAGACCATACGTGCTCGGCCTCGGTATGTGAATCAAAATCCAGGCGATGGCCTCGCGTAAAATTCGTTCAGTTTCACGGGTGCGAAACAGTGCGAATGACTTGTAGAAAACGATTCGCACGCATGATCTCAACTGAATGGAATCGCCTGAATACATCTGCCTCGTTCATGCGATCTCGAGGACAGACGCGCGCGACAGTGATTTAAAATCGTTCGCTGCGGGCGATCCTTCGTCAAGGTAAATTGTTGAGCAATTATTTAACGAGATTTCAAGGTCGTCGGTATTTTTTTTATAGATTTTCTGGTAGAGCACGAAGAGACGAGTGCAACGAGTAT
>CM052199.1:5867212-5919762 GCA_028455805.1 Lasioglossum figueresi | reverse complement strand
AGCGTTAACAATTTACCTACCGGAAGCATATTAATAATCTAATCCATACTACACATTTAAGTATTGTATGTGGTATTATATCAATTTCATATCCACCAAATTTTTAAAAATCATAGAGAATGGAAATATTCTGTGACGGAAGGAATGTTTAATTTTTTAGTTAAAATAGTTTTGAGTGCAAAGAGTTAACAATTTACCTACCGGAAGCATATTAATAGGGTTTTCCATAATTATGCTGTACCAAAAGAAAGCATAGAAATTTTCTTTTACGTTGCAATCTTAAATGAAACTATTAGATGTCGTTATTGAGGGTAGCTTGTTAGTTCACAATGAAAATTGTTGTTGCTATTGAAAGTTCCATTAAAAAGTCTTTAGCCATGTACCATAGATTTTTCAAAATTAAGCAATGATACCGGTGTTAATGTTTAAATTGAAAAGAATAATAATGACTGAGTAGTATCTTCGTAAGAGAAACCATGATTCGGAGAATTTTGGAGTCTTATCGCACATGTCCGATCAAATTCGATATGGAGAGATTACCGATATCTGTCCACTGAACGTGGACCGTCCGTCGCGTGATCGCGATTACTATCGTGATAAGGGGCGACCTGTGTTTCACAGCTTTTTAATATTTATATACAGGGTGAATCACGAATCGTGATCAGTAGAGATTACTCTGTTATTAGCAGTCCGATCGAAAATGTTTTTATCGGATGTAGCACGATTTCAAAAGAACTTTCACGTGATTATAACAAATTTTTCGTCAACTCTGTTATTTTTTATGATTATTCAAGGTCACCTTTAATTTTTTCCAAATACACCTACAATTTTTTTACGCATATTTGTTAGAGAATTTCAAGACGAATTCGGAAACGTATCATAACATTAAAAAGATTGCATGAAAATATGCTTCTTTAATATCTTTTTACAAACAATTTTCCACAATCACGCGAAAGTTCTTTTGAAACCGTGCTACACCCGATAAAAACATTTTCGATCGGACTGCTAATAACAGACTAATCGCAACTGATCACGATTCGTGATTCCCCCTGTATATACACTGGAAAGATATCTGGAACCGACGACACACGAGCACAGGTATCTGTAAGGTCAGTCTGCGGTTATAAATGAACGGTTCACGGTGTAGTTCGAGCCTTCAAAATATCTTCTGAACATGGTCGAGCATCTGCAATGTTTAATTCGTTAGTAAGTGACGATTGCTCTAATTGTCGTCCTCGCTTCGATCACTTTGTGCACGTTCGCTGTTGATTGTTTTCACGTTTTTAACGTTCGGGCGAGTCGGGACTGAACAAGCTTCGAGAACTGCGGGAGCGTTCCGACGAAAAACAATCGGGGCGGTTGCGAATCAAGGATATGCCGATCCGAGGTGTCCGCATAGTGCGTCAATCGCTGTAGGTGGAGCAGTGAATCAGTTATACGGGGAAAGAGGAAATGAGTCACGAGCCTGGTCCGTTTATTTGTGACGTAAACACCACTCCTGTATCGAATGCCGCGTTTTCGTGCGGCTTTACCGTGAATCGACACGACATAGACGACGTCCACGTTTCCGAGGGTTCCCTGTTTGTCAACAATTCGGCGTCGCGAAACAGTTTTTCTGTAATACTTCTACCTCTCGAAAGAGCTTGAAATTCCGTAGTTAAGTGAGCGGACTCCTTTTTCCAGGATTGCAAGGGTGCGGGATTCAAGAATGGAGTTCTTCAGTAGTCAGAAACGCTAGATAAAGGATCGATCCGAGGCGCTATCGCCCCCAAACGTCCTATTTTTACGTTCGCGAGGCGTAATTTGCATTATTCGGAAGCATACAACTGCGCATGTAGCTATGGGAATAGTTACATGCTGTCGAATAATGCAAATTACGCCTCGTAGACGAAAAAATTATACTTTCGAGGTCGATGGCGCCGTAGATCGATCTTTTATCTAGCGTTTTTGACTACTGAAAAGCCCCATGTTTGTATTGTAAGAGCTTTAAATAAATATGAAAGAGAGGAGGGAAAGGAAAGGAGCGTTTCGTCCTAGACCCGCTAGAGGACTCGTCAGTAAGGCTATGTAGCGGGATATCGGCAGGCGGTTGAGGACCTCGCATAACCTCGATATCTCCCCAGAGTGCCGAGGTATGCGTACTGCATTTCTCCACAAAAAAAGGCGGTTGAGGACGGTATAAACCGGTGGCGAATCAGGGACCAACGAGAAAGGATAGGGACAGACTTGACTATCTGTCCATTTTGTGGCAAGCGTCGGAAATCAAGCGCCGCCACAGTATTATCGAGAAACGAGAACGCAAATCCCACATCCTTGCAATCCTGAAGACGAGTCTACCGCTTTAAGTTGTTCCAATCGACGAAACAGATAATATAAATAAATTCTGAGGGCTGCGACCTTGCGAGCAAACCGGAAACGATTCTCCCACCGATCTAAATGGTGTTCCCCGTTCGACGAAGCTTGTAATTAATTTATCGTCGAAATCAACCACCGTTTCACGAATATCTGCGTCGCACGGTATCGATTTTGGTCGAGGGTTGTTTCCCGGCGATTTCACGCGACGCCTTTCATCGATCGTGTCTCGACGATAATTATCGGGCAGGGAGATAGTAAATAACCGGCCACCGTCCGGGTGTAAACGTAACTTGCCATTTGACGTAACGGAGACGATTCTGATGATCGTTTAGATAACCGCCACTGTTGCTCGTTGATGGCTCCTATCAAACAATTCGTGTGTAGGTAGTCCATGTAGAACCATGAACACAGCGAACACTGCGACCGGACACGTACGACACTCTGCCATCATGTTTATTTTCGACGGAGATCGTAATACACTTGCTCCTTTCACCGACGCGTTGTCGTTCTGCCATGCAATTGATCTGATGATTTTTAATCTGGCTCATTTCTCGCACGAGAACCGATCGAATGACGTAACAGCTGCTATTGAACTTCTGCTCGTTCGATCTGATAGAATATAGTTAAGGCTTTTAACACTTTCATTCTCAATGGTTGTTTAAATTTGTTGGATACGACATTTTAATGGCGTCTCAGAATCGCCACTCGAGTGCCGAGGGTTAACGCTAAACCTACAGAGCCTCAACCCCTTGTCTTACGATTTAATTTAATTCTTAATTACCTTAAAAAGGAGCTACTTTATATCTATTGTACGCCTACATGCTCCCCAATAGCTGTACATTAACGAAACCGGAATAGAATTTTATTTCCTTTTAAAGGAAATTAGTAGCATGCATATTTATTAGACTCTGTTCAGAATCTTCATCACGAGTCTGACACGATATTGTAAGGCGAGGGGTCGAAAGTAACTGGCACATGTTCCCTCATAAAAATGACAAGATTGATTTTATTTAGACTTTGTGCAGCTCCTATTATACTATGTGCTCCACTTTGTAATTCTTAATTTTCTTAAAATGGAGCAACTTTATATCTATTGTACGCCTATATGCTCCCCAATAGCTGTACATTAACGAAACCGGAATAGAATTTTATTTCCATTTAAAGGAAATTAATAGCATGCATATTTATTAGACTCTGTTCAGAATCTTCATCTCGAGTTTGACACGATATTGTAAGGCGAGGGGTTGAAAGTAACTGGCACATGTTCCCTCATAAAAATGACAAGATTGATTTTATTTAGGTTCAGTGTTAAATCTGCTGTCACTGTCGAAAATATCTACCGGTTGAAAAGTACGGTTCACTCGCACGCATTTCTCCTACGCGTTGCAAAAAGGACACCCGCAGAATTGATTGCATATAATTAGCATCCCTTCCGTTGTGTAACTGGCGCACGTACATTTCCCGCGACTGATAAGTGCAATTGCAGTGCAAAGTTCCCAGCGGTGAATTAATGGTCTCTAATGGCGGTCGTGTGTGTCCACTTTGGCCATTTTCTTTTCGCGACACGAGTCGGTCGACGTAGAGCTGGAATTAAAATAAGCGGCGTTACAATTTCACGCAGCTCTGACAAGTTGGGAAACGTTAAATAAAAACAAATTGATTGAAATATAATTGGAGATATATAATTTCGTGTGTAAACTGCGGAAGTTTATGAAATTTCCAATTTCTCGAGACGATTTTTAAGGGGGAACCTAATAGAATATTATTTTCAGTGGTGGTCGCCTTTGTGGATCTGAAATGTGAATTTCTTGAAAATCTTCTGAAGCCATAAATGCATATAGATCGGTATGCACTTGAAGACTTTCCCCTAATTCTCGAACTGCTCGTTGCATGCAACAACGCAACTTTCACCGCCGTTGACTAATTAAAAATCGATCGCGATGGAACGATCGTTCTGCGCTTTCGAAAAATCGTTCGAGAACAGCATGAGAGAGCGGTTTAGCATGGCGTCGCGTCGTCCTTCGATTTGCGAGACGCGCGAATCCATCGATTTCCTATACGTGTTTATTTCGGTGCTGGTCTTGAGTGCATCGTTCCGCGGATATTAAACGCGAATCGCTCGAATAAATATTTTATAGAATTCCCCGTCCAGTCTCGCGTTCGCGAAAATCTCTTAGAGGCCGTCGCTATAGCGGAAGATCGATCAACCTCCATAAACGTTGATCGGCCGTGATCAGTTGGATCAATCGCCGATTCATTTTTCTTAATCGTCGGCAAACGTCATTCGATCAAACTAAAAATTAAAATCGGTCAACGGCCAACTCTGCGCAGTGATTGGCAGTCACTGGTTTCTTTTTCTTCTTATTTCTGCAAAATAAAAATGATTCGCAGCGATTACATGACAATTGATAATTTTAACAAGTTGATTACATCGGCACTCGTAAATCCTTTTCTGCTGTTTCGCAGCTGGTTTTTATTTTACATAAATGTGCCCGTAATTGTGAAAGTTGTTTTGAGTCATATATTAACACTAAACGAATTCCGCATAATGTTGAAATAACAATCACTATCTAACGGTTCAGTTTTCACAATATCGTAAAAATTACGTCGAACTAATCTAGTCGAACTTATTATCGTGTGACGTGAAGTATCTGATAATTATTCTGGGTTAACAATCCCGACGTTGACGCAAGTTCGACGAAAAACAGCGAGAGAAAATAAAAAAGCATCGTGAGTTAATTTAGGACTCGAGTGCCTCCTCCCACGCTGTGTTAACCTGTTGCTAAATCAACACACCGATAGACCTGCTAAACACTGTTGAATCGATAAGAACAACGTCAGCCAACTTTTGCTGTAAACCGACAAATTCGTCAGTCGGTTTGTTCTCTACAGAAAAGAAACAATTTAAAAACATTACCCACCTTTCATCGGGCGGACATTTGACCATGATGTTATTCGTCCGGCGTCGCGATAACTCGTGTCCATTGTTTATTCGGAGGAAACGAGCTCGCGAATATATCGGACAGTGAGTAAGCACTTTTTTGTAAAATCTGTTGCATAAACAGATAATGGGCTCGTTCTTCCACGTGACGCCGAGAATTTTCGCTAATCTCTGCTCGGCAAATTCAAATATTCCGTAATATTCTCCAAGGTCATTCGAAGGACGATGCCCGAGGTAATTCGAAGTAACTCTTTTCCCTCGCGAAAATATTCTCCGAGGCTTCGTTAAGCTAATTTTTAACGAAGTCTAACAAATATGAATGTTGCGCCTTTCTTTTTAAATGAGATCAAATTTGATTCGTCTGCAATAAATATTCAAATTTTCTTCTTCTTTCTACAACATTTTTGGGGACAAAGACCTTTTAATCACTGCGACTGTAAAGAAAATGATACGGCAAGGCGTTAACGAGTTATTGCCGAAAAACACGGACCACCAATCGATAGATAGGTCCATAGAAATTGTGGAAATTCATTAGAAAAATGGTGAGAATTTTGCAGAGACGGTTCGAAAAGTCCGCACATCTTTCGGTCATCATAACGCACCATCTCGCAACTCTGTGGTGCAATTAATCAGGAAATTTGAGGTTAGTGGTTCAATTCGGACCGTGAAAACCAGTGGCCGTCCTCGTTCCGGTCGGTCGAATGAAAACATAGCCGCAGTGAGTGAGTGCCAGTGTTGACGAAAATCCTTCCACCTCGATTCGCCGTCGTGTGCTCAGCAGATTGAACATTTCAAGATGCTCTGTGCAGCGAATTTTGACGCAAGATCTGCGTTTGTATGCCTACAAGATCCAATCGACGCAAACACTTCAGCTAGCAGACCATGGGCAGCGCCGTAGATTCGCCAATTGGATATTGGAGCATCAACAAGTCGATGGTAATTTTTCGAAGAAAACCATCTTCAGCGATGAGGAGCATTTTCAACTTAATGGCTACGTAAACAAACAAAACAAATCCACAAGTGATTCAACAGCTTCCTGTGCATCCACCACGAGTCACAGTTTGTTGCGGATTTTGGGTTAGGGGAGTAATTGGGCCGTACTTTCTCGAGAATGCTGCTGGAAATACGGTTACCGTCAATGGTGTTCGTTATCGTGACATAATAACCAACTTTTTATGGAAAGAATTAAACGGCTTGAACTTGGAGAAGACATATTCTTTCAACAACATGGCGCAACCTGCCATAATTCCGGCGAAACAGTGCAGATTTTGCAGACGAATTTCATGGTCGTGTTATCTCGCGGCGATGTGAATTGGCCACCAAGATCCTGCGATTTGTGGCCAATGGACTTCTTTCTTTGGGGTTTTCTGAAAGGAAAAGTGTATGCCAAAGATCCACAGACCATACCGGAGCTCAAGGAAGCAATTCGAAGCACCATTAATGAAATTAGACGGCAATTCTGCCGATTGCAATTGAAAATTTCGTCGAAAGAGTGAACCATTGCAAACAGGGACGAGACGGCCATTTATCGGATATTGTGTTCCACACATAACCTCCACGCTTCTACTTCATATTAAAATACAAACATTCGTACGTTTCGAAGAAATAATACGTTCCATCAATAAATTAAAATGTCTGATCATTTTGAGACACCGTACGCTTGAGTTATTCTGATTTAGAGTGGGGGCGCCATCAATTATAAGAAGACCGACTGTATGCTAATTGTCGGTACCTTAGCGAACGACCGATTTGACGGTACGTGAATAACACGATGACGCAAAGTTATAATTAAACCGGGCGAACGCAGTTCGCTGGTCAACAAAGAATTTATTGCCCGCCGATGCGAGGCTTCCGCGGATAGTTCTTGCGCGATAACGATGCAAGCCGGAATTAGGGTTAAGCCTCCTCTCCCGTCATTGTGGCGAATTCGTACGATCGCGGTTATCAAACCGCACGCGACCAAGTCGGTTGTGTATCCTCCTGTAAATAAATAGAGCCCCCAGTTGATCCGTTTAGAAGAACGGACGGTCCGCTTTCCGAGTCTTTCAAGATATGATGGACGGCTAATCTAAGGACGACACGGCTATTGTGGTTGAAGTGCTTCTAAAATTATACCTGATGCGGCTCAATACGCGACCCCTTTTTAAAATGGATTATCGAGTTCAAGTTGCCGTGCGAAACTCAACGCTCGGCCCGCCGAAATTAGAATATCTTTTCTGGTAAATTTACTAACAAATATCCTGACTTCTACAGTAAACGACTTATAGTAAACTGATAAATCTGGTTATATACTCTGTTTACAGTGCCGGACAAAATGATAGGACATTTGATGTATTTGTATATTTCATATAACGCAATAGGATATACTTACATATTACATGCCCTGTATATTAGATATTGTTGTGACGGTTACTCGGAGCGGTGGAAGGTAGTCGCCGTGTCAGTCGGCAGTCCAGGGTTGCCGGTGCCTCGAATGGACACCGAGCAGCTAGGTGTAGCAGTCGCTCGGAATAACAGTCGCACTGCGAGGTGTACGGAGGCTTACTGCTCGGCTTTCGCCTCTGAGGATGGCAGATCGGTTCGTCGGCGTTTCGCCACTTGAACTCGGAGGGATAGGTTCCCACGCGGCGTTTCGCCACTGGGGAAGGAGGGGACTCCCGTAGGTATTTCACCACTCGGGCCTGGTCGGTTCCTGCTCGGCGTTTCGCCACTGAGGAGGGATGGGATTCCCGTAGGTATTTCACCACTCGGGCCTGGTTGGTTCCTGCTCGGCCTTTCGCCACTGAGGAAGGATGGGATATTCCCGTCGGTATTTCACCACTCGGGCCTGGTCGGAGGATCGGACGGTCTCGGGATTCACACCCTCGCATTCACTCGCTCACTCAGCCTTCCAAAAGATTTGCTTTCCGGTTTGGATGGTTCATCGCTAGGGCTACTGGTCTCTACGGGCTCGGCTCGTCTTGTTGGCTGGGTGTTTGCTCGCGGCAATTATGCGCGAGCCTGCACCTAACTAGCCGCGAGAAACCGGTTCCGCGTGGCGGCCCTCTGGCGGCCGCGAGTCGGACTCGCGCGTCGCGGTGCTTTTGCTGGCGCGGCGGGCGCGGAGCGCCGGCGGTGCTCGGTGATGGGGTTAGCTTCGCGCCTTGAAGGATGTAACCATCACAATTTCCTTCAGAGTATCCATATAGAATTGCAAGAGTGTATCTTGTACACAAAAGAAATTAGAGGAAAAAATGTAAACATGGGCTGACTTTGCTCGGTCAGATTGATAGGACGCATGTAATATTTTCTGTTATTATGTAGTATTTTCTGGCAGTAATCTACCAGCAGTGACAAGAAGCAGACGTGCAAATTTTTCAGTTATCTACAACATTTGCGCCATTAAAGTTAAAATGGGCCGAGGAAAACAATTAGACAAAAGTGAAACCGACCGAATTTGGTTATTGCGGTCACAAAATCAAACTATCACGAAAATTTCGAAGTTATTAAATAGAGGCCGTCACGTTGTGCATAACTTTTTAAAAAATCCGAAAATCTACGGAAAAAAGGAAAGTACTGGCAGATCTCGTGCCACAGTAAAGTCGCGTTTACTGTCCGCGATCGTGTATGCGATCAGTGTCCACTGCGGCCATAGTTCTCCTATGCGTCACGAATAGCGAGTATGGAACGCGCCCGACAGTGCTGCCAGTTCGAGAAAATCGAGGGGAATACAGGTACTCCTTCTCTGATGACCAGACACGTTGCGCGACCAGTCTACGGTCTTAGTGGGGGACGCTGGAGTGTGCTCATGGTAATGTAATGGGATAATGGAAGGGGAAAAGTAGGAGAGGGAATTGTATCCGATTGGATATCATGTGGCAGCACTGTCGCCCGAGGAGCTCGGAACTAGGACCGCCACGGCCGAAAGTGCTGGCAGACTGCGAATAAAAATGTTTAAAGACTGCCAGAACATAAAAATCCACAGAATTTAACACAATTGTTCCGTATTTCGGATCTATAAAGGCTACTACCACTGAAAATCAAATTTTCTTAGTCCCCACTTTCTTGAAATTTGCCTGCAAAAATTAAAAATTGCTTAACCATCCGTATTCTTACTTGGCGTACCCTACGCAGCCGATAGCGATCTCCCACCATCTCATTCGCATAAACGGGCGTCGATCGCGGATTATCTGCGCGGAATTTATATCGCTCGTGCGAAATGCAATGGGTTCCGCCTACACAGAGGACGGCTGTCCACCCACGCATGATTTTTCACCGTCTCTGCGGCGAGGGGAACGAAGTTATGCTCGTACGAACGTGTACAGATAAGTCAGCAATTAACCGTGACTCTGTTAATCAAACTGGTCAGGCACCCTGCAACATTTCTCGGACAAGTTCATCACGTTGTGGAAAATATTGGCGACATCCAGTGCAGGCTTCTATGAAACGTGCCATGGGAAATTCAATTACCCGGGAAACCTTTTGCTATGACTCATCCTCAGGCGCTTCTCTTGGGTTTCTTTCACTTTTTTATTGACCGGCTCACGATGGTCTTTATCAGGATCTTTTCGCGAAACAATAAATATTTCCTCGGGACATTTCAAGGATCTTGTTCCTTTGTGAAAACCTCCTCCGCTGTTTCGTTCGGGAGTTATCAGCGAAATAACTTTTCTTGATGAAAATAATACGATTTTAATATTGCAAAAATGGGGGTTTTCAGTAGACAAAAACGCTAGCTAAAAGATCGATCTAGAGC
Source organism: Lasioglossum figueresi (assembly GCA_028455805.1). Lineage (NCBI taxonomy): Eukaryota > Metazoa > Arthropoda > Insecta > Hymenoptera > Halictidae > Lasioglossum > Lasioglossum figueresi. The sequence goes on along the minus strand of CM052199.1, from coordinate 5,909,731 downwards.
ACTATCGCCCTAAACAGTCCTATTTTTTTCGTTTACGAGGCGTAATTTGCATTATTCGGAAGCATACAACTGTTATTCTCATAGCTACATGCTGCCGAATAATGCAAATTACGTCTCGTAAACGAAAAAATAGAACTTTCGAGGGCGATAGCGCCCTAGATCGATCTTTTATCTAGCGTTTTTTACTACTGACAAGCCCCATGTTTGTATTGTAAGTGCTCTAAATAAATATGAAAGAGAAGAGGAAAAGGAAAGGAGCGTTTCGTCCTAGACCCGCTAGTGGACTCATCAGTAATCACATAACCTCGATATCTCCCCAGAGTGCCGAGGTATGCGTACTGCATTTCTCCACAAAAAAAGGCGGTTGAGGACGGTATAAATCGGTGGCGAATCAGATACCAGCGAGGAAGGATAGGGACATACTTGACTATGTGTCTTTTTTGTGGTAAGCGTTGGAAATCAAGCGCCGCCACAGTATTATCGAGAAACGAGAACGCAAATCCCGCACCCTTGCAATCCTGGAGACGAGTCTACCGTTTTTAAGTTGTTTCAATTCATTATAAATAAATGTTGTCGTTGGAATATCGGCAGGCGGTCGAGGACGGTATAAATCGGAGGCGAATCAGTTACTAGCGAGAAAGTATAGGGACATACTTGACTATCTGTCCATCTTGTGGCGAGCGTCGGAAATCAAGCGCCGCACAGCGGGCCGGATCGAAGAATTTAGGGACATTTGTGCATAACTTTTGAACCGTTTGAGATATTGAAATGAGGTTGAAACTAAAAAATATTATAAAATAATCTCTTTCGAATAATACATGTTAGAATACATTGTTTGTTTAATTTGTTAGTTATTTTATAAATTTTTATGTAGTTGTTGAATCAGTTGCTTTCCTTATTAAAACCATTGTATAATAATTGGAAATTAAAATCTTAATGTTTACTTATATACAGGGTGGCCCACATAACTCTTAACAGCTCATGGAAATTAACATGTCATGGGAATATCTGACAACAAAATGTTTCGGACAAAATTTACTTGTTTTTTTCCTGTAGAATCTAAATATGTAACGTTTTATAGGGGGTTCCATTTGAAATTATAAGTCTTTATCAGAGTTCCTTAAACTGTAGAACATGTCTTGATTTGTTCGGAAAACCTCCATTATAAATGTAAATATAAAACAGAAACTTGAACGGGAACTTCACTAATAAACTTAATTAACCGCGCGAATATACATATAACAAATACACTATAACTAAACACACGTAAACTATACGAATAAAAACGTAAACTATAAAGAAAGTACAACGAAGAAAACTATGTAACAGCTAACAGTTTCCAACAAATGCTTCGAATCTTTCACTGTGGTCTGTCGTATTGTTCTGCACCGACTGATGCAGTTAGATATCGGGAAAAGGCATAGTATAAACGTACGCATTTCCGATGTTTATAATCTTAACAGTTCTCGGCCCGAGAATCTCGGGTTTCACAACGACCAGCGCGCGGCGACCGTACTCGCCACAACATTTGTCAGCTTTAAACAACAATGCATTGCGAAGTAGAACGAAGATGGAAATGATTCTTGTACGGTTATTTAAAGGAAGATGTACCGAAAATATTTCTGCTTGTTAGAGCCTGGGAAGTTTTGGGGGAAAAAAGATATCCTTTGACTAATATACAAAATATCTAGTCATTTGTCGGTCCGCATTATTTTTTAAATATATTATTATCAGTTATTATTAAAACAATATATGATTTCTTATTCGGAAGGGATGCTCTATATCATACAAAAAGAACTAAGAGAAAATATGGCACGAATAGATGAGGACATCGCAAAGAACTTGAGCCATTTTGCCTGGTGAAATATGCTACTTTCACAATGCTCAACTTTAAATGATCATAGTAACTAAAATATTTAATCGATTTCATAAATTTCTTCATTTTCGAGGTGTATGGACACTTACAAAGCAATACAAACAGATTAGTTTTCAATTCGAGGTCTATGGACACTTACGAAGCAATGCAAACAGATTAGTTTTAAATTTCGAAGAGTCGACTTTTTGGTCGATTGTCCCTGAATTCTTCGATGAGAACGTAAATCCCGCACCCTTGCAATCCTGGAGACGAGTCTATCGCCTGAAATGGCTCGTAAAATGAATTCGTAGGGGAAGTTCGGTTAACGCTAAATATTTTTATAGTTCGTTTTGGGAGGTTGTTTATTGGTTTCGCGTATCGGCGAGCTTGCAGTGCACGTCCTCGTGCTATTCGCGGATATTTTCCTTCGTCCAGATATCTTTCGCCTCGCCCATCCGCGATCTTGTGGAAGCCTGTTCCTGAACACGGCCGACAAGTATCCTTAACACGATAACCTTTCGCTGGCTGCGACGATAACTGAAAAGTGGAACGTTATAACAGCGAGATGCATCGTTGAGCGTGCAACGAGCCGGCTGCATGTGGACTGCATGCTTTGTGGAACGATAAAAACCTAAGCTGGCATCGTCCCGGAAAGATTAGATATACGCACGTCGAATTCGTATTTTCCCGGAAAATTCATATTCTCCCTATCGATTGAAATAATACGGTAAAAATGTCCGAGATAGCGGAGATACTGCGGAAGCATTGTGTTCAATTGACTTTGTTCGAATAGAGTACTTGACCAGATAGAGATAATGCTGTTTAATTTAGAAATGGAGTGTATTAATAAAATTGTGCCGGGTGAGAAGTAGGCTGTGAACGTTCGTAGAAATTTATGGTAGCATTATGTTGTTTAAACAGTTTAGAAAATTTAGCACCAATTTGTGACTCGTATCCGGCGAACAAAAACGCTCGTGTTGGTTTAATTAGTAGAAGAAGATGCTCAAAATGGATTTATTTGATTTAACAGTAGAAATTTATGGATGTATTATGTTGTTTAAACAGCTTAGAAAATTTAGCACCAATTTGTGACTCTTATCCGGCGAACAAAAACGTTCGTGGTGATTTACTTAGTAGAAGAAGATGCTCAAAATGCATTTATTTTATTTAACTGTACAAATTTATGGATGTATTATGTTGTTTAAACAGTTTACAATGTTTAGCACCAATTTGTGACTCTTACCCGGCGAACAAAAACGTTCGCGTTGGCTTAATTAATAAAAGAAGATGCTCAAAATTCATTTATTTTATTTAACTGTAGAAATTTATGGATGTATTATATTGTTTAAACAGTTTAGAATGTTTGGCACCAATTTGGGACTCTTATCCGGCGAACAAACACGTTCGTGTTGGCTTAATTAATAAAAGAAGATGCTCAAAATTCATTTATTTTATTTAACTGTAGAAATTTATGGATGTATTATATTGCTTAAACAGTTTAGAATGTTTGGCACCAATTTGGGACTCTTATCGGGTGAACAAAAACGCTCGTTTTAGTTTAATTAGTAGAAGAAGACGCTCAAAATTCATTTATTTTATTTAACAGCAGAAATTTATGGATGTATTATGTTGTTTAATCAGTTAACTGCGTTCGACGTGTACACGCGTCAATCAAAATCTCTATTGCGGTGCAATAACAATAATCTTTTGAAGAATGAATTGTTAATCTTTTATCAAATAAAAATTTAATCGTTCCTCATTTTTCGTAAAATTTATAATAGGACTCATTGCCATGCGTTCGACGTGTGTACTCGTCATTGGTTAATTTTAATTCCGCTATCTGTGGAGGACTTTTAAAATGAAATTCCGCAGTTAAGAGGTTAAACAGTTTAGAATGTTCTGCGCCAATTTGTGATTCTTATCCGGCGAACAAAAACGCTCGTGTCGGTTTAATTAGTAGAAAAAGATGCTCAAAGTCCATTTATTTTATTTAACATTAGAATTACAGGCCATTTATTTGAATTTATGGGTACTTTTTGTTGGGAATTTACGGGTCGTGTGTTTATTACCGTCTCCAGATTTTTGATTTCAGAATTATTGAAATTATAAAGATACTTTCGTGGCGAATGATTAAATAAATACTTATAATATGAACCGCACAGAGTTCAAATAAATATAATCTTGTTATTTTTATAAAGCATCGTGTATTGGCTACTTTTAAAGCTCGGTAGGTTTACTGTTAAAAAAGAGATATTTCTTTATGAAACATTAATTAATTTACTATTAAAAAACCAGCGAACTTCTGCAATATTTCCGTTCCGAGCGAATCGAACTCGAATGCATCGAAGGCGACGCTAGTCGTATTGGAAATAATGTGTTTATGTAAACACAGGTTGACATTCGATGACCCAGCTAGACGGCAATACGTACTTGACTTCGGTGTTATGTTTCAGCATGCGACACGGAAACATAGTTCGCTCGCATACGCTTATAAATAGTTAATCTTTGCATGCTCATTGATAATTCCATAATGTTTTCATCGTACTTACGTAAAATTGACATGACGATGCAGAATCACCGTTACCTATCGAGCTTGTGGAAACGACAAGATTCGCAGTTATAACATTGTCCAATTGTTATGTCCGTAAACATGTTTTCATTTAAAGAAATTTCATTGGAAAAGTTTATTGAATAAACTCGGGGACAAATGTAACTTTGTTGTCTGTATATAGTAACACAAACCACTGTCTGTTTTCTTTTATTTGTACTGTAATCTTCCTTGAGAAACAGACTATAGTCACTTTTAGTGCTCGGTAGTTCCAGCCTTGAACCATAGGAGCAAAATGTAATGGTCATTTAAACAATACATTCATCTCACTGGCAACAACCTAAATGCATGCGCTCTATTATGATTAGACTGCTTAGAACAACTAAAAGAAATGATTAGAGATTGTCCCCGATAGAGCTTCAGAAAAAGTACACAAGAAAATGAAATTGATCGATCGTTCGTTTGTACAAAGTATGCAGTCTGATCATTGTCCTCGTAGAAAACCGACTTCGCCAAAGCGATTGGATATGCTTCCGATGGCCCCGCATCGATTCTGATCACCAGAACAAAAAAAAAATATATAAAAGAAACCGATCGCCTAAAGAGGCAGTAGCGAAAAAGCCGAGAAACTAGACTCGAGTCTCCAAATGATCGAGAGGCAAAAAGCGTGCTTCTCTCTCTGCAACGTACTTTGCTCCGATTCCTCGAGAGAAAGAAGAAGGTCCGTGTGCATTGGGTCTCCTTTGATCTATTTGTTTTCTCCCGTGGAACTCGCGATCCCGGATCCCCTGAATCCAGAAGGATCGCGGAGCGTCGATTCGATTTCCACGGAAGATCGTGTTGTTCTCTCTGTTCGATCGATGCCGGATGGATCTCGCCACCTGTTGTGTCTCACGTGATCGACTTTTGTTCGCAGGATGATAGTGGACCCCAAGGTCACAAGTCTGCATAACGATTACGGAAGCTTCGATCGACCATTGGGCGCCGGTGAGGGTCACGAGAGAGACGTCGAGGCGGCAGTTGATGGAAGTAGCAACGGAATGGCACAGTCCAGCGACGTTTACCAACGGCAGCCATTGTTACCCGGTGCACCGGCGAAGGGGAAGGACAAGTGGTCCGGGGTGGCATCCAGCTCGGATTATTATGTCGACGAGGACGAGAAGATCGACGGCCTCGGACGACATCCCGGGATACCGAACGGCTCCGGGAACGGCATCGTCAAGTTGGACATACCGGCGCCTCTGCGAGAGGAGCCCAGGTTCCCCAAGGAAAAGTGGAAAACCTTCCTTGGTGAGCACGCCCGCACCTTCCCCGAGAACCCCTCGTTCACCTTCTGCAGCAATCCCACAAGGATACGCGAGCAAATCGAGATCGAAATCGCGTTTTCGTCACCTCTCGCCGCTACCTTCGAACTAAAAGCCGACGAAACTTTCTTATTTCCAATGATTTTTCTCGTCCCACCGTTACCAGCGTGTCGCCGACTCTTTCCCGATTAAAACGACATCCCACACGACCCACTTCCGGTCGCATTTGCTCGCTTAATCCGCGGTTCAACGGAACCTCCGCTATCCGAACTTCTCGAAGGGACCTGTTCAGTTCGAAGCTTCACCGATTTATACGAATTGTTATGAATTGAACTCACTGCCATCACTAGACAGAAGATCTCTATGCAAAATAAAAATATTCTGCATTGACTGGCAGTAAAATCAAAATCAATTTTATTCTTCACGCTTCCGATTGATTCTTCCACACGGATTTTCAGTTCTAGCAGAATTATTGACTAAAGCGTGTGACGTCAAAGCACAACCATTGCCTGTGCCGTCCCGAGGGACTTTTTGTGAGACACGCGAAGTACAATAGAGTTCACGTCGGTTCGGATAAGAGAGTCTCCAAATGATCGCGAATTGCAGAAGCAAATACCCTCCGAATTGCATCTTGTCGCGACTCATTTTAATCAGCAAAACGCCACGAACGTACCTGTGAATGTTTCACGTAAATACGATCAGAGACAACGGAGTTCTATCAATAAATGAACGTCGTTGTCGCATCTCGACTAGCTTGACTAGCTTCGTTCGCATGCATAATTTCTGTCGGGTACATAAAAAATATCTGGAACAGGTTTGTTTGTCTACGGAGTTGTGCGAGAGCGTGTTACGAAACAGGTTGTGGGAAGGTAGAAGGCGAACTTTTCCTGTAATTCTGTCGGCAATGAACTCTTTAGGGCAGTTGCTCGCAATTCGTTCGCACGGCGGGGTGTCGATCGAGATCGAGGTCATCGCGTGGTCTGGTATTTCGCTGCGCCGAGAGAGCGCGTGATTCAATGCAGTTCAATGCGTTCTTCAATGATGAATCGGATGCGACCGATTCATTAGAACGAGGATACTGGTTCTCCCGTTTAATTGGTCGCTTTGTACCTCCGCGAACGTCCTCGATGAACCTGCGAGCAACGCGCGATGTTAAACAGACTCGCGAACGTATCTTGCGCTAAATATTTCTAGATGCATCGTTTTCCTTGTCGTTATTAACATCTGGAAATATCTAGAAATGCGACGTGAATAGAATAGACAGCGGATTTTATGGATTTATAACAAAAATTAGTAGGTGTAGCTGAAGGACACCCGTGTAAATTTCAGATGTTAGAGTATTTATCAGTGTTACCTACCTCTGCGCAGAAAAAATGTTTTTCTTTGTGATAACACTGATAAACGTACATACGTATCAGCCTAACCCTTTAGTTTTGCTATGATTCCACGTTTTTTTTCCTTTTGTTTATTAACCCTCATACGCTCCTAAAAAATAACTGCATAAAAGAGACTAGGATAACAATTCATCCATTTTTATTTTACACGTTAAATCAACAAATTGTGTTTCATTTACGTAGAGATAAAAGGATGAATAATTTTACAGTATGTGAGAACATTGAATGGGTGACTTTTCACCCTGAGGAACGTATGAGGGTTAATATCTTTATTGCTATTAATGGATCCGAGTGGATTCAAGCCCTGAATATTTTTGTTGCTATGATTCCACGTTGACAGTCGCGACTAGGCGCCATCTCGTCTAACTAGCTGCATTAAAATTGGCTCTAAACTTGCTCTGCGTCAGAGAGGACCTCTGTCTTCGTGAATGTAACATGGGGAAATCTCTGCTTTGCGAATGCAATCACGGGAATAAATTGTTTATCCTTATACGAGCATATATTGAGCTGCACAAAGGTTTATTTGATAGAGGAACGTTAAATGCACCGCGCTGAACCGCATCGTGTCAGTTAAAAAAGTCTTTTAGAGATAGAAAAATACTTTGGACACTTATATTATTAGATATAAACATAATCTTGTTAAATAATCGGTCTGGCGCGGTACATTTAACCTTCCTCTTTAGAATGAGCCCTCGCCGAGCTCAAAATTCTCAAAATTTGTTCAAATAAGGACAAAAAATCTAGTTAGATTCTAGTTCCTTTCTAGTTTTGTCACGTGACTACGCTTTTAAGAGTGTGGCACTAGATCCATATACGTACACGAGGATGTCTCGCTAATGCAAAGTTGTAGCTTCTCCGTAGTCACAATCGCTAGATAAAAGATAAATCTAGGGGAGACGTATCACAAGGTGGCCTACTTTTGCGTTTTCGATGCGTAATTTGCATTATTCGACAGCATGTGGCTGTCGTTGTTTCATAAAAATGTATCGCTCGACGGCCACGATAGGTGGCAGCACTGTCGCGCCGCCATATTGCTTCTGGCAGCTCGCTACATGCAGCCGAATAATGCAAATTACGCCTTGTTCTATACTTTTAAGGGTTTTTGTATCCACACCCTTAAACACAAAAAACAGGCTTAGATCGCGGAGGATTATTGTATATTATTGTCAACCTATTACAATAAAGCTACCCGGTAGCTGTCCAGTTACAATACGGAGTAACAAATATGTAGACAGTGTATTTTATGCATTCGTGGCAACAAATGAGCAGATATAAATTGAAATATATTCTGTTCAACGTGCTAATCATATTCAGAGAGAAAACAAATTTCCATTTCATTCCAGTTCGTTGCAATTCAGGTAGAAAATTTGTATTTTCTTATCTCCTTATCTTCTTATTTTCATCTTTGCGAATTGACTAGATATACACCTCATGCACAATGTAGTACCCGTTCGCTTGAAAGTTGCAATTGCAGTTTGCAACATAATCGATGTTCTTTACAGTCCGTTTTATGCGCCTCTGCTTATCGCATTTTCATCGTTGACTCATAGTTCAGTCGCGACGTATGACACAATTTTTTGTTATCTCTTCGTTGCGTTGTTGTTGTGCCGTTGGTGTTATTCCTCTGCGCTTCTCGGTAGCTACATTTCGATCACTCGTGTCGTAAGGGTGTAGTCATATTTCGTAGTCTAATCGATGATTCAGCTGGGTATACTTCCCGGAAAGGAACGCACTCGTATCATGTGTATGGTTAGATAGGATATAAACGTGGTTCATGGATTTAACAGGAGGACACGGAGCGACGTCTATTGATTTTAATAAAATGAACACCCGGTTATCGGACGCAACGCAAACTTTTTAGAAATTAATTAAAATAACACGAAACACCTGGTATTACTTTATTTATTAAAATAAAACTGGCGCGTCCCCCCTCGTACACAAAACGAAAGTATTGCTTTAAGAAGGATTGAACGACGATCTAACGGATTCCATCGTTTCTGTTGCAGCATTTTTATTTATGGTAGTGAACTTTATATTAACGACAGCGTCCCTTGCAATGGTGCACGAAAGGGTCCCGGATAGAAACACGTACGGGCCATTACCGGATGTGGTGTTGGACAACGTCGCTGCTCAGGATTGGGCCCTAAATGTGTCGGAAGTTCTGATCATGATACTGTCCAACTTAGCCATGGTTTTCATTATTTTCCATAAACATAGGTATGTAACTGGACCGCGGATTTCATGCTTTTACTTTAATCCTTGAATAATTGTGGATCGCTTCTGTTCTGTTTCAGGTTTATCGTTGTTAGGCGAGTGTTTCTCTTGATGGGATTGTTGTACATGATGAGGAGCGTCACGATGTTCGTGACAGTACTGCCGGTAGCCAGTAAGACGTATTTCTGCAGCCCCAAAGCGAACAACACGAGTCCGCTTCTCGTTATGAAGAGGGTTCTGCAGCTGATTTCTGGCTTCGGCTTGTCTATAAACGGCAAGCATACTTACTGCGGGGATTACATTTACAGCGGTCACACGGTCGTGCTTGTACTTAGTTACCTGATTATCGAGGAGTGTACGTAACTTCTATACATGCGAAACTATTTGTTACGTAAACTCCGGCAGAACAAGGGCACGGCAAAATGTTGAACACCGAGTTCCTTGACACTGTCCCCAATTTAGTTCAATGAAACGCTAATCAATAGTTCGTTTAGGACGGTCTAAATATGGACCGGCGGTTCACTCGAGGTTTCACTGTCAAACCTGTTGAGAGTTTACGTAACGAACGTGAAATTTGGTGGATGGAAAATATTAGGATGATTTTCTGTTGCAGATTCCCCGAAAAGGTGTAAACCAATTCATTGGCTAGCAGGCATCACGGTTCTCGTTGGGGTAATTATGGTCTTGGTGGCCCACGGACACTATACTGTGGACGTCCTCATAGCTTACTACGTAACCACACGCTTATGGTATATTTATCATACGTTAGCCAATAATCCTCACCTTAAGGTAAGCGAACGTCGACGCATCGAGTAGAGATCCTGGTTTTGAACGTGTATTAATTACGCGCGTGCGTTGATGCATCATCTCAATATGTACAATTTTGTAGAACAAATTCCGCGATTGTTCGTACAACATTTTTCTCTAACGCACTAGAGGTTTAGTTGATTACATTTCTTTAATGGGAGTGGTTTTAGAATGAATCTTTCTATCTACAGTAAATATTCTATGGACGCAAGAAGGTGTTACACGTTGGGATGCAAAAGAATATCCACTCCACCGAACATATTTTGCTTTCAAAAATTAGTAGCTGTATCCTGAAAATATTAAGACGAGTTAAAATGCGGACACTTTGATACACGTCAAACAGGGATCTCTGATATCGAGTCACGGAAATCATTGTTTCTAATAATCATTGGTGCTAAGGAACTCGACCATTTTCATAAACATCCCCCCACACACAAATGCAAATGTTTCCCAGTATCATTCTCGAATTATAAAAAGGCGAAATCTCCCTAACCGCGTTATCCTGAAATTTTACAACCGTGTTCTGTGCGCGCAATACGGTATAGGTTACTCGATCCTTGGCACCAACATCTAACAGGACAGCTGTATTAATGGCGCATTCTGATTTTTCCAGCAATACGAACCAAACAACTTTTTGACCCGGCTCTGGTGGTTTCGTATGTTCAAGTATTTCGAGAAAAATGTGGGCGGCACGGTGCCACGACAATACGACTGGCCTCTACCCTGGCCTCGACGATTCCTTGCCAAGCACCCAAATCGGGACAGTTAATGTTCGCCGTGATCGTACGATAGAGGCTCTCAGACAACAGAGTTACTTTTGTTGTATTTGTATATATACAAACATATATAAAAGCTTTACTAGAAATGTGGTACAAGAGATGCGCCCAAGCTTCCGTCAAACTTCCATGCCGAGGTCTTGACAGAAGTTTTCAGCAGTGTTCACTTCCTCGAGAACTATTATAAACGACACGAACAGATAGGCCACGAGAAAATGAGAGAGAGAGAGAGAGAGAGAGAGAGAGAAAAAAAGAAAAAATGTACGTGAACGAGAGAAGCATTCACCATCCGGAAGAGGCACGCTCGTACTATCACGTTCGTTATCGTCCAATCGCGAAACCTATTTTTCCTTGATTTTGATACGACTTATACATAAATGTAAGGGATAGGCAACTCGATAGTACTGACGTTTAGTCCTTTATCAGGAGAATTCATATTAGACGACGAGGTGGTGAGAGGGAGGGAGAAATAGGAGGAGGTATTTCAAAGAGTTACCGGTCAGATTAGTGTATAAAACGAAAGAAGAAGAAAGGAAAGAAAGAAGAAAAAAAAAACAAATGCTTAGATATCTCTATTTTCAGATACTCCGAGATGTGAATGATACTTAGGATTAAATCGCTGGATCCAGCGTGTTTACCACTCGCGAAACTGTAACTAATTGTTAATAACATAGAATCATGTCGCAAGATAGCGGGCTCTTTTGTAAACTTTCGAACAACGACACTACTCGAGAATTATTCGGAGGCGTCGCGATGATGTACGCGGGACGCAGTCTTCTTTCAGGCCTGGGCGTCGATCATTTTCAACTGAACAATACATAATAAAATATTAGCGAATTGTATTTCACGTCGATTGTGCCGGTGACTATGTAACTGGTGTGAAAAGTGTTTCGGAAAAGTATTTCATTAGTTTTTCTCCGTTCGTAATGATTTGGAAAAAAAGTTCTTCCGTCATGCAAGAATACAAAACATGAAAATTTACATTCTCTTGCACACCACTTTCGTAAGTACCGGCACGATAGATAGTTCTTAAAGAACATTCTCTCTGTTTTACGAGTACGGTATAAATTAATTGGTGTTAAGCTGCCTGAGCTAATAGATGACCAGTAAACGATGTTAAATATTAATTGTATCGTTGAATGGCGCCTTGGTCTGCTTAGTATGCCGCGAGACCTTCCTGTGGTAGCTACGTTTCAGCGTGTTATTAATCTCAATCGACTTCCAAGTAACCAAGACGATGTCGTTTTTTTTTGTAATTACCGTGGAGACAAAACGAAAACGGCGGCATGCCTTATTCCGATGAAAGTCAACTGAATGCGTATTAGAATCTTTGCATTTTACGATTGGTCAATTACTGTATTCGTTTCTCTCTAGTTTGTAAACAATATCGTAGAAAATTGGTATCCCGATCCGTTCGCGCAGAGATCAATTGGCAATTGGCTCACACTTGTGTACTTTTCTCGAGCGATCGCGCAATTTTCGTGGGACCAAGCAGAGAACAGAGACACACACGCCCGCGCGCGACAAAAAAAAGAAAAATGAACAAAACGCAAAACAAAAAGAAGCGTATATATAGAACCGATTTGAAAGTATTTCAAAGGATCTGTTAGAAGCCATTGTGCTGATTCCTTAAGGAAAACGAAGTGTTTCAATACATTAAACACCGTTGATCTAGCTTTTCTTTTAGATGATAGTTTTTTTAAAAACGTTGTCGATTGGAGAGACTGTAATGTGTTCTATTCGAAGGGCTTACAATTAAAAAAAATAAATAAATCACAATCTTTAACGACGCTTCAAGACGTTCCGATCACTTTGATCGATTGTGATGAGATACTAATTACGCAGCTGCGAGATTCGTGATTCCTCGGAATAAGGACGTCTTTGCATTCTGTATACACACCAAATGTTGTCACGCGTACACGATCATGGAGATGCGAACCGTGCGAGGAAAAAATAATTCTGCGTAAACACTGTAACGCCATTGTTCGGAGCTCCGGACGCTTCTATCTCTGCCAATTGTTCTAAAAAAGCACACGGAAGGTACGAATAAGTACTTTATGAATAGTATACGATCACTAGACTGTGGATCTTCGCGGAAATTTATATTTTCAGAGACCGTAAGAAACTAGATACATAGGTAAACATTTACTTTGTCGATTAGAAGAAAGATTCACAGTCTAATGATCGATTACAAAATTTGTCAGCTTTCGAGCAGGATTGTGCGAATTCATTGGTACAGCTTGCAACGTTTGCGGCGTGAAAGCGGATTTTTGTGTTGCGCTGGCGAACTTTTCGCACGGTTCACTGATCCAGCAGATATTCTAGCATCTCGTTATTTCGCGATACAATGATTCCTTGCGATTCTTGCCCCGCTCTGACGTCAATGAGCTTCAGTTTCATCTCATCATCGAGCTACTAGCACAAACGCTTTTCGGGGGTGATTCAATGAATCTCAATGAATTCCGTTTATTCACGTGCGCGCGGGTACGATCGAACTTGTCCAGTACAATTGGAGAGTGAGCGAGAAGTGTGCTGAAACGACTCGGCGGTTTTAGAAATTGCGAATTCTCGTGCATAGTTTAACCGACGTTAACCAGCGATTTGTTGTCCTCTGCACACATGGTTTATTATTGTTGAATGCTCGTGCAGAATCTTTTCCGTTGTTCGTCGCGCGAGCGTCCCGATGGACGCCTTTGTTTACCCGGCGTGCGTCTCGGCGCACTGCCGCGTGAAAAAGTTGAAGCGATTATATAAAACGAGAAATGGCAAGAATCATAAAACTGTCTGGATCGAACGGAAAGAAAGAAACGAAGCGTCTCTCGGTGCGCGAGTCCTGTGTTTCTCGCTTGGAACTTTAATCGAACTTGTACAGAAAGACACGCGAGAATAACGTGGACGGAACTCGTCGACCCTTCGCTACATATTATAATTAAGTCTTTTTCCGTCTGTGATGATAGATGAGAACGAGTTGTCGTCGCGCGATTAATAAATCGTTGAACATGATCCATGTACTCGACACACGACCACTGATATTTCCTCTTAACTATCTACGGACCAACCCGTTACCCGTCTCTCCTTTCACATCGATTCTACAATGGAAACAGGATTCACAGCTGAATCGGAATTCATTCAAGGACGCTACGATATGTTTGACTGGTCATCTTACAATGACTCAGAACTGAAAGCGACCTTAATTAATTCGGTTTCGCGGAGCTGTGCGACGTCCTCGCACATGCCGAAACAGGCCATTTCATTAGTAGTGTCATTATTTTATTTTTTTTTTTTTTTTTTCGAGAAATGTGAACCTTTTGCGTTGCGGTTTTGTATACACGTGTTTATGGGTATTTCAGATGCAATCGTGATTATGTTTCGAGTGGAAGCTACGAAAATTCCACGAGTTATATACCTTTTTTTTTATAGAGTTTTGAAAGACATGGGTCACAGATGTTTCCACGATTGAAAGAAAGAAAATGTGAAGTTGTTTATTAATCATTGTAGATTAATAGAAGTGAGAAATCTTGATTATTCACAAAATTGTGGGATCTTGAGGTTTATGTTTTTACAACATTGCTAATGGAATCGCCATGATCAGAGCGCATCTCCGATTGGCCCGTAGACGGTTAACGTTCAGCTGCGTGTATCCGATATATTTTATTAAGATTAAATATGTGGTTCGTAGCGATTCTTGTGCGACGCAGTGTAACGCGGATCGTCCGACTATGTTTTTTCAATGTACGTGTAATAGAACAAATACGTATAAGCGCATAACTAACTGGACTGTGGATGCGACTGCGCCCGTTAGTTTTGAGAAATCTAGCTCGTTTTTTCTATGAACAATTTTATTACGCTGTCTTATCTTAACCGCTCCCGGACTCTTTTTATACATGAATTATATATATATATATATATATACGATATTTTACCGCATGTTTTTTCGTGCTTTTATTTTCATTTTATTCCGGAGAGACGAAAAGCCAAAGGGACCTTTATGTTTCGCTTCGAATCCGTGGATCACCGGCGTGAGTGTGTTTTGCGAGAGAGCGAGAGATTGTATAAAATTGTTTTTATTATTGTATTTCTTTATAAGATCAGTGATTTTAAACCGTTCGAAATGTATTAAATACAGCGACGAATTTGTTACTGCGTTTTGATCGATCATACTCGGCGTTGTGTTGAATTACGATTGAACTGCTTCACGAATTATAATTGCGAAGTGATTCAATAACATTTGTATTCAATTATCTCGTAATTCGAAATTCAGTTAACCCTTTGCGCTCGAAGCTATTCCAATCCGAAAATCAAATTTTTCTTCTGGCTGAGATATTTCCATTTCATATGATTTTCTTCGTATTTAATTAGCAATTAAATTAAGCGAACGGGGCTCGAATTATATGTAATGAAATTACGATCTAATTCAAATACCGCGTACATAAAATACAATGTAATTCAATTACGTAATTCAATCACGATGCACATTTAAATTAGCACAACTCTGATGATTCTGAACCGTTCGAAAGTGCACCGAACACAGTGATAATTTTATTGTTACGCAAAGTCCGCAGTCCAATTACGATTAATCGGAGCAAACTGGTTAGATGAAGCGCGAACGCTTTACCGTGTATCTGTAACAAAAAGTAGCTGTTATTCCTTTCGGTTTGACGTGAGCGGCACGACCATGCCGTTTAGGAACGACGTCCAAACCATTAGCAAAAAACTGTCAGTGAATCTGTCACAATCTGCCAGTGAGATATTAATAAAAGCGCGGCGAGCTCGAGCCAAAATATAAAACGAACGGTGCAAAGATGCACGTGCGTCGTGTACTCACGCGATTGGTTGATTGTATAGTTAATCCAGCGGATAAACAATGAACAATAAACATTTGTGTACCGTGTACACCTCGGGGTACCGTTTCACATTGATGTAGAGGACCCATTGGGGCCATAATTGTTGCTCTGGGCCCTGGGGATCTGGGACTATCTTTCAAAAACATTCTACATAGATTGCGGATCTTTATGCAATATGAAAATTGTCTACGTCGATTGCAGGAAATAGAAACCAAGTCAAATGTTATTTCTTCCCTTAAGGGGGTAGCTACGTTGATTGCAAGAAATAGAAACAGAATCGAATGTTATTTCTAACCTTAAAGGGGTAGCTACGTTGGATACAGGAAATAGAAACCGAATCCAATGTTATTTCTTCCCTTAAGGGGGTAGCTACGTTGGTTGCAAGAAGCAGAAACCTAATCGAATGTTATTTCTTCCCTTAAGGGGGTTGCTACATTAATTACAAGAAGTAGAAACCGAAACGATTGTTATTTCTTCACTTAAGGGAGTAGCTACGTTGATTGCAAGAAGCAGAAACCGAATCGAATGTTATTTCTAACCTTAAAGGAGTAGCTACGTTGGATACAGGGAATAGAAACAGAATCCAATGTTATTTCTTCCCTTAAGGGGGTAGCTACGTTGGTTGCAAGAAGCAGAAACCTAATCGAATGTTATTTCTTCCCTTAAGGGGGTTGCTACATTGATTACAAGAAGTAGAAACCGAAACGAATGTTATTTCTTCACTTAACGGAGTAGCTACGTTGATTGCAAGAAATAGAAACCGAATCGAATGTTATTTCTAACCTTAAAGGGGTAGCTACGTTGGATACAGGAAATAGAAACCGAATCCAATGTTATTTCTTCCCTTAAGGGGGTTGCTACATTGATTACAAGAAGTAGAAACCGAAACGATTGTTATCTCTTCACTTAAGGGAGTAGCTACGTTGATTGCAAGAAATAGAAACAGAATCGAATGTTATTTCTAACCTTAAAGGAGTAGCTACGTTGGATACAGGAAATAGAAACCGAATCCAATGTTATTTCTTCCCTTAACGGAGTAGCTACGTTGATTGCAAGAAATAGAAACCGAATCGAATGTTATTTCTAACCTTAACGGGGTAGCTACGTTGATCGCAAGAAGCAGAAACCGAATCGAATGTTATTTCTAACCTTAATGTGGTGGCTACATTGGTTGCAGGAAATAGAAACCGAATCCAATGTTATTTCTTGCCTTAAGGGGGTAGTTACATTGATTGCAAGAAGTAGAAACCGAATCGAATGTTATTTTTTCCCTTAAGGGGGTAGCTACATTGATTGCAAGAAATAGGAACCGAATCGAATGTTATTTCTTCCCATAAGGGGGTAGCTACATTGATTGCAAGAAGCAGCAACCTAATCGAATGTTATTTCTAATCTTAAGGGGGGTGGCTATATTGATTGCAAAGAATAGAAACTGAATCGAATGTTATGTCTTCCCTTAAAGGGGATAGCTACATTGATTGCAAGAAACAGAAACCAAAACGAATGCTATTTCTTGCCTAAAGGGGGTAGCTACATTGATTGCAAGAAGTAGAAACCATTTCCAATGTTATTTCTTCCCTTAAGAGGGTAGCTACGTTAATTGCAAGAAATAGAAACCAAATCCAATGTTATTTCTTCCCTTAATGGGGCAGCTACGTTGTTTGAAAAAAATAGAAACCGAATCGAATGTTATTTCTTCCCTTATGGGGTAGCCACGTTAACAGGATTGGAAGGGTATGCGATACACATTCTCATTTCTAGATAACGCGAAAATAGGATTCTTCAAAAATTGAGGGCGCTGGATAAAATATCAATTTAGGCCGCAGTCGCCCTCAAAACTGCTATTTTTACGTTTACGTTAATAATTCTATGCCACCTGCCGCGAAATATCTTCGAAAATCTGTTACGGTATCGTGTAAAATAATGAAACATCTAAACATAATATTGGTTTTGAGTTACGAGTAATTTGAACAGACGATTTACAAGTTGTACTATAAATTAAAATAAATTTATTAATTTATATTTTAATTTACAATTTTCGAATACAGAAAATTTAATATTATTTAGGGGGAGTATTATTAAATTATTATGAGAACCTGTCGCGAAATATCTTCGAAAATGTGTTACGGTATCGTGTAAAATAATGAAACATCTAATGATAAAATTGGATTTGAGTTACGAGTAATTTGAACAGACGATTTACAAGTTGTACTATAAATTAAAATAAATTTATTAATTTATATTTTAATTTACAATTTTCGAATACAGAAAATTTAATATTATTTAGGGGGAGTATTATTAAATTATTATGAGAACCTGTCGCGAAATATCTTCGAAAATGTGTTACGGTATCGTGTAAAATAATGAAACATCTAATGATAAAATTGGATTTGAGTTATGAGTAATTTGAACAGACGATTTACAAATTGTACTATAAGTTACAATATAGTTATTAATTTATATTTTAATTTACAATTTTCAATACAAAAAATTTAATATTATTTGGGGGAGTAATATTAAATTATTATAAGAATAATTAATTATACAGAAAATTGCAATATGGTGTAGAATTTATTGAATGAAGATCTATTAGCAGGGTTACTCAGAACATTTCATGTAAATGCCGATAACATGTACGTTTTAAATATTTGTCAACAATTTCGAATTCGATCTACTCAATTTTCCTGCATAAAGATCCGCAGTCCACTTCTCAAACATTCTCAAATTGGTCCAGAAGCAATTCTCTGCGTAGATGTACATAGTGAAATTAAATATAGAAATTCAGCTTCATACTGAATTTAATTGAAAATTTGAGAGAACAACTCGGTGCTATAACTCGGTTTCCGTTAATTTTAGAAATGATTTCGAAACCCTTGTTAATCGATTCACTATACAGTCATCCAAATGTGTACACACGCGCGTGCACGCACGTGGGGAACATAATTCACACGCACACGACGAAGGGAGAATTACGCTTCTTCCATGAACCGGAAGGACATTGTACAATAGAGGAGATAGTGTTATTCGTGGTACGTAAACAAGTAAGATTACGGTGCGAACCAAAAAAAAAAGAAAAAATGGAGAACGAAATTGTCTTCGTTCGCTGTTGGAAATTTTGTCGAGCAGATGTGATTGTATGTCGCTTGTATGGCCATTGAAAGAAAATTGATTTGTACAGTCGATTATGTGTTTTCTTCAACCCTCGAGCTAAATTGTTACTCATTTCATAATTCTTCAGTTTACTCTCCGCTGTTTCATCATTTGCGTTTGCATGTGTAAATTTTATAATGTATTGTTTCATCTATTTCTATATTCGCAGTAAACGGAGTAATAATATAGATCAATTTATACAAGTATAAATAGAAGATATAAGGAGATATTAGTCAATCATTTAAAAATTAATAAAGAAAAAAACATATTATTTCTATAATTTCTATTTGCAATAAACAGAGTAACGATACAGATCAATTTATACAAGTATAAATACGAATTGGAGAAATGATTAAAGCATATTTAAAAATCAATTAACGAATTTCCGAATCTTTAGCAAATTTAATTAATTTACTAGACGATTTTTTGCGCATAGAATTACAATTTTCCAGTTGGTCGTATCACGAATAACACGAGAGTTTGCGTGAAAAAAATCCATTATTTGGAAAACGAGAAGCTGAAACAGATCAGGGGGTGGAAACCGAAATATCGTTACAAAGAAATTTTTGTGAATGAACGAACGAGCGTTCCGTTTACCTCGTCTGATACGAAAATGAAATGTAAAGTAATTATTTCGATTTCGACCGTCTGCAGGCTGGTTATTGTAATTAGTAGGGAAACATGACGAAGGGAAAATGTGAACGATGAAAACTCGTGGCACACGCACGTATACACGAGCGACATACTGTGTATGTGTGTTTATATGTAAATATTATATATATTTTTACGTGTAGATATTTTTTGGCAAGATTGTTGCAATAATTGAGCAATACATGTATAAATATAAATACGTGTTGTAAATACGAGAAATATAGATAATTGGCGAAACGTGCTTTTTCGTCGCCCAGGTAGAGATCCTCGTGAAAAATGTTTCAGAAAGGAGAAGTAAGAAGGAGGAGTAATTAAAAAGTAATTAAAGAATAAAAAAAATTGTAGAGACCACTTTGTATCGATCTAGTATATATACATATAAACAGGTTTGTTCGATAATTCGCGCCTCTACACTATTCCTAATCGTCGATGGATGGCTAACAAAAGTTGCATTCGTTTTTCATTCATTTTCTCAATATATATATTCTTCGCGATTATAATTAATAATTTAATTTCATTCAAAGGATTTGCCGTTTAGTCCGTCGCCCTTCCCCGCATTACAATGAAAGATAATAGCAAGTTATTATATATTATATATATTCGACTCCTGTTACTTTATATACTTATATTTATAATATTTATTACGTTTTTTTATATGTTGATGGAATAAAGTTACGGCTATTCTTTGCAACGATGCCTCCGCCTCTCTGAACCCGACAGTTTATATTTTCTCCGCTGGTATTTTATTGTTTATTCCGTATGTTAGTTATGGTTTCTGTTCTGTTCCTGTATCGTGAGGTTATGTACATGTACTTATTCAGCGTATAATTTGTTTTTAAAATGAAATTTTCGAGGCGTTTTGCCAGGTAAGTAAAGTTATTTATTCAACCCATTTTACACTAAGAATGTGTATTTAGTAACAATTATTATCGATGCTGGAAAACGTACAATTTCATAAACAATTTAAGTCTGAACATCGATTACAAACTTCACCGTATCGATATTGACATCAATTGTCATTTCGTTTGGTTAACTTTCACACATCAGTGGACATAAATTTACAAGTGAACAAAAGGGAAGACGATTTTTCATGTATCGGTAGAAAATTTACAAGTGAACAAAGAGAAGACAATTTCGAATAGAAGTTTTTTAAGCTAACATGCATGTACCGGTAAGAAATTTACAAGTGAACAAAAGGGAAGACAATTTTGCAACTGCACAAAGGGTAGAGGACTTTGAATACCCTCTTCGATTTCTCAAAACAATGGTTTACAAAATTTAACTAATAGACTGAGAGCAACAAGGGGCAAGTACATTTTCAACTAATTATTCATAACCGATAAAGGAACATCGTTTTATAAAAAATACTAAATGTCCTTCGAGAAAGTCGCCCAAAAATCCTCGTTGCTGAAGAACCCCTCTCTTCAGCATTGCATCCTCTAGCCCTAACCCCATACGCAACATGGCGACACCATCTAAAAAGGAAGGTCCCAAAAAGGACCCGACCAAAATTGGGCCAGTGCAAGAATCCTCGGGGACAGTTGGCGAAGGAGACGCACCCCTGAAGAAGGCTCCGACGCGATCATTCGGGAAGAGATGGCACAAGTTCCGTGCTTTGAACGGCAACTCGGCGATCCTGCGTGGATCGTTCGCGATAACGGATCCTCACTTCAAGTACAGAAGCCGAGGTCGGCAAGCTGCTCCAGCTTCTGTGGTGGCAATCGTGTACGGCCGGCTGTTTGAACCAAAAGAGTGGATCAAGGAGTACGTGGACCAGGTGTTGGAGAACGCGGACAAGGTGTACCGGACGAGTGCGATGAGAAACCACGTGAAGGAGGACGAGTACATGAAGGCAAGGTTGATCCACCCGGAGTTCTACATCTCGAACTACAAGGTGATGGTGTGCGTGGAGGAGACAGGGATCTATGGGAACCTCTTCAGCGAGACTGTGGGCTGTCCGGACTTCGCTGATGGCCTACGGAAGTTCTTCCAGTCGGCGGATTCTGGGGTGATCACTGCTCAGGGAACCTCTATCGCCATGTGGAGACACCCCAATATCGGTTTCTTATACTTTGACCCTGCGCCTTGCAACGAGGATGGCGTCCGGGATGCTAACGGAGTAGCTTGCGCGATGAGGTTCAAGTGCATGAACGATCTGAGAGATCACTTCCTGAAGAGCATGGATCAGCGCTACGACTCCAGATACTGCATCGACAAGGTGACCGTCCAACGAGTCAGCGAGGTCGGCAAAGGATACATAGATCGGATCCCGAGCACCAATCGCCTAACCGTGGACAAGAGTGTGCTGAGGGCGATCAACCCTGTGGACATCGACGAGAACAAGATGGACTGCACGAAGCCAGCGCCTAAAGGGGACAAGGTGAAGACCACCACCACTGCTAAGATCCACAGGGAACCCTTGTCGATCACTATATCCAACTACAGCATCGACAAGAAGTTTGCTACCGATCCTCTGGTGGATCAGAATAAGTTCGACACGGGTTACACTTACGAAAACATGCTCGCGAACGTTCCCTCGACGTTCAGGGAGCTGTCGGGCAATATGGCGATTCTTCATGGTCTGACTCACGAGGCTAGCGATGTTTACAAGGGCAAGGGATCACAGAATGTGGCGAACTGCGTGATGGCGATTGCTATGAAGAAGGTCCATCCGGTGAGGACGTGGTTGAGACCGAAGCTGGATGAGATCCTGTCGTTAGGGGATAACCTGTACGCTGACGTGAAGGCCGAGAAGCCGACGATCAAGTCGATGACTGCTTCGGACTTGAACGATGTCAAGATCCAGCTGGAGGATCGTAAGCTGGTGATCGATGTGGATCTGATCACTGTCACTGGGACCGTAGGCTCCAAGATCCCCACAGTGTTGAACTTGAAGCAATCTCTGGAGGAGTTCTTCTTGGTGAACACGGAAGGCATCATCGAGTCCTCGTCGATGTCCGTGGCGATCTGGAGCCAGGATGATTGTTACTACATGTTCGATCCTAGACAGTGCGATACTAACGGCGTTAGGATCCGTGAGGAGAAGGGGAAGGGAAAGGGGAACGAGGAAGAGAAGAAGAAAGGGAATTGCTGCGTGATGAGATTCCCCACCACCGAGACTCTCGCTGTCCTCTTCTGGAAGGACCTGGAGCTGTTGAAGAAGAACGACAGGTTCACCATCAGGCACATCACTATACTCGACGATGTCCCAGGGACCAGGACCTGGCACGATTTCCAACCTGGAACACCGGGGGAGACATGGGTTCTTCGGGGAACTACGGCGAACGACGACGAAGGATTTGAAGATGAAAACCGAGGTAACCAAGGTCTAGCTATGCCGATAGTTGGCCTGGTCGCTGCCAAGGAGACACCGCCTCCCAAGTGGACCAGCGAGACAATCGACATCGCTCTTCACGAAGGCGACGCTTATTACACATGGTGCAATCCCGCGACTGAGGCGGACGAGGAGGAGACGAGGTACTTTTTCGTGACGAACCTTAAGAAGAACTTGTACTACAAGAACAGAAAAGTGAAGATCGACATAGAAGACGGTACGGTGGTAGGAAACCTGGCCGCGGCGGACGACGGCGATTTCCTGAACATGACGAGAGCCTTGACGCAGTTCTTCGAGGACAATCAGTACGGGGTTGTCGACGTGAAGAACCTGAGCGTAGCGGTGTGGAAGGTGGAGGAGGACGTGAAGGAGAAAGAGGAGATAATTCAGCACCCCGTTTACTATTGCTTCGACCCTAACCCGAGGAACAGTCGTGGTCTATCAGAGGCCACGGACGAAGAGGACATACCTGTAGCTTGCGTAGTTAGGACTCTGAGTCTTCCTGTTCTAGCAAGATTGATTAGAGCAAACGCGGAGCAAGAGGAAGAGGCTCCCACCAGCGATGAGTTCGCAATCCACGCCATGAAGAGCATACAAATCGGCCCCGAGATGACGGAGGAAGAGATCGAAGCGGACAAGCTGATCCCAGTGAAGCCAGATCTGAACAATTACACGAGTTTAGGTGACACCGGAGCTATCCTGATGGGCAGCTTCAACCAGGCCAACGAGACCATGTTCAAACGTCAGACCAGGGACAAGCAGCAAGCCGCCACAGCGTTAGCTACTCTGGCCATGACGAAATTATACAATCCTCATCTTTGGTATCGGGAAGTGGTCGATGATATCTTGAAGATAGGGGATAAGATCGCTACGGAGAATTTGGTGAACCTCCCGATGGAAG
This sequence comes from Lasioglossum figueresi, assembly GCA_028455805.1. NCBI lineage: Eukaryota > Metazoa > Arthropoda > Insecta > Hymenoptera > Halictidae > Lasioglossum > Lasioglossum figueresi. The sequence continues at coordinate 5,885,953 of CM052199.1, read as the reverse complement.
AGGCCGAAGAGGAAGAGACTTCTAGGGCGTATCTGATACCCGATGAAATTGGAGAGGAGTTCAACGTTGGGGTGAACAGGATGTACGTGGAGTTGGAAGCTGAGAACGCGACCGGCAGGATGACGGACCTGGAGAATCAGCTGGAGCCGTTCTTCGAGACGAACAACATGGGCATATTCAGGCAGGAGAACATCATGATGCCGTTCTGGAGAGAGGGAGAGGTGTTCTTCACGATGGACCCGAAGGGAAGAGACTCCAGGGGCGAGCCTAAAGAGAGAGATGGCGCGGCGGTGATCATGTGGTTCACGGACATAGCGTCGCTGGCGGCAGCGATTGGCCAAGTCGCGACTGGCGATGAGTTCATCATAGACGCTGTTACGTTGAGCAACGCCTACGAGACCAGAGTAGCTGAGGAAGAACGAGCGGCTAAGCCAAGTTCCGGGGACAATCTTTGGTACCACTTCGTCAAGGTGAAGGACGGAGTTTGGGGGATTGATGGAACAATCAAAATGGACAACGAGAGGTTCGCGGAGGAGAATCGGAACAAGCAGTCGGCCGCTGTTGCGGTGATGACCATAGTCTTCGCGAAGGTGTACGAGCCTAGATACTGGACCCAGGCGATTCTAAATGAAGTGATCGTCACCGGGGATAAACTGCACTCGAAATGCGTCGACAGACTCGGCGAAGGAACTATTCCCCGCATCAACGAGATCATGACGGAGTTCTTCCTCTCCACCAGACGCATCAACCTCAGCATCAAGGACTGCGTGGAGGCTGGGAGCCTGACAGCCAAGCCGCCTAAGGTCCAAGGCTTACAGGACGGGATAGACAAGTTCTTTGCGAGGTACTCTTCGGGTGCGCTGACCGTCAGCGGGAACAGGAACATCCCCGTGTGGAAGTTCGACCATTTCTACTACACCGTGCTACCTGAACAGCTAGGTAGCTCCGGTCAGGAGTCGTCGAGTGCTTCGAAGGTCCTAAGAGTCTCTAACACAGAGATCTTGGTGGAGTATCTGATAGATTACCTAGGCACCGAGAGTGACTACGAGATGATCGTGATCAACGTGCTCAACTGGAACAAGTTCCCACCGTGGAAGTTCGACCCCAGCGCAGCGGTTCGTCCCTCGAATCTTCCTCCGCTGAACGCCTACAGAAGAGTCCACGGCGAGGCTAGAGCGATCCTGCGCGGGTCCTACCACCAGGGAGACAGGATCTTCCCGGAGTCCTTCAGGAACAAGCAGACAGCGGCGAACTGCGTGGTAGCCATCGGTATGTCTGTCGTGAAGAACACAATCACTTGGACCAAGAGGACCATGGACGAGATCCTGGCTATTGGAGCTAACGTGCACAGACTGACGCAGAAAGCGAAGCCGACGATCGTGAGGATCAAGCCTAAGGACATCATCAGAGTGTTCTACGTAGGAGTGAACATTCTGACTGCTGATATAGAAGCCAGCACGGTGACTGGTATAGTAGCTATCCCTCCTCCCCAGCCTGAAGACAAGAGGAAGAAGAAACGAGGAGGAGCCAGAAGAGCTAAAGGTGGCAGGAGGTCTAAGAAGGCTAGAGGACCAACCAGAGTCCGTCCACCACCTCCTCCGCCGATTCTATTGGAGAAGGGGATTCAGAAGTTCTTCGAGAACAATCGAGCAGGCGTCCTGGTGACTGATCGAGGGGCTGTGGCGATCTGGAAGGACATGGGGATCTATTTCATGTACGATCCCAGGGCCCGCAGCGATCAGGGCCTGTCTGACTTCTATGGGACCTCTTGCGTCATGTGGTTCGCCTGTATAGAGCCTCTGTACGAGGTATTGTTCTCGAATATCGACGAGCAGGAGAAGTATGGACGCTATCAGATTTGCCGAGTGATCATCAAGACTGCTAACATCGAGCCTCTGCCTTGTCCAGCTGGGTTCAGACCTCATTTCGAATGCGTCGCTCCTCCGATCCCTGTCACTCATGGAAATAAGAACACCACTTTGGACGTGGAGACTGTGACAGAGTATAATTTCGTTGATGAGAAACTGAGCGTCCTGCGGGGGACCCTGCACATGAACCATCGCACCTGGAGCAGCACCAGCAGAGGCTACCAGAGCACTGCCATAGCTGCTGTTGCTATTGTAGTTGGCCTCCTCCATGTTCCTTCCACCTGGACACCGGAGTTAATCGATGCTATACTCAAGTATGGCAATCTCTTGCATCTAGACAGCGTTAGGGCTGCTCGACCAGGCTCCAGGAATCTCTCACCCAGCGAACTCCTCACCGTCTTCATCATAGGAGATTTCAGAGCTACCATTCATGTTCATAATCATACTGCAGCTGGTCTTCTCCTCGCATTCGACCTGGCAGAGTCCTTGGCCATGTTCTTCAGGTCCAACTGCGCCGGGATTCTTCACACAACGAATATTGCTGTTGCTGTCATGCAGCACTACGGTAAGTTCTATCTTTTCGATCCCTGCGCGAGGGACGATCAAGGGAGGCCTAACTTCGACGGAGCCGCCTGCGTGATGAAGTGCGAGAGCATCATGAAGATGGCCAAGGTCTTCGTGGCGAATTGTAACTTGAAGACTCCGAACGTTTATACGTTGAATGCTGTGAACGTACTTAGTTTGTTCTTCTTCTCCGACGCTAAGACTGGATGTCCACCGAAGTGCGAGCAGTGACGAGGAGGACTTTTAAGTTGTTTCTTAAAGAGCGATTGTTTAAACGTTTAAAGTAAATTGTGCGTAAGAATCTAATCTGTTGAACTGTGTATTTTGTTCATGGTGAAGCATTTTGTTGGACGAACTAGCTGTTTTTGAAATATATACTCGTGTATTTAAACAATCTGAGTTTCGATGTTCCTCTGGTTTTGTCGAGTGTGCACGGTGGTCTCCAAGTTTAAGTTTTTCATGTATTTTCCACCTAAATCGCAACGAACTGGAGTGAATAAATAAATTTTCTTTTTTGCAATTGTTTTTTAAACAGGTGCATTGCTATCATAGCACCCGAAAATTGAAAAAATAATTAAAACAATGATAATGTAGCCCCAAGCGTCCTCTTTATGGGCCCGTTTTTTAAAATAACCTCAAAATTGGCGACACGAAAATTATTTGAAGTGAACGCTACACCGAAATATATCGCGCGAGGGCCCTTCTCTCGGTGGACGTCGGACGACGCTAGAAGGGCCTCACAGACGGGCCTACCCACACATTTGAAATGTCGGGCCGAAGCCTCTGACGTCACCAGAACGGTCGGACGTCGGATCCACTGCGATCGTAGCCTAAGGCAGGGCCCGCTAGGTGGCCTTACCGATGACGAGCCCTCTAGCGGGTCTAGGACCAAACGCTCCTTATATTTTCCATCCATCTTTCATATAACATACAACCAGAGTTCCTCCAAACCTTCACTGTTTTAAATTACATATCTATTAATTTTTGTCACGAATGGATGAAATCACGATTAGCGATCTAGCCTCCTCCATTTTTGTGCGTGGGTGGTGCGCCCGAAATGAATGGACGCGCTCGACAACATTCTCAAATTGCTAATTTTATTTATAGGTATTTCTTTATGACACAAATCACTTTTAGCATCTACATGAGTAGGAGATACAGGTTATACGAGAATGAATTTGATACAGATCACTTATTTAGTGTAAATACAATGTGTCTTCAATTACACACTATAAACTAGATACTTAGAAAACACTGTACAACGCAGCTGAAAACTGTCGATGATACTTTACAATATGTTACAAGCATACTCCCTTACTCGTTAGGAGTGACGAAGCCTAGCCGCGACTGTAACATTTATTTATTATTATGCACTTTGTCGCCCTGCAAAACATACATTTGACTGTTCCAGTCCGTTTTATTTCGCGATTTATCAGTCGCGGTTAGGCTTGCATACTCGAGCGATATTTCGATGACGTCTGGCGCGGTCTGTAGGCCGTGTTTACCGGATCTCGGAAGCTGTACCACTCTGAATAACTTCTTCTTCGTGTTCTTCCTCGCTTATACGGTTTCAGCTACAATGAAAATTCGCACGACAATCTCTCGCGGAAATCGTGAGAACAGCTTCCTCGTTATTTTTGACCATCGGTGGGGACCGAAACGGACCACCCTCGTGACGTCTTCTTATTCCTCGCAAAAGTGAACTAATGCGCCGAGTTGCCAGCGCAGGGACACCAAACGAACCGGGCGAATTGTTAACGAGACTGGACATTGTCGAATCGTTATGCAAAATAAAAATGTTCCACCGGAATCGCAACAAACTAGAAATAGATATTTATTTTATCTCGTTGATCGTAATCAACCCTCTGCACTCGAACGGTGACTCTCTGGTCTTTCATTATTAAATATGTTGGTATATCTAATCAATTGCTAAACATTTAAGAGTACTGTATGAGCTATCGTATCAATTTCATACACATGAATTTTAAAAAATTATAGAGAATGGAAATATTCCAGGTCAGAAGAAATGTAAAAAACCAAATATTTCTTCTGCCCTAGAATATTTTCATTCTATATGATTTTTCCATTGTATGTATACGAAACCGGTCCCAGACAGCATCCGACGTCTCATAGACATCTGTTTTACGTCGTTTTTAGGTCTGAACATTTTACTTATATGGAGTCGTTGTTTTTACGTCTGAAATAAGACATCTTAAAGACGTCTTTTAGGAGATGCCGCCTAAAAAGACGCCTCAAAGACGCCTAAACTACGTCTAAAAGACGACTCAAAGACGCCTAAACTACGTCTGAAGACGTCTCTGAGACGTACATTTTGTAACACAATACTTTCGGAAGCCGTTCAGACGTCCGAATGTCTTGTGGCCGACGACTTACAGCTGTCTTTGAGATGTCTCTGTGCTGTCTGGGGTATAATACCTGGTGCAGCACTTAAATGTTTAGCAATTTATTAAGTACGAATAAATTTAACAATGTGAACAATATTTGGAACAATGGTGTACCAATTTTGACGCCTCGGAGTCGCCATTCGCGTGCCAAGGATTAACAGTTTGAAAATAATATAGCAGTATGTACTATGAAATTCTTCGTCATGAATGCATAAAATCCGCTGTCCGAATATAAAACTGAATTTGGACAAGTAGAGTCACAAGTAGATATACGTGCATTCTTCATTGAATTTGATACATTGATAAAAATTAACTTGGGAAGGTCAGCAACAATTTATATCCGATCTTGTGGCTCTACTTCATGATGATTCTACTTAACTGTTTGTTGCAGTTCTTTGATGACGATCTACAGATAGCACACGACGTCTCATAGACGTCTGTGTCACATCGTTTTTAAGTTTGAACGTCATACGTCCCCAAAAAGACGCCTTAAAGAGGTCTTTTCGGAGATGTCGTCTAAAAAGACGCCTAAAAGACGGTTAAAAGACGTCTTTTCGGAGATGTCTTCTAAAAAGACGCCTAAAAGACGGTTGAAAGACGTCTTTTCGAAGATGTCGTCTAAAAAGACGCCTAAAAGACATCTGAAAGAAGTCTTTTCGGATGTCGCCTAAAAAGACGCCTAAAAGACATCTGAAAGACGTCTTTTCGAAGATGTCGTCTAAAAAGACGCCTAAAAGACATCTGAAAGACGTCTTTTCGGAGATGTCGTCTAAAAAGACGCCTGAAAGACACCTAAAAGACGTCTTTTCGGAGATATCGTCTAAAAAATGCCTAAACTACGTCTAAAAGACGTCTAAATCGTACCGTCTCGTAACACAAGATAGTCGGAAGACTTTCGGGAGCCGTTCAGATGTCCGAATGTCTCGCGACAGGCGTCTTACAGATGTCTTTGAGACGTCTCAATGCCATCTGTGATATCTCTTCAATTCAATTCTGTCTAAACAATTCCATATTCAAGTTCAAGGTGTACAGACAGCGGATCTTGGTGCAAAATAAAAAATGGTTCCGCCTGGATTGTCAACAAAACGGAGCGAATTAGAAAAATCGATTTTCTAACAGAATAGGTTGAACCCTTACCTATTGCTATTCCTCGTCGCAAACTCGATGCAACGTCCAGCGTGTAAATGCGCTTAAAATGCATAATCGGCGTTGCATCCCTGCCCTCGCAACCCGGCAATCCTCGTACAACAGTGATCGTCGTGTCCCATGCACACACCTGCAGTCGCACACGCACGCATACAAAAAACCACACTCGGAATAATACATCGCACGGCTTCTAAGAGTCTTTTTCTTTGTGGCTTAACGTCTGTCAGTACTACTATCCGGTAGTCCTACTTATCAGTTTGTTTAATCTTTTCTCGCGCTCTCATCTCCGTGAAACCGATGGTCGTCCTTGCCCCGTACTTACTCGCTTGATGCCCCGGCTTCTCGATCGATAGATCATCCCGTTTATCATTCTATCGTCCTGGACAGTTTTTAGGCGTCAGGTTGCGATCATCTAATTTCGACAACTCGCCGATATAAAATATAATCGGAGGCGTTTTTTCGTTAAATTCTACTCGACAGAGAAAATGCGACAACCGCGTTAGAATATTCATGAATTCATGAACAAATTGATTGGGCGAAATATAAAAACGGTAAAAGATTTTTAAAAAATTCGAGAACGTTGCAATAGATTGCTTGTAAGGGATGAAATCAATCATTTTTACGTTATTCCTGCTTCCCACGATCAATGCAGAACATTTTTAAATTTGTGTAAAGATCCGCAGCGCAATCGTAAACAGCAAAATCGTGAATTTTGAAACGGAGAACAGGTTGTTAGAAAATAGGACCCGGACTTAAGTCAGCGGAAGACGAGTCAAAATCATTTTCACGATTTGGCGAGCCTCCGAGGATCAAAAAGCCGACGCAGTGATCCGACAGTGATCCAGTGAACGGCGCCGGGTCCTCGATCGAGACGCGCCGAGGCAAATGAAGGAGAGAACACGTAAAAACACGGCAAAAGAACCAAGCGACGAGAGGCGTGCCACGTTGATTAGCGAACGCCGTATCGTCGCCGACAGAACGAACTCGGGAACAGAGCGTTAATTGTAAAAAATATGTATTATCAATAATATTGGCATGATGTCGTTATGGCACGTTTAGTTTACTGTTTCATTTGACGCGTTTACAGGTTTATCTTAAGTTCTCGCTATACAGACATCGTGGTTTAGCTCAGTCGTGTTTGTGAGGGAGGGTTTGGGGGGGTTGTTCGTGGGAGGGGGAAGGGAATAGAGGGTTGCGAATGAACGTCTCGATAGATGAAAGAGATAACAGAAAGAAAATATGATGAAATAATGCATCTAAAAAGAAAAAGAAAACAAATGGTTCTTTCTTTCTTGTCTTTGCTCTCTGTCTCACACACGCATGCACTCAGTCCACTTTCATTCAGAATTCTTCTCTGATTCTCTCCGATTCACTCTCGCGTTCTATTAACATACTCTTTCGTGTCTATTCCATGCTCGTTTTGTTTCTTTCCTTTTCCCAACAAATCAGCATGCATCATCGTTATCAAAGTCCTCCATTGCACTTTCCCATTCGACGCAACAAATGCACCTTAAAACGTATTTATTTTATGTACAAAAGCTGCTCCCTAACGCAAAAAAACGCACCAAAACGATCTCTATCTTTTTTTTTTATCCTTGCTCTTCCTTTCATTGTTTAAGTTGTTCTTTCTACGGTCGATTAACAGAGGAACGGAGGGGGTCGGGAGCGAACCGGGGAGTCACGCAACAGAACGGCTATTTGCTAACCCTTCGCAAACTCGGAAGAATTTTTAACACGAGAGCCTGAACACACTTTCACCGATCTAGAATATCTTCATTCTATGCTCCATTATATTTCAATCATTTCAATCTTGCGATCAGTTTCGCAATTTGTTAGACGCGAAAACGAGTACAGTAATGTGGAAAACATTTTGAACAATCGTGCAGCATATTTTAGAGCGCTGAAGGGTTAACTCGAACAACGCAAGAGAATGCCGGCTCTCGATTTTCACGGTTCGAACAGTTTTAATTGATCTTCTATCGATTAGAAATTTCTCCGAGTGGAAACAAACGCGGTACGGGATATCGTCGTTTATTTTACAGCGACGAGGATTCGAAGAATCGTGAAAGACAAACATGCGCATTAAAAGAGAATTAAATCGGCGACGCGATCCCGACGAGAGTTTCGTCGGCTTATTATAACAACGAACGGTATTGCCGCTTCCGGTTAAATTTGCGAGATAAAAGAGAAACAATCGAACGAAATCTCAATCGGTTAAAGAAAACTAGAAAAGGAAAGATATAAAATCGAAGGACCGTGCTCGGGAAAGAATCGAACTCCTCGAGTTCCAATGGCTTTTCCCGATCCGTTTCATCGAATTCTCATAATTTTTACAAATCACCGAACGTGTCTCGCTCGACACTTCGGACGTTCGCGCGTGCTAACGTAAAAAACATTGATTAAAAATCTTACAATTGTAACGCATCGATCGATCTCACGCAACGCAACAAAACTTTCTTCTTTTTTTTTTTTAACAAAATTGGACCGAATCTCTGTGATCAGAAACATCTCGCAAATTCTTGCACATCAATAGAAAAAAAAGAAAGAAAAGAAAACGCTCGTTTTTCGATTGCATAAACGTGTCCGTGGTCCGACGATTCGTCTCGTTCTTCGCTAAAAACAAAAAAAAAAACGCTTCGCGCACGGTTTTCGCAAATTAAAGTTTCTGAACAGCTGGACACAGGCAGAAAGTTGAACAGCAAGAATTTCCCTTTTACAACAATTCCGCTCTTTCGAGACGATTTATCTAGGCATGCGATTATCAACGAAACTTGTTTTAAAACGAAATTACAAGTACGAACTAATTCGTAGTCCCAATAACAACATTGTTTCGAAACTTCGATCGTTCCGCCCCTACATTGGAGAATTATATTATTAATAACTATTAAAGTCGGAGGGCTACGAAAATTCATTTCTACGTCCGATACAAACACGCGATTTCCATTTATTTACATAAAACATTTAATTCCTCCTGTTCCGAGACTTTCTGCCCATTTCCGCGCGTCTTAACGATCTTATCTTAGGAGAAAATTTTAAAAAACAAATTTATAGAGAAGATCTGCCCGGATTGAGGGAATCCGGACAGATTTACAGATGGGGAAGATCGAGAAAACGAAAAGGGGACAGGCGACATCGCGCGAGAAAAGCGTATCATCGTGCCCGATAAATAATACAAATGTTTATTCTCTCGATCGTGAACGATCACGAAGACGGATCCGATCGAACGCGGCACACACACGATTTCTAAATGGAAGCTCTCGATTGCGTTCGAATTTCAGAACAGTCTCTTTTTTCCCCCGTGGTTATTGTCCTCGATCGAAAGTGCGCTCGTCTCGATCGTCCCTCGATCGTTCTCTCGATCGTCGATCGAACGGGGATGAACGGAACGAGGATCAACGATTTTTACTTTCGATCGGGTGATCGTTCACGGAAGAGAATCAAAATTTCGAGGTTCGACAGATTATTCCTGAGATTTTACCTAAAAACATTCGTTATTAGACTGCGGAGCTGATTCGCTTGTTATAAACATCACTCGGTCGAATGAAAAACATCAGATACGGTAAAAGAACTCGAGAATGTCGATATCAGATGATTGCACAAGTTCGTACTGCATGAAGAAGTATAAAAAGAAAATTATTCACAGTTCCTTTCGAATTGTAGAAAAGTATTTTAAAGAATACAGGTTCAATCGATTAATTGATTTTAATTGATTAATAAAGCAGGATTCTGTAGAATTTAACCATTGAATTGTATTTTTAAATCGGGCACGAATTTATGCAATCGTCTGATACATTCTTTTCAACCCTTTGCACTCGAATGGCGCCGCCAATAATTCTTATACCATTATTTAAAATATTTGTTGCGTTATTAAATCTGTAGTCAATAAATTATTCAACGCATTTAACAGTTTAATTCACTACTGAAAGTATTATACATCAGTTTTATATCGATAAAATGAAGAAAATTATATAAAATAAAAATACTTCAATACAGAAGAAAAATTCGGTGTGTTCGAATTACGAAATACAGTACTTTAAAATTCTAATGATTTTACTGTTTTCGATTACACCCGCTTATTTTAGTCATAAATGCATAAAATAAGCAACTGAAAGTATTTTGCGAGGAATTATATCGATGATATGAAGAAAATCATATAAAATAAAAATATTTTAGTCCAGAAGAAAAATTCGGTGTTCGAATTACAAAATACAGTACTTTTATTCTTCTAATGATTTTATATTGTTATTATAAAATAAACAACTGAAAGTATTGTAAGAGGAATTATATCGATAAAATGAAGAAATCATATAAAATAAAAATATTTCAGTCCAGAAGAAAAATTCGGTGTGTTCGAATTACAAAATACAGTACTTTTAAATTCTACCGATTTTACTGTTTCCGAGTACACCCGCTTATTTTAGTCATAAATGCATAAAATAAGCAACTGAAGGTATTATACATCTGTTTTATATCGATAAAATGAAGAAAATTATATAAAATAAAAATATTTCAGTCTAGAAGAAAAATTCGGTGTGTGTGTGTGTGTTCGAATTACAAAATACAGTACTTTTAAATTCTAATGATTTTACTGTTTTCGATTACACCGCTTATTTTTGTCATAAACGCATAAAAAAAGCAACTGAAAGTATTTTGCGAGGAATTATATCGATAAAATGAAGAAAATTATATAAAATAAAAATATTTCAGTCCAGAAGAAAATTTCAGTATTCGAATTACGAAATACAAATACAGTACTTTGAAATTCTACCGATTTTACTGTTTTCGACTACACCCGCTTATTTTAGTCATACACGCATAAAATAAGCAACTGAAAGTATTATACATCAGTTTTATATCAACAAAATGAAGAAAATCGTATAAAATAAAAATATTTCAGTTCAGAAGAAAAGTTCCGTACTCGAATTACAAAATACAGTACTTTTATTCTTCTAATAATTTTATATTATTATTATAAAATAAACAACTGAAAGTATTGTTCGAGGAATGAAATCTATAAAATGAAGAAAATCGTATAAAATAAAAATATTTCAGTCCACAAGAAAAATTCGGTGTTCGAATTGGACCAGCTCCGAGTGCAAAGTGTTAATTGACGTTAATCTTTTTCTATTTTAGAGATCAGCACAGACTCTAAATAAATCCGACTATTCAATCTTTCCAGTACAAGTCAGCGCCCGGTAGATTGTTATTTATTCTTTTCATTGTTTTTATTCGAACAAGCATTTCTGCACGAAGAGATCCGCAGTCTATTACATTATGCAATGGAGATCCACGGACGGGAGATCCACGATCCTATAGATCACGAATCTCCATCGTCCCGCGATTGCGTTCTCGTTGATCATGCGAGGTTAGGGGATCGCCTCTTCATCGCCTCTTCTCGGAAGCCGCGATGAAAACGACGACATCCAGCAGATCATGATAGTCGAACGAAGATAGAAGAGGATAATCAACGACATATTAGAAAATTTCTAGGTAGTGGGCAAGGGTTCGCGATTTAAAACTTACGTAGTTCGTGGGGGGGGGGGGGGGGGGCTTAAACGAAAGAGATCTTACACGCTAATTAATCGCACTGTGTATAGACTTTTAAAAAAATAACAAATTACATACAGAAGATAGGTATCTTGACACCGTGAGGTCGAATAAATGAATGACAATCGAATGTCCCGCTCTGCGACTCATCATAGACTGCGGGGCTTTCATGCGTCCCCTACGAGGTAGCAAAGACTCTACAAAGACATTGACGAATTTCTAAAAACGCATTTCGTACGATCTACGAATATTTAAAGAAGTGCCTGTGTGTAGCTACCGTCTTGCAAGCTGACTTGCAAGTAATTTTACAATAAAGATGGCTTCGAAAGAAACGTCTGAAATGTAACTCTTGCTACATCGATACGGAGGATCTCTGTTCAGCATAAAGATCCGCAGTCCACTCATGATCGTCTTCGATCCTCTTTCTCTCGCACGCTCTCTATCATTTCCTTTCTCTCTTCCCCTGTCATGCGTCTCGTGTTCACACACACATACACTCTCTCTCTCTCTCGTATTCTGCTCGTGTTACCTTTAGCTTATACGTCTGCGGTATAATTACTTTATAGAATATAGTACCTGGCACAGGAACATGACCTCTCAGTCATTGGCATCACAACGTAACAAGGACTACAAGCTGTGTCACGCGCACCTTCTCTCTTCCCATCAACTCTCTCTCTGTTACATTCTCTCTATCTCTCAATCATACAAGATCATCCACGCAACGAATCACTATCATCATCATCATCGTCGTCGTCGTCATCATCGTCGTAATCATCATCATCATCATCATCATCACGCATCCTCTAGCACGCAGAATTTCCTCGAGCGGGTGACTACAGCCAGACACTTGGTCCTGAGTATTTCTCATCTTCGAATTTGTTCGTGTTTCTCGTATTTGTTCGTTCTTCGTTACACGGCATGAACGTCCATCACCCGGCAGCCATAAACTGGCTTGCGCGGGGCCATAAAAACCTGGCGAACGAGCGCGGCGAGGCTCTGACACTGTCCTAAGACCCCTAACACAGCTGACCGACTATCCCAGTCACGAGTAGCGTTCGTTCGTCACTTGTTCAAGGACTCGGAAGTGTGCAGCAGCTCGTTGTGCATCCTCTAGGGAGACCTCGATGGACTCGATTGGACTCGATTGGACTCGATTGGACCCTGTGGGCTGACCCTAGAAGGTAGACTGTAGACGACGACGAGTTTGCCACGAGTTTCTCTCAGAGGAGCAGCCGCCAGGCCACCGCGAGTTTCTTCGGCATTTTTCCCCAAATGGCCTTGACCACCGTAATTCCCGTCTGTACACGTACACGGACCCTGCGGATGACACGGTGTATTGCAACAGTCTTGTCACGTGGGTCCGGCCGGGGCTACGTAACACTGATCGCCGGGTTGGAGGTGCCCGATGGTGCTGGGACCACTTCACTCTTTATACACTGTCCGGTCAGTTGGTTCACGCTTAGGGGATTGTTGATGTCGTGGGGATTCGTGCCGACCGGGTTACGATGCGGCGGAGGCAGCTGGCCCGGTTGTTGGTTATTCATCGATTGCTGACTGTTAGGGTTGGTGGACAAAGGCGGAGGCGGCACCGGAGGCGTCAATGGGCACGGACACGGACTGGCCAAGCTCGAGGGAGACGGTAACACCAGCGACGGACTAGCCAGACTAGACAACGCTGACAAACCACCCGGACTGCTCAGAGACTCGTCCTCTTCGGGAGTGCCTGCCTCCCCGACGCTCCCCAGGTTGTCCTCCGAGTGATCGTCCTCACCTTCGCCGTCACCTTCGCCATCGCCGTCTCCTCCCTCCCCCATGTATCTGATACATTTCTTCTTACGTCTGCGAACAAGCGGTGAACTGTTAGTCCCTCTGCCACCTTTCACTTACATCTATTTCAGCTGATTGTTAGCTAGATTGAACGTTCACCCCTGCGCCCTTTACTGATGAAGACTCGGTACCTCGAGTCTAATGGTCTCTAGCTGATGGTCTCATCTAGCTGAGCATCGATCATGAAGGCTTGGTTTATGGAGGTTTTATGGGAGTCTTCGTCGGGCGGGTTTGGGGTACAACGTTCCATCCGTTGAATAAGGTTACATTCCGAATGATTACCAACTAAAAGAACATGCTTTCACTCGGAGTCGTTGCAAGCCTGGCTGCGCAGAAGTTGCTGCTTGAAACTTTCGTCGTGGATCTCTCGACGAGTCTCTGGGACTTGGGGGGAGAGATCGTCGTGTTTAGGGGAGTCGAGGCGGAAGTCTTTCCGTGGGATCCTTTCGTTGGTGCGAACGGGACAGGTTAGCCAACCTAACACGCCGATTTTAGTGAAATTTTCGTACGACGTGGAACTAGGACAAACACATTCGACACGTGCTTTTTTTATTGATGCCGATATTCGTGTTGAGCAGATGAAAAATACTTTTCATTGAATATCTACGAAACTATTGGGGCGAGTCGAAAATTTCAAGATCCGATTTTCGCGTCTTTGAACGACGAATCTTTTAGTGTAAAGGAAAGGTAATTTTCAACATATTCTATAGATAAAGGATTCGATATTCGAAGACGCACAAATTGGATCTTGAAATTTTCATCTAGGCCTAATTATTCGTCCCAACTTTGAGGGTTGTTTTCACCCCCTTAACGCGAATGTCGGCAGCTATAAAGAAATACGTGTCAAATATTTTCTTCAGTTCTATATTATCCAAAAATTTCATTAAATACGTGTCAAATATTTTGTTTTGGCGTGTTACGGTTTGGGTAACCTCTCTGTAAGCGTCGGTCAAGGACTCCACGCTAACTGTGCGACTATGGACGTCCATGATCTTCCACCTCCAGCGTCTCAAGCGTTTCTGCACAACCAGCGCGGTTCAACTTGTTCGACACGGATCACTCGCTGCAAATGCCATGCTCAAAACGTTCGGACGTAACAAGCAATAATAACTGTGTAATAAACGTATACGTGGAAAACGAAAGTCTGAATGAAAACAATCGAAATATATATAAGTATATATATATATATATGTATATATATGTATATGTATATGTATGCCGGGGCACAAGGTGGGCTGGGTGGGGGGTGGTTGTGGAAGGGTGTTAATTAAACCGTTTGTTTATCGTCATGATCCGCAGGAGAGAACTACACGGTGTCTAGAGTAACAAAGAAAAACAAAGAAATCACGGGCTTGCGACTCGGATGTTACGTGGAGACAGAGTCAGTTGTGTGATGGCCGAATAGTGTAGAGTAGAAATAAACAGGGAAAATCGAGAGACTTGTGAAGATCATTTTTCAGATTGATCGCGAGAAAAAACGAGGGGAAAGCTACTGCACAAAGTTCCCGAAAAGTGAGTTTTCCCGACCGACCTCGTGTGGTAACTGCCATATCGCAGTCGAGACCAGAGTCGCCATATTAAGTGTCCCCGCTCTACCGTTCCCCCTCTACGACGCTATTCCCCCACTACCCGGTCACGTGACGCGCTCCGCCTCTGTCCGATACTGACAGAGAGGGGATAACCGTTAGACCGGGTCGAAAAACAGTTTTTTCGGACTCGAAAAGAAAGTTTTTTCGGTCCCGCACAGGAAAAGTTGTGGTTAGACGCTCTTAATGGCAATCACGTTTAACACTAGGCTTACGGAGGTCTAGCAATATTATTTTACAAAGGTAACAAGAATGTGTCCACCCAAATTGTTGGCCATTTTTCCAATAGTATATTAAAAAATATTATATTTGAATAGTAATTTGGTAAATAATTCCTCAGGGAAGCATCTTTGCAATCACAATAATCGCAAATTAAGAATATTGGAACGTAAACCTAGTGTTAATGATACTGTTTGGTTGCCCTTGCGCCGTCTACAGGGTGTCCCAAAACTCCCTCGATTCCCGGAAATGGGAGGTTCCTTTGGCAATTTGGAGCAACACTTTCCTTTGCCAGAATGGCGTTCGCGGCTTTGTTTGGGAGTTATTAACGAAAAGCACGGACCAATCAGAGACATAGACGCGCGATAGGACGTTCGGCTAATTGACAGTCGACTGTGCCAACTCGCGTCTAGATGGCGCTCTGATTAGTCCCTGTGTTTCGTTAATAACTCCTAAACAAAACCGCGAACGCCATTCTGACAAAGGAACATGTTGCTTCAACTGACACAAGGAACCTCCCATCTCCAAGCATCGAAGGTGTTTTGGGACACCCTGTATAACAAAATATACTTCAACCCAAATAAAAATTTTCCTATCCTTCCAAATTTTTTATCCTGCCATTAGTGCAGGCTACGAGCTACGAACACAGACGAGATATAGGAATAGACCTGACACCTTATGGGACTTGGTGTCCACAGGAATCTGTACTACCGACACCTTAAAATGCCAGTGACAGCAATAATTATCTTCAAATTACATTCATAATTTGCTATTAAACCGGCTATAAATATTGTGCCTCTAGAAATAATAATATAATACATCTATATTATATTTTATTCTATAAAGGTGTTGACATTGAATGGTAATGGAGTCACTCCGGTGCGTTAGCGCATCATTACCGACGGACACCAAAATGGGTGTCAGGTCTATTCCTACATCTCGTCTATGGTTAGAGTTGTGCATGCCTCCATTACGGCGTCTAACCACAATTTTTCCAGTGTCGAGCGTTTTCGATGGGGTCTAGTAAACGATTCCCCTCGACTCGTACCCCCTCCCCTCATCAGGCGACTCTGGTCGGGACATTCAATCGCTCTGCCATTGGCTCTCATTATTCATCTCTTGGCCAGGTAGAATAGTAGACTGTCTTTTTGCGTTAAACACGGTTCTCTCGGACGCGCGGGGCACCCGTCGATTTTTCCGAGGTCCGCGGGCCCTGGGTTGCCATGCTAACTTCGAGTACTGCGAATGATTCGTGCTGTTCGACATCCGTCGATAGAGGTCGTCGATAACGATCATAATACATTGGTGTCGACTATTTTATCCATCTGCTGGCGAGCGTATGTTTTCGAAAAAAATTAATAAACGAAAAAATTGGAGTAATGTCACTTGATCGATTTTGGATTCCAGGCGGTCGGGTCTGCGGGAACAAAGTGAACTGGAGAAACCAAGTATGTACCATCATAGTTAATGATGTATGTGGAACAGATATTCGGTACCTAAACATTAAACATTTCTAGAAACGATGCGATGATAGCTGGAAATAAATTGTACAGGGTTTTAAATCTTACTTTTCCATCCAGCATGATAAAAAATTGTACGAAAATAAGCAGGTGTCGAGTCGGAATACACAAGTGTGTTCCTTCCCTCGCGATTTCTGAACTGATTAGAACAGCACGAATCAACGCGATGACTTTCCAAGCCTCTGCAAAGCGAAATCCGCGGGGAAAAAGTATAATCGAGAACTGTCAACGATCATGAGAGCTCATCCGAGCGTTTGGTCTGTGCGACCAAGGTACAGACCTCCTTCCCATTCGAAGGTACCATTGATTCTCAACGACTACGCGCGGCCACGTACGGTAACAATTACACAATGATCAAAAGAACTGTCAGCGAAACGAAAAAAAACGAGAAGTCGGACGTGACAGACGTCCAATATCAAAGGAACAAACAATTAAGAAACAGAGTAACATAACGTAAAAGTCAAAAAACAATGTCCACGTTACTAGAGAAAAAGGTATATATAAAACGATTACAACACATAAATTGGTCGTCGTGAACCGTGACGAGCTCTGCCATGCCATAAAAAAAAAAGAAAATCAGAGTCACAAAGTATGTAAATATATATTAATCGTTCAATACTATGTAATATATATATATGTATGTATGCCAAACGTTCCGAACCGAGGAGAGAATAAAAAAAAACGCAACTTAAATGGTAAAAATGTAACAAATAAACAAAAAAAGAAGAAGAAACAAAATAATAAGAAAAGAAACAGAGAGAACAAATCTGGTTACACGTTAAACAGTATACATAATGTATAAGACGTACGTAAAAAGACATGTATATATGTATATATACATACATATTTAAACAAAAAGTATATATATATATATATATATTGTATATATAAAACAACATACACGGTATATATAGAATATATACATATAGATCATATATGTATTACAGACCAGCCATGCTAAGGGCAACACTGAGTAAAGTCCAACTAAACGAGGGTAAATCAAAGAACAATAATAAGCTGCAAAGAGCCACAACAATGAGAAACAATGCGAGCATTAGGGCGTCGCTGGGCCGCTCACTATGCCATCCCCGCTCGCTTTCTCTGCCTCTGTCTCTGCCAAAATGGCGTCCCTGTCAGAATTTACTATAGTATATATCAATTTTCTATAGATGTTTCAGTTGCGTTACAGACTTCGCTAAATTTGGTAGATTGGAAGCTTGCTAAGTATGCGCCATTGCGATTTGATCATCCTTTTCGAGGACTGTTACAGTTTAGGGGGCCAACGAGCAGAGTTGGCTTGGGATAGCGAGGGCTAGCGACCCCGTAGGTTTAAGTCGGGACTGACCACTGTTTAAGAAGAAGTGTTGCAGTAGAAGGGAGGCGATAGGCTTGACTAGAGATTAACATAAGTGGGTTCTTGCTGAGGCGAGGAGGCATTGGAGGCAGTGTTGGTGTTTGGGGGGGGCAGTCGGTGCCCCAACCGTCCCTCCACCGCCTCCAGCCCCGACCCCTGCCCCCGCGCTACTTCCCACACCGTGATGGATTATGCTCGCGTGGATGCCCATCCCCGCTCCATGCTCCACTGGGCTGCCAAAACCAACCACCAGCCATTAAAGGGGCGCTCGTCGCATCGACGTTATCACTTTAATCCCACCTTAATCCCACAACCGTGTCCTCGTCACCCACACGCAATCGCGATCGTCTTCGAGGGACCTCTAGCAAAACTCTCCTCAACATCTCAGATCAACGATTCTTCGCGTCAAGGCACCAGGAAGTCTTCTACCTTCAGTTGAATTTCATCTAGCTTGAGTCTAACTGGTCTAGCTTCAATTGGATTTGATCTAGGATGAGTTCTAGTGGTCTAGCTTGAGCTGTGCTTGATCTGACTTGAGTTGAACTTGATCTAGCTTGAGTATAACTGGTGTAGATTCAATTGGATCTGATCTAGCATGAGTTCTAGTGGTGTAGCTTGAGCTGTGCCTGATATAGTTTGAGTTGAACTTGATCTAACATGAGTCTAACTGGTCTAGCTTCAATTGGATTTGATCTAGCATGAGTT
>CM052199.1:5847101-5867112 GCA_028455805.1 Lasioglossum figueresi | reverse complement strand
ATCTAACTTGAGTTGAACTTGATCTAGCTTGAGTCTAACTGGTCTAGTTTTAGTTAGATTTGATCTATCATGAGTTCTAGTGGTCTAGCTTGAGCTGTGCTTGATCTAGCTTGAGTTGAACTTGATCTAGCTTGAGTTGAACTTGACCTAGCTTGAGTCTAACTAGTTTAGTGTGAGTTGGATTTGATCTAGCTTGAGTTCTACTAGTCTAGCTTGAATTGTACTTAATCTAGCTTGAATTGAACTGACCTAGTTCCAGTTTGAGATCTTCCTGGTGCCGTCAGTCGCACAATGTCGAGTCGTTATCTGACCGAACATGTTCACGATCTTTCTGCTATCAGAAAATATGTCTCCCAAATGTCCGCAATTATCAGAATCCGGGCAATGTTCATCCTCCGGCCGCTGTGTCGCAAAATGATCAGCTACTCTACTTGAAAATTTGGCGACTGTGAATGATTGTATTAGGCCCCAACCCTAGCAATAATGTCACCGATCAGATCAATAATTAGCGAATGGTGGACAGCTATTCTAATCATGGTTGGGATTCGTTCTCGCCCCTTTAATGAGGTCCATAGTGATTCACAAACCCAGGAG
Organism: Lasioglossum figueresi; assembly: GCA_028455805.1. Classification (NCBI taxonomy): domain Eukaryota; kingdom Metazoa; phylum Arthropoda; class Insecta; order Hymenoptera; family Halictidae; genus Lasioglossum; species Lasioglossum figueresi. The sequence continues at coordinate 5,866,518 of CM052199.1, read as the reverse complement.
TCGGGGCGTTTCGGGCGCACAAGTGCGGCAATGTACAAGTGAACAGAACTGTTTATTCGACGCCGCCACGGCAAACACTACAGCGTGGTTTTTCTAATGAGTAGATATATATATTTACAAGCAAAGTACAGCGGATAAGATCCAAGTTGGACATCGATCCAACGAGAAGAGGAAGCAAATTCCATCTTCTGAATTATTTTCTGATCTCTACGGTGTTCCTAACGTGTGTTGCATTTTTTGGAAGACACATTTTCTGAACGGTGCATCATCGGTTACTCCGGTATTCGATAGATGTTTGTACGTTCCCGAGATCTCGAGCTACTTTGTTATTTGTACACGTGCACAAGTTCCACGAGAACATGTGGATGACGGAACGGAGTAGACGATTACAATAAAAGAAGTGGTGATCATCGAGAATACTATGTTCGTGCCCGGGTTGCAAGTAACTGCGAAACGTGACGGCCCGATTCACCACGTATTTTACATTTTGATCCGGTCGCTTGGCCTGCTCGAGCACCTTCGTCAAACGTCCTCTAGCGAACTTTCGACCCTTCAGTGGTGCCATAATCACTATACAATATTAAATTAAAAATTCCCGAAGACAACTTTGCCACCTAGTTCAAGATTCAAAACCGCAAATGTCCCGAAAGAAGTTCAGCAAACTTCATACTTGCATCTTAACGCTGGGTTTACATTACTACAAATTTAGATAGACAAACTCTCTTAACACTAAACCTGCCGGTCAAATGACCGGTTTCATATTTCTTTTATTTATTTTACAACTATTCAAATTATATAGCTACTTCCATGGGAAGTGTTTTAATCAATTTCTTTATTCCATACTATCCTAAATATTGTACACAATCCAAGTAAATACAGATCTGTCATTTTTATAAGGTAAAACATTTTAATCGATTTTAGTGCTTGGTAGGTTTAGTGTTAATAATAGAGACTATACTCGTACAGATATACCCAAAGAAAGAAATTTACAAGTGAACCTAGCGTTACGTTTGCACAGAAACATTTGCAGTTTCTGCGCGGTACAGAAATTGATTTACAGAAACTTCGTAGCGTTTTCCGACAGCACTTCAGGGTCCGAGAGTCTCTGGACTATTTATCTGACCCTTGGAGGACGGAATTAGTATTAAGTTTGAAGATCCAGCGATCGGAATGCATCGTTTGAAAGGAAGGGGATCGAGCAGCTCAACTAGCTCGCAAGTCGACCAATCATTCACCACATATAAAAGTAACTTCTTCTAGTGGAACTACATGACTGACGTGAGACTTCTAGGTCCTTCTCAACACTTCTCAAGATCGAATACGTATATACACGCGACCGGAACAGCGTGCTCAGCTTGTCGACAAGACGGTATGTAATTCTCCTCTCAAGAAGCAGCGAGTCAAACCCTCTACACGATGCACACGTACCTGCATGGCTTGCACCACTGGCTTTGTTGATCTAATCCGTACCTGGCGCGACACTTCTTCATGTTATTACCTAAAAAACCAGAAATTACAACGATTAGCATCTCGCAGACGCAGTTGGGAAGAGGGGAGTGGTGGATACACGTCTATACATTGTCGCGTTTCACTCGTTTTCACGAACAACTTAGTTGACAAACATTTAGGATCTCGGAAGAGGCTATCGTTCTTTTTCTGAACTTGGAAAACTCCATGGAGCATACTGATTCTGTACAACATCAAGGTATTGTTCTAATTTGCTATTAACCCTTTGCACTCCGAATTATTTTTCAATTTGGGTAAACTTTACTTTACCGGACTCCAAATTAGTGCCTTTCTTCTATAAATTATTATGTATTTGGTATGTAATCAAGTAGATTTGTACTCGGGGACCCTGTAGATCGAAGTTTCGATCGTGTAGGATCAATGGTTCAGGAGTTATGCTTAAAGTTGAGCCTTTTTCAGTGTTTTTGATAGATAAGGGCGCTGCCATATTGGTTCGTAGTGACGTACGCGCGCCGTTTACCAAGCAGAACCGCTAAATGGCAGCACGGGCACGCGTTAATGCTGATAATATAGATGAGGTATTGCGATTGCTGTATGAATTTTAGAAGACATGGCCACGATGTTGCGTTTTAACTGATCTGGGTCAGGTTTCTGTAAATATTTTCCACGATATTCCTTCTCAAACATTTTCTGGGATATTTTCTTTATGTTAGCGATATTACTGTGTGTCCGTGCTGCCATCTAGCTCGATCGTCACTACAAACCAATATGGCGGGGCCCTTACCTGTCAAAAACACTGAAAAAGGCTCAACTTTAAGCATAACTTCTGAACCATTCATCCTACAGGATCAAAATTTCGATCTGAAAATTCCCCGGGTACAAATCTACTTGAATACATACCAAATGTATAATAATTTATAGGAGAAAGGTGCAAATTTTGAGTCCGGTGAAGTAAAGTTTACGCTAACTACAAGATAAGAAATTAAATAAATAATGGAAGAACAAAATACATATAAAAACCCGTCTCATTTACATTTTTCTTTCTCTGACGTCGAGTCACACTCGACAAAGGAGTGCGAAGGGTTAATACCAGAGCTATTGACATTTAGATTGTCAATTTTTCGAAGACATGCGAATTTTTCTTATTTTCGTTTACATTCAGTTTGCTATTAATACCAGAGTTATTAACACTAGACCTATCGACCATTAAAAGTGACTGATGTTTATGCAGAATAAAAATTTTTTATGTGAATTACTATGTTCAGTTGGATGTGAAAATAATGTAATAGTAACTTAAAATTTTTATAACTTCTGTTTTAAATTATGACTACTAATTTTTGCCATAAATCCATAAAGATCCGCTGTCTACTGATGCGTATAGTATTATAAAAATAACAAGATAAAATTTATTTATATTTTACAAGAAATATATTCAATAAATTCCCATGTTTTCACACCTTTTCAATCTCAATAATTGTCAAATAAAAAATCTAACATGGGTTATTTGACCGATCGTGGTAGATTTAATGTTAAAATCATTAATACAAATTACTCTCGAGAAAAATTAGGTTCTTTCAATGATCGACAACTAGTTTGCGAGTCTTTAGAAGCCTCTGAAAAATTTTTCCTATTCCCTAATGAACTGTCACGAGTTCAACTTGTTCGTTGAAAATAATATAGCAAAATTGAATTGTTTTAATTCACGTTCATGTACGTTCTGCTAAGACAATTGACATTTGTCTTTACAGTTAAATAATGGCTCAGTATATTTTATTTGCACATATCATAACAATGATAAATTGTTTATGGACTTGTTCAGACTGGTTAGCTGCACTCGGCAGAGAAATTCGCCGAGTTGTACAGGACTGTATGAAATCAGCTATTTGAAGAGCAATGTTCATCGAATGATGGACAATACTGAGAACGTGGAACGAATTCGACGTTTGTCAACTAGCCATGCGTGTAACAGAACGATCGCGACCGATTGAGCTTGATCTGATTAATGACGGCCGGTGATTTTTCCGATTACCAGGCGGCTCCGCCGATGAACTCTCACCTCACCGGAAACATTATTTCCACGCGGCTGTCGAGCTCATTTCTACGGCACGTTAATAGCCGCTGCAGAAGCACTAATTGCTTTTAAACAATTTCCCAAGCTCAAACGGTCCGGAAATCTGACAATGTATCCGAAGCGAAGGACCTTCTCGGAAGACAGTTTCAATTAATCCTACTTGATATCCCCTTAAGCGGACCTTCAAATTGTTAAAAATGATCTTCTTAATGTTCTTAAAGTTTCATTTAAGGGCTGCGTCTCCTAGACAGACGACACTCGCGCGTGACTGCGCACAGTCACCACAGTATTGCAAGGGTCCGAGATTCCACTCATGATTTCTCAACAATGCAAAGACGGGGCTTCTTAGCAGTCAAAATCGCTAGATGAAAGATCAATCTAGGGGGCTATTTGCCTCAAAAGTTCTACTTTTACGTTTACTACGCGTAATTCTCATTATTCGGCAGCATGTCGCGGAGCTGCGAGAAGCAACGGACAGGCGACGGTGCTGCCGTCTACCGTGGCTGTCGATACGCTGCCGAATAATAAGAATTACGCGTCGTGAACGTAAAAGTAGGACTTTTGGAGGCAAATAGCCTCCAAGATTGATCTCTCATCTAGCGATTTTGACTACTAAGAAACCCCGTCTTTGTGTTATTCACAAATCAGGAGTGGAATCTCGGACCCTTGCAATACTGTGGCGACTGTGTGCAGACGCAATCCTTAAATCCACAAATATTATAAACAGACTGCGTATCTTTATACATTTATGAGTTATGAAAATCATGAAAAAGGCTAGAATATAAAATACGATGGAATTTTGTACAATTTTCATTTGTTTTGGATCTATAGTTTCTTAACCTTCTTAACCCAGCTTCAGATTTTTGAAAAGAATTTTTCTATGAATAAAATTAAATCTGTCTGTTTATTTTTTATCCTGTGTCAATCTTTATTCCAAATTGAATTAAAAACGAGGCTATTCGAAAACAATCTATAAACATCCGCAGTTCAATTATAAATTCAAGTGGGGTGAACAGTTTCACGACTGAACAGTTGAACAATGTCTTTCTCTCTCTGGATGGGCTTCCGAGAAGGGTCCGCCGCCTCGACGGAACAAAAGAAAGAGATATATTCTGTCAAGCTGAGTAATAAACGGCATGCAGCGTAAAAAACGTTAAACGGCGTATAAAAAACACGATCAAAGATCATATCTACTCAATTAATGTCGTGATTCTGTATTGAAACGCAAGCCTCTAGAAAAAATATCGAAGACGAATGTCGAAGAAAATATTTTGGAAAATAAAAATGAAACAAAGAGAGAAGAACGAAAATAGCGAGAAATATAAAGGAAAGAAACTAAAGTCGGAGGTGAACAGAGAGACAGTGGGAGAGCACATGTATAGGGGGTTTCAGAATAATTGTATAAAGGAATCGAAAGAAATGGCGGAAGAATTGAATTTTGGGCTCGTGTAGAATAACGCCGTGATTAAGAAAAAAAAATTAAACAAATAATAATATCAATACGGGAGAAGATGTTAGAACAGGCAACGTTGAAACGATCAAAGGTGAAGGGGGGGGGTGTGTCAGTGAAAAAAATAAATTTCGTAACCAACCAGTATCGTACAGAAACAAAGACAGAGAGAGATATGAATGGAAAAGTACAGAGAAGAATAAAAATAGAATAATAAAGGAAACACACACACACACACACGTAAATAGAAAGAGAGAGAGAGAGAGAGAGAGAGAGAGGAGGGGGAATAGAAAAAATTCTAGGAAAGCGAGAGAAAAACAGAAACAGACTGAGTGGAAATTAAAAACGCTCAGGATTGTCTGATTGCGGAGTAGGTCCCTGTAAAAATGCAAGATGGCCAGCGTCCCCAAAGTTGTATACGTAATTAATAATTAATAAATGCTGTGTTCATGTGCGTGTACGTGTGTACCGAATACGCGCGCTCGTGTTTTTCGATGCTTCCCGTTATATATATGTATATATATATATATATATCTCCTCAAAATTTATACATATAAAAATCTGTTCTGAACAAAAGCACACATCGGGACACCGACTTTTTTTTCGTTTATCGCCGTTATATGTATACATATATGTATATATGTATATATATATATATAGTAAATTATTCTCTTCTTTCGTCGATATATTTGTATTTACTTGATGTTTTGCAGCCACGGTATTTTTTTATCTTGACGAAAAAGAAAAAAGTCAATAGTATATATATATATATATCCATACGTATATGTACATATATATATATACACACACATGGAACGGAGAAACAAAAGAAAAAGTACGGATAATAGATATAGTCATACGTATACGTGTATATATGTATGTATATATATATATATATATAATTATATCAAGACTGCCGATTTTATGCATTTACTTATTTAGGATTTATAATTTTCAACAGAATTTAAGTTATTAATGATATAAAATATTGCACATAGAGATCCGCAGTCTGTATTCATATATAAATATATATATACATACATGTGTATACAATGGTAACATGATGACAATTTATATATATAAAATATATATATATATATAGATATATATGTATAATAATAATAATAATATCGACCCAAAACCCCAAGACGGGGGGAAAACATGCAACATAATGTAGTGTAGCAATATAAGAATGTATATAATAATTATAATATAGTATATGTAATAATGAGGGGGTAGGGGGGGGCTGCTGAGGGGGGGTTTGTTTGTCGACAAAAGATCTCTTGATTGTTGCTGTTTTAATTCAAAAATGGGGTGGTTTGGTGGGGGGGTTGGGGGGGTTGGGGGGTTTTTTTGGGGGGGGGGGAGGAGTATTTTTCTGTAAGAATGTGTGGATGTGAGGCATGTGGGTACCTCCAGGATCACTGTTTGTGTCTTGTTTGCGCTTCCTCTTCTTAGTTCGGTTGGTATTTGCGCGGGAAGACCAGTCAGGGTACAGCTGCATGTGCAACTGTCTCTCCCGTCGCGCCAACTCATAATACTTGGCCTGTTCCTCTCGCCCTAGCGCGTGCCACTACCGAGAGAGAACCAAACACTATTTGTAATTGTGCATGAACCGTGGGCTAAACAACAGTTTAATCAAGAAGACAAAAAAAAAAAAGAGAGTTTCACTAAACGCTACTGCCGCCACCCTAATTGGACAATCTCGAACAATTCTGTGTATTATATTTTTTTTTTCTTTATTTTTTGTTCCTGGGATTGCTTTTGCTCGGAATTACTCGAAAGATCCTTTCCACTTGTAATATGCTGTTCCACATGTATACATATAAATATAAATATTCCTCTTGTCTCTTTATATTTATATATATAGATGCGTGTACATAATGTGTCGATGCGTTCGACGCATTATTTTATTATTTTATTCTCTTTTGTTTAGCATCTCGGTAACACTGGGGTCCCTACTTTCCGTTTAAAGTGCTAGAAGAACAGCCTAGATTCTCCCCTCCCCCTCGGTCGCACCGCTATTTCGTCGTTTTATCAAATGAACTTTCGATCTGTACAGCCTGTCTGATAGAGGATCCTCGATCGCTATCTCGCATTCTCAGAATGCGGCTACTATGTCGGCCATTTTCGCCGGAGGACCGCTGTCTCTGCTGTCTTGACACTTGTCTATACACTGGAAAAATATACTGTCAATACGCTAAACACTAGAGATATCGTGGCTTTCTACGTGTATTAATCACACACGTACCTCGGTACGTGTCATTTCAATCGTATATTTAAACACGATACAATGCATCCTCATTTTAATTCGTATAATTCTTAGAACGTTCATATTCATTTATGTATCGAGACTACGGTCTCACAAATTACGAGGTTGTTGCCTCAACAATAAAAATTTAAACATCATTCTTCTCGAATACACTCCAGGTTTAGTTGATAACATTTTTCTTTAATGGTAGTGGTTTTCGAATGAACGTTTCTATCTATTTTATGTACACTACTGTGCAGACGAAAGAGGACTAACCTAACTCTAATCTAACCCAGTATAATTATAAGATAGAAACCCAATCCTAACCTAACTCTAACCTAACCCAGTATAATTATAAGATATCAAAATATCAACAATATCTTTATATAGAAATTGTATTGTACAATGATTGATTTATTGCATTTAAAGTATTAGATAATTCACAATAACACATATCCTCAGAACTATTCAATTAAACAGTGGAATCCTTTTTCAATACTAGCTGTGTTCTTATTTGATTTTTTATGCTTTTCTATTAAATATGACTGGGTGCTTCTTTTTTTTTGCACAGTGGTGTACATACCCATATATTGCTTTTAAAACTTAGTAACTGTATCCTAAGAGTTAATACGAATTCAAATGTGTGGACACGTTAATACATGTGTATTTAAATATACTTATACTACAAATTATAAAATTGAAAATACTGAAGTACGTGTACTATATATATGCATTGTATGTCGCAGTAAATGTACAGTACGCGTACACGTAAGTACACTTACTGCCACAGAAGGTACACAGTAATTTTAAACAATTTCTTAATCTCGTTAAATGGGAATCTACTGTGCCAGACATCTTGAAGAACAATGTACCAACAGAGACACCTACTTGTTTACAATAATTACACTGCGGATCTTTATGCATTTCATTGACCAGATACAACTTAATGATGCCGATACGTTATTACTGACTTGTTAAAAAATTGTTCAAAGTGGAAACGCATCTTTACCCAGTCCCTTACAATTTTCATTTTGCATAAAAGTCCGCAGTCTATTTATAATAATTAGACTGCGGATGTTTATGCAATTTTCAATGTTTGTAGACAAATTTTTAGAAAGTGGAACGAAATAAAATCCTTTCTTTAACGGAGGCAGCCTTTGTAGATCCAAAACAATGGAATTTTATATTCTGTCATTTTTTGAAAAGTTCCATGATCCATAAATGCATAAATATCCGCAGTCTAATAATTAGACTGCGTATGTTAATGCAATTTTCAATTGTTGCAGACAAATTTGAAGAAAGTGGTGCCAAATAAAATCCTTTCTTTAATGGAGGCAGCCTTTGTAGATCCAAAACAATGGAATTTTATATTCTGACATTTTTTGAAAAGTTCCATTAGCCACAAATGCACAAATATCCGCAGTCTAATAATTAGACTGCGTATGTTAATGCAATTCTCAATTGTTGCAGACAAATTTGAAGGAAGTGGTGTCAAAGAAAATTCAATTTTCATTGGTACTAGCATTTGTAGATCCAAAATAAATAAAAATCATGATAAATTCTGTTGAATTGAATACTCCAGCATTATTTGAACACTTTCACAAGCCATAAACGCATAAAGATCCGCAGCCTAAAAATAATACAGTTCGCAGTAACGTCTGTTAGATCTTTCAGAATAAAAAACATCAAGTCGTTAGCTACCAGAGTCACAAACAACAGAAATTTGAAATAAATTATGTACATCAATTTACAACATTTCTGTGAAGAACGATTGCTCTGCAGGGTCTCGGGAGCTCACAAAATCTCTGTACAGTGTGATCAGTGATAAGTAAATGAAAAATATCCAGTTAATTACAGTAACATATTTCTCAGTGTATCCATGCTCTTTAACATTTACAGTCGACAGAAAGCTGCATCGAGTGGAGGCACACACTTACCCTTTCGATTCTAGGGGATGCTAAAAGTCGCTAGCTCGCGAGCACATCGAGAAGAAGAATAGTTATTAAACAATCGACGCAGGCTTTTCGTCGGACTGTAAAACAGAATCAGAGAATTATTTTCTCCGGTTGCAAAATAAGACAGGGATCAGGCGGTCCCCGATTTAAAGATGGTCGCGCGATTTCTATATCCTGTCAGCTCTATCAGACATTCGGTACTTTGGGTCTCTGATCGATGAGTCGTCGCAGGACTCGTTCGCTCTTGAAGCACATCTCTTCGCCACGTATACTTGATCGTTTCTTTCGTATGCACGATTTCTTTTTCAAAAAAACGTGAACGGATACCGCTTTAGGGAGTTTGGCCAAATACAAACAAAAAAGATTGATGACAAAATCATCGTGAAACGATGGTGATCTCGCATTATGGATTAATCCGCGGTCAGAGTCCGTTTCTCCCCTGCGGCCGACGGATCGTCTCCGCAGTATAATTTCTCTAACAATATAATATATATTTTTCCCCAACAGACAATCCAATGATACAAAAATCGAAGATCGAAAAAATCGTAAACAATCTACAGAGAACGGACAGCGTACCGCGTGCGGTACGCGGCGGAGAACAAAAAAAACGCGTACAGGACGCGTTCCGCTGTTGTTCGAACAAAACAACGACTTCGACGCGCCAAGAAAGCGGTCTCGTTTTTTCTATTTTTTTTTTCCATCTATTTATTTATTCATTGATTTTCTCGTTTTCTCTACGTATAGAACGCTTCTTTCCGTTTTGCTTTCGTTTCGTTTTTTTTTCTCGAGAACGTGACCAGAATCGACGATGAGACAAAATGATACAAAAAAAAGAAAAAAAAAAGGAAGAAAGAAATCAAAGAACCGTTATAATCGTAACCGACGAACGAACAAACGTTAACAACAAAATGAAAGTTAACACAGATATATATATTATATATATACTATATCGTCGAGAGAAACAAAGTGGCGATTAAGATTGAAAAAAAAAAAAAAAAAACAACTTATAAAAGGCAACGAAAAACCAACCAACAATGAAATTGAACGAACAACGAAAAGATCAAATAAAAAGAAACAATGATATATATATATATCATGTATAATCTATGGTGAACGTAGACGACAACAACAACAAAAAAAAAAAAAAAAGAAGAAGAGATATGAACACAAAAGTAAAAAAAAGTGAATGGAAAAAACGCACAAAAGAAGAAACTTTGATCGTTTCAAAATATTGAACCAGTTGTATGTAAAGGTGTGATCTATAAATATATATGTATATTTATGTATATATATATATATATTTTATATATATTGGTAATTATTAAGGGCCTGCTGTTCTAGCACTGGAAAGTGGTACCTCCGGTGGGATCTGCGGAGCGCTCTTTCTTCCTCTTCTTCTTCTTGCTGCCGTATCCGTAGTTATCCCTGGCACTCCAGCCGGGGTATCGTTGCTGATGTAGATGGCGTTCCTGCCTGGCCGCCTCATAATACCGCGCCTGCTCCTCCCGGCTTAGCGAGTGCCACTGCGTGTCATACCCCCAAAATTCAGACTCAGTTTCACAGTATTCCAGCCGTGCACCGTGTCCCTTCACGCCATTTTACTTTTTTTTTTACTTTTATTTTTTTTTAACTATTCTCGCCGTACGTCTTTCATCGATATATCCGGAACGATATCTGGACCGGCCGGCGCCTCGTCCCGTCGCAACGCACACCCGAAACCCTCTTTTAATCGACGGTCCCAACCCTCCATTATATATTTTTTTTCTATCGTTTTTCATTTTTCCATAGATCCCACCTACATTCGATGCTCTCTTTTCGTTCGTGTTCATTCGCAGTGCCTCGAATCGTATAACTTGAAACGCATGCAACTTTATACATATACAGATTATACACACATCTGGGTTTTTTGGGGGGATGTCGGAAGTTATTATAGTTCGGGGTGTTGGTTGGTGATGGTGGGGGAAGCGCCAAGTCAACATTTTGCTTCCGAGCGTCAAGGCAATCCGAAGAATGGTCCTTTGGATCTATTATGGTGGTCGCTGATCAGCAAACTGTGGGTCCCCGATTCATTTCGTTTTTGTTTATTAGATTTTTTCTTTTTTCTTCACAGTTTGTTGATCAGCTCACTCGAATACCTTCGTCTCGAAGGCTACTCTGAATGTCCGGAGACTGGGTCGACGCCACTGCAAACGTTCATACGATTGTCGATTGCATTCTCTTCCATGAGTTCGCGTGAACGTGTCACGGAGTATACAGTGGCTCTGTCGACGAAGTCTAAGCGACGGCAACGCGTTCGGAAACGGAAAAGGAGAAACAGAAGAAAATCTTGACTTTGGCATGTGTCTGTCGCTTTTGCGTCCGGGCTGTGCAGTGCTTTTTTTTTATCGTAGAATAGTTTGAACGTTCGTCTTCATGATCAGCAGACTCGGAGAGACTCGTTTGTTAACCCTTTGTAGACATTTTCCAACATTTAAGAAAATACATTTCTTTTGCTGATTGAGGGAGTGGACTCGTTTCCAGGATTTCCAAAGATGGGGTCGTTCGTTCATAAAACGCGCGGGATAGAAGATCAATCTATACAGTAACCACCAAATTTCCTAGTTTTACCAATGCATTTCTAATAATGCAAATTAAAACGTAAAAATAGAAGATTTGGGTACATTGATCTTTTATCTCGGCCGTTTCACCACTGAAAGGACCCCATCTTTGCATGATTGAGAAACGAAACGAGTCCACGCCCCTTAAATTATAATTCGCAACTTCAACACTGGGTTCACGAACAATCAAAAATACGGCTGGATACTGTCAGTCAGTTTTAGAGCTGCGTGAACCTAGTGTCGATCGAATAGAGCACGACGTTGCCAATATGGCGGCTGATCTGTTCTCAAAGGGTTAATACGTGGAAGAACTCGATATCACAGAACGTGGAAGACGTTCTGAAACGAACTCGCTGTACTTCTCAGTTGATACAGTAATCCCGCGATTCGAGCACGACGGATTCATCTTTGTTTCGCATTATTTCTTGATGGAACTTCCACCAACACATTCGTGGCATTTGTCTAATGAAAGTGATACCAAACAAGGTATAATTCCGACGACAGTTGCGTAACGAATATTACAGTGTCCTTCATTGCGTCGAAAACTTTCATCGTTCGTTACACAGTTCGTTACATTTTCATTAGAAAAAAGCCACGAACGTGTCGGTCAAAGTCTCACAAAGCAATAATGAAAAATAAAGAAGTTTTGTTGTCGGATCAGTTATGTTCAGAAATAGCTTCAGGATCTCTGTTACATCGTAGAGCCGAGAATTGGCTTGGATCGCAGGATTACTGTACCTCCGATGAATTTTGATCGTCGAGGCACAGCGTTGGGCAAACCGATGATACCGAGAACAGTCTCTGGCAGAGCCCGGTAGCAGAAGCGTCCGAGAACTAGAAGATTCGTAATATAATATAAGTTCAGATGGAAATAATGTGTCAGCTACTCACTCGTCTTCCCAATATCTGATTGATCGCAGCGCTCTCTTTTAAGGTACACTCCGCGACGACCTTCGCCCTCATCTCCTTCATGTACAGCATAAATGCGTTCAAAGGCTTTTTTATATGGGGTTTCTTTTTATCTGTGCAAACATCATCGATGTATGGTATGAGAGGTGGCCTCTACAGTGAAAATCATAGGATAAACTGATCACGGATGCCCAGGTTCATTAAGCGATCCTTACCTTGGTTATTCTGCTGGGAGGAGTCCACGGACTTCCCGTTGTCTGGGTTCACCAGCGACGTGGAGTTCTTCTGCTCCACCGCAGACCTGCCGAGAATGAACAATAATTAGTCACGAAGCACTGTAAACGAACGGGAAACCTAGCTGAAATTCTTCGGAACCTGAGGTCCCTCAGCTCTAAAGCTCAATCTCTCTTCTAGCTTGAAATCAGTAAATTCATAATCAAGGTACAAAGTTATTCGATGGTTATTATTCGATATTCAAATCTACCACGGTTTATTCGACTGCTCGTTAGTACAGATAAGTATTAGCTACACTAACGGAGTAGTAGAGGAGCTTCTACCTTGGAGGACCATCAACCACCAGAAGATAAGATTACCTCGAAATTTGAAAGAGGATATAAATTTCACTCCACTGGTTATCATCTCATTAAAATGGAACGGTGCTAGTTGTTAATTCCTCGTTAAATCCTCATGGCCGAAGTGCGGTAAGCTACTATATGACCACCCAGTATATGCAGGACTAGAACGGTTTGTCAGGATCAAAAATGTTCCGAGGTCAGAGTTGATCAAAATCAAAGTCCTTCCAGGATTAGGATCAGAGTCGTTCAGAATCAAAAGTGTCTGAGGATCAGAAATGTTCCAGGGTCAAAGTCATTCAGGATCAGAAGTCTCTGAGGATCAGAAATGTTCCAGGGTCAAAGTCATTCAGGATCAGAAGTGTCTCAGGATCAGAAATGTTCCAGGGTCAAAGTCATTCAGGATCAGAGTCCTAGGATCAGGAGTGTCTGAGGCTCAGAGTCCTTCCAAGATCAGAAATGTTCAGGATCAAGAATGTTCCAAGATTAGAGTCATCCAAGATCAAAGTTCATTTAGTATCAGGATCAGAAATGTTGTTCGACGATCAGAGTCGTTCAGAATCAGAAGTGTCTGAGGATCAGAAATGTTCCAGAGTCAAAGTCATTCAGGATCAGAGTCCTTCTAGGATCAGAAATATTCAGGATCAAAAGTGTTTCAAGATTAGAGTTGTTCAAGATCAAAGTCCTTCTAACATCAGGTTTAGAAATGTTGTTCGAGGATCAGGGTCGTCCAAGATCAGACATGGTGCAAGATCAGACTCGTTCAGTATCAGAATCGAAGATGATTCAGGATAAGAAGCGATTGAGGATCAGAATCGTTCAGGTTCAGAAATGTTGTTCGAGGATCAGGGTCGTCCAAGATCAGACATGGTGCAAGATCAGACTCGTTCAGGATCAGAATCGAAGATGATTCAGGATAAGAAGCGATTGTGGATCAGAATCGTTCAGGCTGAAAATCGTTCAGGTTCAGAAATGTTGTTCGAGGATCAGGGTCGTCCAAGATCAGACATGGTGCAAGATCAGACTCGTTCAGGATCAGAATCGATGATGATTCAGGATAAGAAGCTATTGAGGATCAGAATCGTTCAGGCTGAAAATCGTCCAGGATCAGAAATGTTGTTCGAGGATCAGGGTTGTCCAGGATCAGACATGGTGCAAGATCAGGGTTGTCCAGGATCAGAATCGAAGATGATTCAGGATAAGATGCGATTGTGGATCAGAATCGTTCATGTTCAGAAATGTTGTTCGAGGATCAGGGTTGTCCAAGATCAGACATGGTGCAAAATCAGACTCGTCCAGAATCAGAATCGAAGATGATTCAGGATAAGAAGCGATTGAGGATCAGAATCGTTCAGGCTGAAAATCGTCCAGGATCAGAAATGTTCGCCATGAACCATCCTCGTTACCGTTTGAAGTAGCTCTGCTTGTTGGTCTCATGATTAATCGGTTGCTCAGGCTTGGCACAGGGCATCGAGTAGCCCGTCGCAGAGTTCTGACTATTGCAGAGCTGCTCGGCAAGATTGGATCCTGGTCCATCGAAATAGGGCTGGGGTATCGCTAGGGGGTTTCTATGAAAATTCTGCGGCATGGGCCAGTTGATCTGCTGCCACATGCGATGTCTCGCTTCCACCATCGCCAGCAACTGCACGAAATTATGTTGTGCACCATATGGCGGCGGTGTAACACTTCTTGGCACGTTCATGTTCGACATCTGCATCAGGCTGCTCATGTAGAGCGCCGTGAGGATCTTATGATCAGCCGTGGGTAGGCCAGCCTCTCCAGCTTTCACTGCTTCTTGGAGTATTGTCATATTGTCTTCGAGTTTCTCCTGTTGCGTCTTCTCCTCGTCGATACCGCTCAGGGTCTCCTCGATCCTGTTCGAAGCTTCGATCGTCGCGCCCTCGATCCCCGCGGCGTCGTCCTTCTTGATCACCAGGTTCAGTGGCTCCAGACACTCGGGCTCCATCGCCGGTGCACGAGATCGACGTGTGCTTGCACACACGCTATGTGGGCCCAACTACACCCACTGATCCATGGAATCACACTCTAAATCGGTTAGTCCCTTCTGCTTCTTCGATTCCAGATTCTCGGTAGCTAAGTCACACACTGTTCTCATGTTGACGCAGACAGAACACCTAGCTCGGCTCTCCAACTGTTCAAGACTATTGGTAGCTAATGCGCACACTGTTCTCATTATACCGGGACTAGTATATCTTCTCTTGGACTTGTCAAGACAAGTGGTAGCTAATTCCCGCAGTATTCTCGTGTTGGTGGACACGGCGAAACCAGGCGATCCTCATTCTCACGACTCAGTCTTCATGCTGCGCCTCAGAGATCGGAGGAGCTCTCGCGGAAGCAGTTCGTCTCGGAACATTTGAGATACTCATCGTGCTGTACGAATGCGGCACTGACACGGACAGCCTGTACGAGCCTCATACACACCTACACACGCACGTAGGGCTCATGCGAGCAGATAGAGAGATCCGGTGAAGCACGCGCGCGCGATTTCTGCAGGAGCGTGGTGTTCATAGAGCCAGCACACGCCGGTGGCCACGTATCCTCAAGACGAGACACTGTCCTATCCTAATCTTAACAGCTCCGTATCGTCGTGCGTTGTTCAAGATTCATGGCCAATTCGCCCGTAAAATGTCTCCAGGGGCGGCACACGTCTAGCAGCGTCGTCGTCGTCTGTCTCTCCCTGTCTCTCCCCGTCTCTCCCCGTCTCTCCCGAAACGTCTGCTCTTCTCAAGAATATAAAAAGAACCGTCGGCGAACGATAACCCTCCTCATCTATGAAAATTAATGTTTCTACGTGTACCCTGTTTATCCCTTATCCGGTCCGCGCGAGACGCGTCGTTCCTGGCGTCGGCGGAATCACCGAGCGGTGTTACGACGATTGATTATCCGCGAGTGTGGAAGGGGCGGCGGGGAGGAGGGTTGCACCGTGGGGCCATCATCGCGATTCATGGCTCCGCAGCAACGACACCCTACCATCCGCCGATGTATAATTCGCGCGTGGGGGGTGAAGATTGCATTCTCTCTGCTTTCCCTGCGTGGCGGACCTTTTTTTTTGGCGGGCTGCGCGGCGCTGCCGTCGCCCGCCGTACGTCCGGCGTCGTCCCTTCAAACACGTCTAAACGTCTTCGAACACCATACAGCACCGTACGATCAGCTGGTCCACGTTCCGAACAACCCCGGAACGATCCTCTCCGACGTTCACGCGATACGCTGCACCCCTCACTCTCCCAATCTCTTTTGGGATCAGCTGGAGCACGTCGGAAATTCAAGTCTGAAACGATCCTCTATCGTCCATGGACGCGATGCTTTATCTAGAACACTCCTTCCTCTGGGATCTCCCCTCCGGAAACCTTGCGGAGATGACGCTGAACGCTCCAGGCAGGGGTGATGCTGTTCAGCGCAACTGGGTTAGGTCTGGTCCTGAGCACGTGGCCGAACACCGAAGGTCAATAGGATCGTCTACGTGGCAACGACTCGTGACGGTTCGTTGTCTAACGTGGTGAGTGTCCGTGTACCTCGTCTACGTGGTCGTCGCCGTTCCCACCGTCGACGGCGTCGTCGTCTGATAGTCCCGCGGTTCGCTCGGCTCGCGAGAACAAGTAGAACGGCTCAGCTGATCGGCCATGGCTCCACGCGTGCCTCGAACAACCCGTGCGTGCATGCGGCTTTTGCGTATACTATACTCTCTCGGTACGCTCTCGGGGGCCAGCCGATCGGCCTGCTACTAATGCAAATTAGAAATCTGTTTAAGAGGGTAATGATCAATACATAACCGGCGGCGACGGTGGCGGCGGTGGCGGCCGACAGGCGCAGACGCTGTGCGAAGAGAGTCATTCAATAAGTGTTATATACGCGACGCAACGCCGAAGGGGAAACACGACTGGCAACGACGGGGTTGAAAGGACCGTTCACAGGGACGTGCTACCCCCTATGGTCGGCCCTGAAACTAGCCCGTCAAAACCATTCCCCGATACACCCGGCCTTCTTTATCTACCGCTGAAATCACGATGACTCCCCGCACCACCTCGCGGAGTTTATCGATGCGAGGACACTGACGATACTCCATTGATATTTTTATGTTGCCTACCGACGCTCATCATCCCCCAGGCCACGGAACCAACCGTTTCTCAGTTTTCATTGTACTTTGGGTGCCTCGTTAGCCAGTAGATGGATCAATCTGTACGGTATATTGGTACTAGCCCCTTTGCCGTCGGATCTACACGTTTCGCTGGTATTCACTCTGTCTGTGCTCGGATTTGATTATTCGATTGCGGATTTTAGCCGTTTGCGGTAGGAATGAACAGGTGGGCTGCATTTGAAATGATTTGTATCTTCGGTGTAAGTTATTTAGGAAATGTATTCATGATTCACGATTTTTATATGCAGGTTCTCATTGGGTAGCCGATACTCAAAATTTTGCGTCGAGATCGAGAAGTAGTGAGTAATGTAAATTGTAAGTACTGTTTTGAACAGATTGAAATTGTTCATGAGGGAAATAGAGTCGTAATATTTTTAACTTGTTTGTTTTAGCTTGTTGGGAAGAAATTTTTGGATCTTGTGCAATTCTAACAAGAGTAATTATGCAATAAAAATAAAGAATACTATCATTTTTGATAGATTGAAATTATTCAGGAGGAAAATAGGTTCATGATAAAGAATTTTCAATGAGCAGTATTTTTAACTTGTTAGTCTCAGTTTGTTAGGATTATTGAAGAAGCAAAGAAATTTGTGGATCTTTTGCAATAAAAATAATAAGTACTGTTTTTAACAGATTAAAATGATTCAGGAGGAAAATAGATTTATAATAAATTATTTTCAATGAGCAGAATTTTTAACTTGTTAGTTTTAGCTTGTTAGGATTATTGAAGAAGCAAAGAAATTTGTGGATCTTTTGCAATAAAAATAATAAGTACTGTTTTTAAAAGATTAAAATGATTCAGGAGGAAAATAGATTTATAATAAATTATTTTCAATGAGCAGAATTTTTAACTTGTTAGTTTTAGCTTGTTAGGATTATTGAAGGAGCAACAAAATTTGTGGATTTTGTGCAATTCTAACAAGAATAATTATGCAATTAAAATAATAAATACTGTTTTCAACAGATTAAAATGATTCAGGAGGAAAATAGATTCATAATAAACTATTTTCAATGAGCAGTATTTTTAACTTGTTAGTTTTAGCTTGTTAGGATTATTGAAAGAGCAACAAAATTTGTTGATTTTGTGCAATTCTAACGAGAATAATTACGCAATAAAAATAATAGATACTGTTTTCAACAGATTAAAATGATTCAGGAGGAAAATAGATTCATAATAAACTATTGTACTTTCAATGAGCAGTATTTTTAACTTGTTAGTTTCAGTTTCTTAGGATTATTGAAGAAGCAAAGAAATTTGTGGATCTTGTGCGATTCAAACAACAGTAATTATGCAATAAAAATAATAAACTACTATTTTCGACAAATCAAAATGATTCATGAGGAGAATCAATGTTTGTTTAGCTTGTTCAGCTTGTACACCTTGGAATCTTTGCACAAAGACCTGCAATGCACCAATAAATATAAAATTTCGTAGGGATCCTTTCGATAGTCCATCGATTCTTGGTGGGCTGTGCTGGTTTGTTGAAGTCGTTTATCTTCGAGGATACTGCATAGATAGTCGTACACAGTATTGAGTTCATAGTATTGATTCTAGCAATTCTAGCCTCTTGGGTTCCTAGAGGATCCATTTCTTCAGTTAATCACGACTGGTTCTGATCGATGTGTAGATCGATATATTCACAAGCTTGGCAGATTCGAAAAACAATGCCACTTTTGATAGGCTTCAACATGTACTCGATTGTTACATGGTCGTGACATGAACGTGAACATTGTCCTTCAATTATTACATGAACATGAACATTGACCTTCAATTATTACATGATCATGAACATTTGTCCTTCAAGTATTACATGAACATGAACATGGACATTGTATTTTTATTATTACATGTACATGAACATGGACATTGTATTTTTATTATTACATGTACATGATCATGGACATTGTATTTTGATTATTACATGTACACGAACAACAACACTGTCCTTTAATTATTACACGTACATGAATATAAACATTGACCTTCAA
>CM052199.1:5827630-5847001 GCA_028455805.1 Lasioglossum figueresi | reverse complement strand
TTAAATGTACATGAATATGAACATTTCCCTTAATAATTTACATGTACGTGTACATGTACATGACCATGAACATGAACATGTACTTGAACATGAACATGGACATTGTATTTTTCTAGTACCGAGTGTACGTAATGGGAAACGTGATGGTGGTCGATGGTTCTGATGGTTTGGTTGATGGTAATAGGATTCCAAGGTAGTTGCTTCGAGGATAAGGACTGTCTGCTTCGCAATGGGTAATTCAGGTGTCGCTAACAGCCAGAAAGTAGGAAAACCAACGAACCTGTGATTGTGATCCAAGGAAGAATGGTCCGTTTTCGGCGTCGATGGCACCAGTGCGTGTGACGTCAGCGCGTGTGCGTGCGGACTCAGGCCAGGATGCGGGGGCATCAGCCCCGTCGGCGAAAACCGGTAGAGATCACTGGAAAAATCGTGGTCCTTAGAATTCTCGCATCGTCGCATGATTTTAGGCGACTCTTGTCATTTAATCCAATCGGAAGCTGAACGTTCTACTCGCAACTCTTCGAGTTTTATTTTAAATAAAAAATTACTAAACGAAAGATCGCGATTTTGATTGTCAAACGAGATTTCGCTAGAAAATTAAACTTGTGTTAAAAACTTGTCAAACTTGTGTGAAATTCTGAGGAAATGCTTAAAAATTGAAATTTCAGAGTTCAGGAAACAATATCAGGATGCAAATGAAAAGTGTTCACAGCTTATTAGGGCTGTTATCAGGTGAATGAAGTGACGTTCAGTGATTTGGATAGACCCGAGAAGTTATGTAACCGGAATTTTCGTGGTACGGTGAATAACTTCGACTTCGATCACCTACTAACCTTGGTAAACTAGAACTTGTGATGGGTAAACTCGTCGGATACGGACTTCGGAAGCCCGCGCTCGCCGGGGAGATGGGGTACATGCTTGGTGTGTGCCTGAAACGAAAGTATGCCGTCAAAATCACCGTAAACTCACCCCCGCGATCAGTTGCCTGAACCGTTATGTCAACAACCAACACTTCCTAACACTGAAATATGAATAATTATGGTAAAATATAAAATCAATTAATTAATTTTCCTTTACAAATATTCTTGATATTTAAATATTCTAATATAAACGATTAAACTAACTAAATTTAAGATATTCTTTATGAAAAGAAATTAGAAAATGAGTATCCGGTTATTGACGCAAGGGTTGAAGCAGCATTTCTGTAAGAGACACGGAATGGTTTAGTTTCAATTGTTTTCACAATTTTTATTCTTCGAGGGCTTCAAGTACAGTCGAGAGAGCCTGCAAGAGACAAAAATACGCACTTTCGTGTCACATTCCCCGTTCCGGGGGGAAAAAACACGGTTCCGCCCTCCTAATTGAGAAGAACGGGCTTAATCATCTGTGGAAAATCTCAATTTGGGGCGGTTCGGGCAGAAAGCAAATAACAAGGAGGGCAGGATGAGGGATCCGCTCGCCGGAGGAGAATTTTCTGCGGTCGGCGTGTGTTATATAGCGTCTCCGAACACCGACGACGATGGTGGTTAGCTCTAATAGACCGGAACTGAGAGGATGACCGGCTGGCCAAATCAGAGAGAGGGGGTTGGTTCTGATTTTCCTCGAGGAAACGGGATACGAATAGGGAATGGCTCCCCATGGCTATTAACCCTCGGACGCTTGGACACTTCGGACCTTTTTCATTTCGGGCGCAAACAGCAACTTTAGTTCGATCACGCGCGATGATCCAAAAATCTCGCTGCCGAAAGACGTGCACAGTAATGTCGCGTTGTTTTGCAAACGGCTGTGTTGTGCACGGAGAATCGTGTAGGGACACTATTCTTTTTATGACCGAGTCTACCGCGTTGAAAAGTACAAAGGAAGCCGAACGTAGAAAAGGACAGCATGTAAACACGGATCGTCCTTCCTTGCGCTCGAAACTTTCATCGTCAATTAAACCGTTAAATACAGTTGAAATTATATCGTGTTTAGTGTGATTTTAATCAGAAAAAGGCCACAAATAAGTTAGCGAAAGTCCTACAGAAAAGTAATGAGAAATAAAGAAGTTCTGTAATTGGATTAGTAGTTCACAATGGCCCCTGCAGCGTTGCCACTCAATGGAGGGGGCAGGCATTTGACAAATTCTGGGTAGGCGGTCGCTGAGAAATAACGCGACTTTACTGTATATCTAAGACAAATTACGAGATCAGTCACACAGTTTCCAATTTCCAGTTCCCCCACTTCTTCATTCCACGCAGTGGGCGAAGACATTTCCCCGCCATTTGACGCGGCAGAGTCGCCATATTAACACTTTATCTACCGGAAGCCTATTAATAGAATTTTGAAAAATTGTGCTGTACCAAAAGAAAGCAAAGAAATTTTTTTTTACAGTGCAATCTTAAAAAAAGTATTACATGACGTTATTGAGGGTGACTTGTTAGTTCACAATGAAAATTGCTGTTGCCATTGCAGGTTCCATTAAAAAGTGTTGAGCCATGTACCAGAGATTTTTCAAAATTAAGAAAACAGCTACACTCCCGACCAAAAGTCACCGAACACTTATTCAAATTTGGACGCAGACGATGTTGTGTTATTAAAGAACCTATATTATGAAATAAAAATCGTACTTTCTAACTTCTGTAATGCTTTTATCGATCAATTGATTGAAAGTGAAATTAAATGAAGTAAATGTAGTAAGTGAAGTAAATTGATTGATAAATTATTATGAAATAATTTTTTCGAATGTAGAGAACATGTACACCCCAGCTCAAAATTATGTGGACGACGCGTTTAATTATTTATGCGGTCTAGTTTACACAGTACTGGAGACTATATATATTTTAATAATAAATTTTCTTTCTTCAACCCTTATATTGTTAACCGGGTAACCACTAGAAATATTTTTAGAAAACTTCTCTAATGCTTTTGTCGATAAATAAAAAAATTCTTTTTATGTCTACGATATATACACTACCGCTCAAAATTATGTGGACGACACGTTTAATTTGATATAAAATTTTAAATTTATATACGGGCTAGTTTATACAGTTAATAATAAATTCATTGGATATCTCACCAATAATTATTATTATTGTCTTGAGAAGACAGCAAACAACGGTAATGGATCATCGTGGATTGAAACAGTATTAGCCCTGCCGAAGAAACTGTTATTTATTCGAGAGATTGTAATAATCAACATTGTACAATTTGGTACTATCAAAATAAATTATACTTGCAACAAAGTGTCCGCATATTTTTGATGCGGTAGTGAACATCAAATCCGACCAAGATATCCTGTATTTTCTAAAAATTTGAATTACTATTCTTATATTTTCCAATTTTTAACACATTACCGACCGGTGATTATTGCATAATTTTGAAAAATGTGGTGCATGACTAAACACTTTTTTATGGAACTTTCAATAGCAACAACAATTTACATTGTGAACTAACAAGTCACCCTCAATAACGTCATGTAACAGTTTTTTTTAAGATTGCAATGTAAAAGAAAATTTCTTTGCTTTCTCTTGGTACAGAATAATTATTGAAAAATCCTATTAATAGGCTTCCGGTAGAAAAAGTGTTAAAGTTTAACAAATTCTGAATGTCTTTGGTCATGTGACTAATCGGTACCGGCAGAGAGGGGATAATTACAATATAATAAATTATAAAAAAATATCAAAAAATTTTTAAATATAATAATAATGATTGTATTAAAAATTAAATATATATATATACTTTCATCCCCGATCTGGCGACTCCAGGCATATATATTGGGCGAACGGAATGATTTTGACCACAATGTTGAGACTGAATTTATTTATTCCCTCAGAATTGATTTCCACGCGTGCTCGACCGAAGAATAATTGCATATCCAACGAATTAATTTATTCAGCAGATTTTTCTAGGGGCAGTCAACCCGGCGAAGGAAGAACGGCCGAATAATAACAACCAAAGATAGTAATCGTTATAGTTTCTCTGAGGGGTTGGAGGGGGATGAACGACTGATCAAAAAACCGAGCGTTTGCGATGTAAATCGGGCCACTCGGCATCCAATCGTCGACTTTATTACTGCAAAAGTGTATTGTAATCGGAACAAGACTCGCCCTGTGACGTTCTATCATCCCCCGTTCACCCGCCCCCACTTTCTACCCCGCCACTCGAGGTCTCAATATTTGTCTGTTCCCCGCGGTTTTCCGATACAAAAATCGCGGAGATCTGGTAATCGGCATCTGGCTCGCTTCCGGAATGAAAATTCCAATCAACCCGCCGGATTATCTCGCGGTAACGAGATTAATGGACTCCCACCGGCGGAACGAACGGTTCGCGGAATCGTTAATTCGAGCCTGCACGTGCGCGAGCGAAAGAGAAAGGGCGATGCTGGGCGCACGTGTATGGGTTTTAATCGTTCCTTTTATCCGAGCAGAAGAAGCACCGTTCCCGCCCCTCCGTCCCGCCGGGGGTGGACGGGCGGAGGAGGGATCGATCCCCGGGAAAAACCCTCTCGGAAGACAAAGATGAGATTCATCATCGGAGCTGTTTGCCGGTGACGTTTTTCAATCGGCGAAAGCGTGTATTGAACTTACCAGGAAGCGGCGACTTGCGTCATTTCCGGGCTAAGCATGGGGTACGGATATTGACCCGCGGAGAAGGGATACATCGGCGCCCTCGTCAGACCTGGAACAGAAATGTCAGGATGCTCGTTGAGTACCTCGGATCCGCTGCGAACATTTTTATCGTATATTTCTTGTTATTCTAAAGAATACGTAAGGCAACGTTCAGTCTTCGCTGACGATGCTCGTAATTTCCTCAGTGGTTCTTAGCCTTTTCGAAGTCGGTGAACGCTTTTGATTATATGCACAATTTGCGGAACATCGAAATTAATTATCCAAAAAAAACAAACAACCCGCGTGGAAGTAAATATACGGGTTGTCTCGAAATTCTTTGAATACACGGAAATGGGAGGTGGTTCTTGAGGTCGTTTCAAGCGACATTTTCCTTTGTAGAAATGGCGTACGGAGCTTTGATTAGGAGGAATTAACGAAAAACACGGACCAATCGGAGCGCGGCTACAGAGGATTCATTCTGGCTCGGCCAACGGCGACGCCACGCGCTCTGATTGGTCCATGTACTTCTCACTCTTCACTCCTGATTTCTCGATAATGCAAAGACGGGGTGTCTTAGCAGTCAAAATCGCTAGATGAAAGATCAATCTTGAGGGCTATTTGCCTCAAAAGTCCTACTTTTACGTTTACGACGTGTAATTCTCATTATTCGGCGGCATGTCGCGGAGCTGCGAGAAGCAACGGACAGGCGACGGTGCTGCCACCTATCGCGGCTGTCGATATGCTGCCGAATAATAAGAATTACGCGTCGCAAACGTAAAAGTAGGACTTTTGAGGCAAATAGTACCCTAGATTGATCTCTCATCCAGCGATTTTGACTACTAAGAAACCCCGTCTTTGCGTTATTGAGAAATCATGAGTGTCTAGCGGTGTGTGAGTGTACTGTGGTGACTGTGTGCAGTCACGCGCGAGTGTCGTCTCTCTAGAAGACGCAGTCCTTAACACTTTATCTAGCGGTAGCCCATTGATAGGCTTTCCAATAATTGTGCTGCACCAAATGGAAGCTTAAAAATCTTCTTTTACACAATAATACCGTAGGAAATTATTGGATTTTGATATTGCGGTTGAGTTGTTGGTTCATGATTGAAAATGCTGTTGCTACTGAAGGATTCTTTTAAAAGATCCTCAGCCATGAACCATAGACTTTCAACGATAATGGAATAATCACCGGTATGTAATGTGTTAAGGTAAACTTGTATAAATGCTTTCTCATTTCTCGATAATGCAAGGATGGGATCTTTCACTAGTCAAAAGCGCTAGATAAAAGATAAATCTAGGCCGCGATCGCCCTCGAAAGATCTATTTTTACGTTTATGAGGCGTAATTTGCATTATTCGGCAGCGTGTCGCGGAGCGGTGGGAAGCAACGGACAGGCGACGGTGGTGCCGCCTATCGTGGCTGTCGATATGCTGCCGAATAATCAGAATTACGCGTCGTAAACGTAAAAGTAGGACTTTTTAGGCAAATAGCCCCCTAGATTGATCTTTCATCTAGCGATTTCGACTACTAAGAAACTCCGTCTTTGCATCATTGAAAAATCAGGAGTGGAATCCCGGACCTGCGTGCAGTTTGTCGCGAGTATCGTCTGTCTAGAAGACGCAGTCCTTAAGGAGTTATTAACGAAAAACATGTCCCGCTTAACGTGGCGTTGCAGTTGGCCGAGTCAGAATCAATCCGCTGTAGCCGCGCTCTGATTGGTCCGTGTTTTTCGTTAATAACTGCTAAACAAAACCGCGGACGCCATTTTTGCCAAGGAAAATGTCGCTTCAAATGATCTCAGGAACCTCCCATTTCCGGATGTTGAAGGAATTTTGACACCCTGTATTTCAGAAAATATATTATTAAATATATTTAATATATTTCGCGGAATTTCGCGGAACACCGGTTAAGAACCACTGGTTCAGCGCTTTCGGTCACGAATTATTTATTCCTGGAAAAAATAATCAGGGCTTTGCGTTAAGCAGTCCTTGGAATAAATTAAGAATTTTCAGTTGTAAAAAAAAATACCGGGGGGGGCAACAGGGGGGGGGGGGGTGTAACGCGTTATAAGAATATGAGTACAACGGTTACAAATAATGAAATTTGTCTACGTCCTCGGGAAATTGTCGTTGACCTTGGAAAAAATGTTGAAGTTCAAGCTAGCGATTTCTTTGTGTTCACTGGGAAATTAAATTTGAGTACTGAATATTTGAGAAAGTGCTTTCAAACACATTTCTAACCGAACAAACCGAATCGAAGTAAAATTTGATCAGCAAAGCTTGTTCAGAAAATGTTTAAAAAATGCTGGAGGTATCAAATTCAACAACAATTTAGTACAATTTTTATTTATTTCAGATCTGCAAAGGCTACTGCAGTAAAGGCGCGTTATTTTGCAAACGGCTGTGTTCTGCACGGAGAAATATCGTGAAGGAGACTATTTTTTTATGACTGAGTCTACCGCGCCGAAAGTAGAAAGGACAGCATGTAAACACGGATCGTCCTTCCTTGCGCCCGAAACTTTCATTGTCAATTAAACCACTAAATACAGTTGCAATTATATCGCGTTTAGTGTGATTTTAATCAGAAAATTGCCACAAATAAGTTGGTGAAAGTCTCATAAAAAAATAACGAAAGATAAAGAAGTTTTGTAATTGGATTAGTAGTGGTTCACACCGTTATACCCGAGCCGAGGTCAGATTATGCTCAGTGGAGGGGTTAGGCACTTGACAAATTCTATGCAGGCGACCGCCGAGAAATAACGCGACTTTACTGTAATCCACCGGAAATGAAATTCGTCTACAAAAATTGTAAATTACATAAACACCTCCAAATAACTAGATTGCGGGTCATTATGCTTTTACGGTTTATAAAAATGTTGAAAGAATGCTGTAGTATCAAATTCAACAAGAATTTAGTTCGGTGATTATTTATTTTAATAACGCGACTCCAAACAAAAATTCGTCTACAGAAATTGTAAATTACATAAACGCCTAACCTAACCTAACCTACAAATAACTAGACTGCGGATCATTATGCTTTTACGGTTTATTTATTTGTTTATTTATTTTAATAACGCGACTCCAAAAAGAATTCGTCTACAGAAATTGTAAATTACATAAACACCTAACCTAACCTAACCTACAAATAACTAGACCGCGGATCATTATGCTTTCACGGTGTATTTATTTGTTTATTTATTTTAATAACGCGACTCCAAAAAGAATTCGTCTACAGAAATTGTAAATTACATAAACACCGAACCTAACCTAACCTACAAATAACTAGACTGCGGATCATTATGCTTTCACGGTTTATTTATTTGTTTATTTATTTTAATAACGCGGCTCCAAAAAGAATTCGTTTACAGAAATTGTAAATTACATAAACACCTAACCTAACCTAACCTACAAATAACTAGACTGCGGATCATTATGCTTTCACGGTTTATAAAAATGTTGAATGAATATTGTAGTATCAAATTCAACAAGAATTTAGTACGGTGCTTATTTATTCTCGATCTACAAACTCTATCAGCGCTGAAAATAGGCTTCGATGCGGTGGCACTTTCTCAAAATTCGTCTACGAAACTTGAAAGTAAACATCGGCGGTCCGCTAATGACCGTTGTCATTGTTCGGTCAGCTTGTGTATCAAGTTCTAGCGGTGCCCCGGTGCGTCCGGTGATCATTACGCGAGGAGACACACGCGGGGCGATTGGAAAGGGGTGGCAGCAGCTTTTATAGTAGCGGTATCTAATATAAACCAGGTACGTGCTGCGGAATCGGCCCCGAAGAACCCCAGAAACGTCGGCTGGCTGGTATAAGTGGGGTGCCTTTGGCGAGGCAAAGTGTAATTGGCTTCATAAGAGTCGACGAGAAGCGGCCCGGAATATCGGCAAGCCTGAAACCGCTTGACGAGGCCAATACTTTACCCCCTTCGACCGTTCCCCTCCTCTGCACCACCACCTCTTTTCTATATCGTCCTCGTTGTGGCGTATGGACTGGATAGATGGACTCTTTTTTCACTTTCAGTCGCCGCCGCCGCCACCCCCTCCCCAGAACCCGCTACTCTTCAGACTCCTTTTTCGCGGTTGAACATGTCCGGGAGGCGTGTTTTCTCCGCAAATCACCAGCCTCGGCTCTGTCCGCCTGCACGAAATCGGTCAACGCGTGGTTTTCCGCGATAGGGCCACTCCAACCCCCCGTGGATAACGACTGTCTCTGTCCCCGGACCGTAAAGAGATCGGTCCTCGGCCTCCGCCGATCACTGCAACCCTCTGCCACCCCTTGTTTGTGAAACAAGACCGCCCGAACGTCGGAAAAGCCGGCGAACCCAATCTTCAGACTGCCTCGAACTCGATGGAATTTCGGCGACACACTCTCGAAAGTGTGGGCCGCGTTATGGAACAGTCAAATCACGCTGCACCACAGCTGAATCTCGTTGACCAAGCTTCGAAGGTCGAGGGAAAGCCGGGAAACGGTGCGAACCTTTTGGAAATTGTTAAATAACTTTGTTGTTGTTCGTTGCTTTTGCATGAAACTTTCACTGCCGTATAGCTGACACTTCCTCGGTTAAAACGATACCCAACACGATACAGTTCGGATTAGAATTGTTCGTGTAATTCGCGATTTAGTGGAGCCTCTGCTATCCGAACGGTCCGCTGGTGAACAAGCGTTCATGGCGATAAAATAGTCACCGCGCGAGATAATCGAACGGAATAAACGCTATTCGATTTTACACGAATTGAGCGATCGGATGAGGGGAAACAGATAGCGGTGTCTTCGTGTCGGAGGCTTGTGGCGACGTAAACACACTTTTCGTTCGGCTCGAGTGTTAAAATACCACTCGAACGTGTCTTCTCCTTGTCGGAGCACCTCGAGGGACACTTGAGAGGCCAGATTGAACGCAGGATTCCCGGTTTATTCTACGAGGAGGAAGAAAGGTTCGAGCGATACGCATTCTCGACACGACCGACACTCGAACCGCGCTCACTTCTGGCGCTTACATCCGATTAAATGAGGGGCACAGTAAAGTCGGGTTTACTGTCCGACTGCCGTATTTTTGGTGGACGGTAATCCTGGTGTTGCGATCGTATTTCTGTTACTTCAA
Organism: Lasioglossum figueresi; assembly: GCA_028455805.1. Lineage (NCBI taxonomy): Eukaryota > Metazoa > Arthropoda > Insecta > Hymenoptera > Halictidae > Lasioglossum > Lasioglossum figueresi. The sequence continues at coordinate 5,837,311 of CM052199.1, read as the reverse complement.
AGGAGAGTCCGAACATGGAGAAGGACAGAATGAAATTCAAAGGAGAAGCCGAACATAGAGAAGGACAGAATGAGTGTCTCTTTCTTTCCCATACGCTGTCCTTCCTTGCGACCGAAACTTGAATCGTCGATTTAACCAGTAAATACAATTATAATTATATCGTGTTTGGTCTTATATTAATCAGAAAACTGCCAGAAATACGACAGTGAAATTTCATTAAAAAAAAATAATGAAAATTAAGACAGTTGAACATTTCGATTCATTCGAGTCAATGTGTGGTGTTTACTGGACTTAGAACTCGGTGTTGACTCTGGACAGTAAACGCGACTTTACTGTAGTTGCTTTCTTCGCTAATTTTCGTTGAAAATCATTTCTCCACAATCTTCTCCGTATTCTTTCAAACGCACGAACTTGCTAAAATTGTTAGAGGAAGCAACAAAAATATTTATTCAAGAATTACCATTCATTAGAGAATTCAGGTGAAACAGTTACCATTCTTCGAGTATTAGGTTAGTCACGCGGAAACGCGTCACGTGGCCCGATGGAAGAGAGCGGGGGACTCGTAGAAAATATTGTTACCCGAAATCCGCGGTCCAAATCGACGAAGAACCCGACGAGTAGAGGCTTTCGAATCAATTCCCGTAAACGTCATTGCGCCGCGATTTCTCCCGCGTGCCTCGTTTAGATCGCCCGGAGTGCTCCAATCGGGTTCGTCTGTCGCCGCGGATCGAGGTAAGAGGCACCCGGGGCGAAGATGTTTCGCGACGTCGCGTGTGAACTCGCGCAAAAAACTCACCGATCCGTAACATAAAAAGGCGTTCAATTAATTCGAGAAGAAAACGAGAGCCGGAATAAAACAGAAAACAAAAAAAGAAGAGGATCGGTGAAAATCCGCGGCGCAACCGCCGCTCTCTCTGCGCCAGAAGCGAAGAAAAAAGCCCGCGACCGATCGGAAGACCAATTAAAACTTGAAGATAGCGGGATAGGGGGCAGCGGGGGGGCGCAGCGAGTCGTGTTCACGTTGGAGAGCAGCATCCCTTTGTCGAAATCCGGCGCGTTTCCTCCCTCATCGAGACACGCACGTCGGAGAAACCACGGCCGAGTAAATGCTAACGATAGTCTCTAATAGAGCGAAATAGACACAGAACCGTGACGAATCCCCTCTCCTCCCCGCCCCTCTCCACCACCCGCACCCTTTCCCTCTCGGAAAAAACGTCGAAAACCATCGAAGTCGTCGGCGCAGAGGGATGATGAAGGACGAGAAAGCTGTACACGTTGGAAAGACAGAGAATGATCGCGGTGTACGGAACACCGGGAGCTCGAGTTGTTCGAGAATAAAAGAGTAATTTTCCGGGTGGTGAGACCCCGATAATGGGGTTGCAGACTGCCGAGTCGACTGGAAAGTGATTAAGCACACATGACGGAGCCCGCGGACTCGCCAGGATATTACGAGCCACCCCTTTCAATCCACCTCCGCCGTCCTTCCACCTTCTCCTCTATCTTCTCCATCCCCGTCCGCACCCCCCCTCCCCCACCGCCCCTTTTTACCTCGCCGCCCTTACGTTCACCTTCTTCTCCTACTACCGAAACGCTGTGCGGATCGTCGTGCTTCTAATTCTCGTCCCTTACCTTATCCGTACACGATATTGGACAGATAACGACCCTTTCCTGCGAGCATTTCAGAAACCATCCCCCAACTGCTCGCTCTTCTCGTTCGCGGATCCGGTAACCGGTCTCGATATCGATTCTACTCGACTCCTCTCCTCTCTTCCGGGACTTCGATTCTTCCTGGTTACTTCAGGATACCAATCCCCGCGCCATCCCCAACGGACTACTCTCTGCGCCACCTCTTTCACGGGAGAATGTAAATGAATCGTCCTGCGAGAACCGAGAGGGGATGATGTCTTAAGTAATTCCTCCCGGGAAGTTGTTCAAGAAATATCGGGATTTGTTGCACCCCTTTGAGACTGCCACGATTGTGGCTTTAGGCCCCGGCTTTCCCCGAGGACGATTCATCTGGAATTAGACCTCGCCGCACGCTCCGGAGTATCCACCCTTAACTGTGGGGACACTTTTGTGTCTTCGGAATTTGTTGTCGCGTTGCTCAAATAGATTCGCAAGTTTTATCTGCGGGGGGTCGGAAAGTGCATTCATTTACCTTCAATTTGAGCCCTCAAACGTTGAGAAATTCGCGCTGGAACGCGTTCTAAGATCGGTCAGAAGAATCCGGAAATTCAGCGAAATTTGTCCGAGTTGATTGTCCGGTTTACTCGAGTTTCCCACAGACTTTTCAAACCTAATCACCCTCATCGCAAAGCACCTCCTTTCATCTTTAATTTGAACCGTGGGACACCGAAAAATTCCTACCGGAACGCGTTTTAAAATCGCGTCGAGGAATCTCTGTAAAATCGGGACACCAGGTTCGGATAGCAGAGGTCCCACTATATCATGCATTACGCGAACAGTTATGATCTGAACTGCACCGTGTTGGGTATCGATTTAAACAGGAAAGTGTCAGGAAGACGCAAACACAAGTTTCGTATAAAAATAGCCAGCAACAAACAAGTTATTTAATATTTTCCAAAATGTTGACATCGTTTATCCCGTTTCTCTCCGTCTTCGAAGACTTCGCCTACAAGTTACGCGTTTCACAGGATAGTCGACCCTCGTCGGTAGCGTGCAGATAAATAAACAATAATCGTTAGTCGAGTATCGTCATTAAATTAGTACATCGTGATCGCTACACCGCCTCGAATATTTCCGTCGCGGCGACACGGGGAAGAAATTTATACCGTTTCTCGGCGACACGGAGCGAGGCATTCCAGTAATTGGTAAGTGTTTTCGAGGGAAACCGAGCCGGCACAAAAGCGGGCAGATTAAAAAATGTACGCGGGGGATTCGCAGTAAAATCGGCGAGAAGAAGGAACGCCTCATAATCGCGAAAAAAGGAGATCGCCGGGGGCTGTGGAGGGTGGTGAGGGCTCGGGGGAAGGGGGGGGGGTTGGTCGGCTGACTAGAGAGAAGAGAAAAATTAAGCGGATCAATGGCGGACTGCCGGCGTTTCATACCGGGAATCGTGGTACCTCTCTCCCTCCCTCTCGTTCTCCCTTACCTCATCCCTTCGCGCGTCTGCTCTTCTCCACGGAATCCTGAAATAAACACGCGGCGGAGATCGAAAAGTGGAGCTAATTAGAAATATATTCGTGGAAGCGGGAGAGATCCGTGCGCGGCACCAAGGGGTTGGGTAGACACGAGGGGGCTGGAACCACCGTGGTGCGAGAGAGAGAGAGAGAGAATCATTCGGAATCGCGAGAGCAGAAAGAGCGAAAGAGAGAGATAGTGAGGGAGAGGAAGGTGGACGTTGGAGCGGTAAAGACGGAAGAAGATGAATAGGCGGAGAAGTTAGGGGAGGTTCTGAACGAGAGAGGGATGGAAGTCAGTGCCGCCACCTCTGCTCTCTGGGGGTGGCGGCGGCAGAAGGAGGGAAAGATGGGGAACGCTGTCGTTCGGAGAGCGACGGAGGGATGCAAAACCGAGGGTGAAACTCGAAGGGGATGGAGGAAGGAAGCCGGAGGGTCCGCGGACACGGTGGGGGTAAAATGCTCGCTCGTTTGCAAGACAAAGAACCCGAGCCGCCGTACGAACTCGTAGTTGTGCATAAACGCTATCAACCCCATCTACATATTCTAGGGACAGGGCGGCGGCGAGGGGGAGGGGCGCGACGGAGGGCGGCCAGGCCCGAGGCAGAACGAGAGGAGAGAAAGATAGCGCGCGCGCAAATACGTCCCAACTACCCTTCTCCCCTCCTCTTCGGCTCTGCCGCTCTCTTTCTGATTCTCTCCTTTCTGCTCGTGACTCCGCGGAGGTGAAAAGATACCCCGAGCCCTCCGAGAAGTAGCCCCGACGACGGCTACGCCACCCGAACTGAATTAGAATTCTTCAGTTTCAAGGATTTTTATTGTGAGACCCTTCGCCCGCCGGATTAATGGACCGTAATTAGAGTTATCGACGCCGGAACCGGCGGACATCTTTGAAAGTCGCCGGGGGACTGTGGCTCTCCACGCCGAGAATCCCCCCTTTGTTGCGGCCGTGGCCCAAATTATTATCCGAGCGACGAGTTTACACGAAATCCCGGCTGACTTTGCCGGCGCGCGTGCCGGCTCGTCATTCGCCTCTTCGTCACGGCGGATACCAACTAATAACTCAATTCTGTCAATTTCTCAATACAGGCGTATCCTTCACCTTCAATTTAAGCCCTCGAACGTCGCGAAACTCCTACCGGAACACATTTTAAAATCGTCTCGAAGCATCCGCTTAACACCGGTACGGATAGTAGAGGGTCCGCTATAGCGTGGATTAAACGAACATCCGTGATCCAAAGTGTGTCGTGTTGGGTATCGTTTTAATCGGAAAAGCGCAAGGAATATGAAGAGAGTACGATATATAATCTATCATTACTTAAATCGCGTACTCTGTATCGTGACTCTACAAGCACCGTGTTGCTTCAGATTGTTACAGCTGCTTTCCCCAGCTTGTCAGCTGAATTGTCAACGTAATTAAAAGAAAACGTAGAGAACGTATATTTTGCGTGAACATCTAGTGCAGAGTCTAGTGATCACAGTTCAGCTGCCGCGTGGATGAGGATAATGAAGATGGCGGCAGGTCCACGCGACAGGTATCTGATGAATCGGTGAAGCGGATCGTCGATCGATTGTTAATCCACACCGCCACACAAAGATGATATTCAGGAGTTTCCTCAGGGTTGGAGGATGGTCTGGGAGGCGTGTGCAACGTTCGTAGGAAGGAGAGAAGCTGTAGAAATAGAGAGGCAGGTTGAAACCCCCTTGACCCGGCGCCAGAGGGAGGCTGCATGCCTGGCTGATTAGCCTAATGGTGAGTCCTCCTCTTATTCTCCTACTTGACGCCAGTTCGCGAGCCTTCTCTTCTCTCTCTCTTATCCCACCGCCACTTCCGTTCTCTCTCTCCCTCTCGCTCTCCTCCCCCCTTTTGCCTCTCTCCTCTCACTCTCTCCTTCGTTTTCCCTGTATTTTACCCTCTGGGGACGCCTCGGCCTCTTCACATCCCTCGTTCGAGCCGCGGCATCGGCTCAGACCCTTGACTCGATAAGAAATATTCCTTCAATTAGGAGCCCGCTGAAATATCAATGTTTGCACGGCTACCAACAACCGGACTCTCTTTTTAATTCGCCGCGAGAGCACGGTCAATGGAAACGCTTATTCGAGACCATGCCAGCATTGCGGAACCCTCGAACCCGCGTTTACTCGAGCCACGCTGGAACGAGATGAAAATTTACACGAATGAAAAATGTTCTACCTTGGGCGACGCCCAAGGTCATTTCAAGGAACTTTTTCCTTTGCGAAAATGCCCTACGCGGCTCCGTTACGAAGTTATTCGCGAAACACGCGGGCCAATCAACGCGCCACGCCGACAGGCCCCGTTGAACGCCGCGTCGGCATTGGCCGAGCCGGGGCCTGTTCACTCGAGCCGCGGTTTTTCGTTGATAACTTCGTAACGGAGCCGCGGAGAACATTGCCGTAAAGGAAAAAGTTGTTCGAAATTACATTAGGAATCGTCCCGTTCAAGCACAACATTTTTCGGACATCTGTCGGATACTCTTCGTGATACAAACGGGCTGATAACAGCGAAATAATTCGTATAAATACCGACATCGTATTTCGCAATGTCCACCGAAGTCGAAACAAATTCGATTACGCAAATCATGCTGATATTTCCTCGTATGTATAAAATATGTGGGTGTTGATATTTGCGCGGATCGGTGAAACGATACGAGAAGAGACCAGAAGTATTCCATCAATTACAATTCGAGAGGGTTGTCAATATTTGCGCCGACACCACCGGCTCAAGTTCCCGAACGAATTATTGATTCAAACGTGATATCATCGAGAGAGACAGAGAGAGAGAGAGTGAGAAGAGGAATGCGTATATATATATATATATATATATATATTTACATATATTTTTTGCAGAAACATACACGATCTGTGTCAGACCCTTTGAGCAATTATAACTGATTAAAGTGTAAACGTCACCCACGCAGAAATAGTCGAGTGCCCCGTCGAATTCCAATATTTAAGATTCATTTCGTTAGCGTTTGCATTCGATCAAATTCGTGGACGGAACGCGTATCGGAATGTCGAGCGGCGCGCTCGCCATTTTATTCCGAACGATTTTATTGTTTGATCTCGTTGTTTGAATTTTCGCAAGAACAGGGTCGAATTCGAGTCGGCAGGCTTCAACAATTATTTGATCCGCTAGGATACAGTAATTTTTATCATGATAAATGTTTGTCGTTCGTTCGTCCGTTCGAAACATTAACGGTTGCGTCGAGCTGAAAGTTGAGTAAACATAGGGAACGCGGGAGCAACCTCCACCTTAGCTACTACCACCATTTTGTTGAGCCAAAACAAGCCGGAACACCGCGTGTGTGTGTGTCGAAAGTGTACCAGTTCAATCGCCAATCTCAAACCTTACATTTTTCGTTGAAAAAAAACATGCTTCTTTCCGTCGAAATCGTCCCTAGACATTAATATGCACAAAATTAAATTAACAAAAACAGAGAGAATACGATTAACAAGACACGAGAACGGCATTATGAGAAAACGGGAGCAACAGTAATGAGAAAATCGTGTCCACCAAATCCTCACTTTTTGTATACATTCTACGTCGCAAAACTGCAGAGGTTATTGCACTTGCACTTGCACTTAAACCGTTCAAGCAACAGAATACTCAACCTTGTAAATTTAAATTGTCTGAAAGAGAGAGAGAGAAAGAGAGAGAGAGAGAAAGAGAGAAAGGCAGAGAGAGAGAGAGATTTCCAAAAACATTAATCAACCAATTTAGTTAATCGACCAATTAAATCGCCCGAGAGAGTTTCTCCAAAATTAATAATATTAGTCAAACCATTTTGCCCAAACAAATTAATATTAACTGATTACCGATAATTAAGTCAATCTGAAAAATAATATAAGAAGCTAAAAGAGAAACAATAACGCGTGAAGCGCCGGACTGCTTTTAAAGTGTAGAGATCTGAGTATAACGATTAATGGTGGACGATAATCGAGATGATCTCGGAGAAAGAGGCAGGTTTTTCGCCGAAAAGATCGTAGACGAAAGAGAGTGTCTTCCATCCTTGTGGCTCAATGGGGAGGGGGGCGAGCAGGACGTTACATCAGAGGATCAAGGACCAATCGAGGAACCTCGGGGAGGAGCTAACCTGTGGAGGCTGCCGCAGCTAGAAGACGTTTCCAGTGTTCGGGGTGGGTGGGTGATGGTTGTCCAGGGGTGGCTGATGACCAGTACTCACCGGCCGCTGCGGCCGCTTTGCCCGCATCCAACGTCCCATAAGGTGGAATCCCCATATGGGCTGGTGGTGGTTGAGTCAGATGGTCCCCGTTCGGACAGAAGAATGGCAACCCGCTCGGATGCGTCCCTGCGAGGCCCATCTTGCTCGCCTGCGAACAAAAAACAACGTAATCGTCAATACACCGTGTTCCAATCAGTTCCCCTATTCATCCCCTAACTGGGATTTTATAACAAAAATAAATACAGGAGATACAGTGTAAATTTACCAGAATTCAGAACTACAAAATTTGCCACCTGTTAATTCAGCATATTAAATACAAGCAGTTCCTTACTCTCTTCATCCCCTAACTGGGATTTCATGACAAAAATAAGTAGGGGAGATACAGTGAAAATATATCAGAGTTTAGAACTCCAGCATTTTTCACTGGTTAATTCAGCAAGTTAAATACAATCAGTTCCCCACTCTTTTCATCCCCTAACTGGGATTTTATGACAAAAATAAGTAGGGAAGATACAGTGAAAATATATCAGAGTTTAGAACTCCAGCATTTTCCACTGGTTAATTCAGCAAGTTAAATGCAACCAGTTCCCTACTCTCTTCATCCCCTAACTGGAATTTTATGAAAAAAATAAGTAGGGGGAGATACAGTGAAAATATATCAGAGTTTAGAACTCCAGCATTTGCCACCTGTTAAATCAGCATATTATATGCACTCTTTTCCAATCAGTTCCCCACTCTCTTCATCCCCTAACTGAGTTTTCATGACAAAAATAAGTAGGGGAGATACAGTGAAAATATATCAGAGTTTAGAACTTTTGCATTTGTCACCTGTTAAATCAGCATATTAAATGCACTCTTTTCCAATCAGTTCCCCAACCTCTTCATCCCCTAACTGGGATTTTATGACAAAAATAAGTAGGGAACAATACAGTGAAAATATACCAGAATTTAGAACCCCAGCATTTTCCACCGGTTAATTCAGCAAGTTAAATACAATCAGTTCCCCACTCTTTTCATCCCCTAACTGGGATTTCATGACAAAAATAAGTAGGGAAGATACAGTGAAAATATATCAGAGTTTAGAACTTTTGCATTTGCCACCTGTTAAATCAGCATACACTAAATGCACTCTTTTCCAATCAGTTCCCCACCCTCTTCATCCCCTAACTGGGATTCTATGACAAAAATAAGTAGGAGAAATACAGTGAAAATATACCAGAATTTAGAACTCCAGCATTTTCCACCTGACAAATCAGAATATTGAATGCACTCTGTTCCAATCACTTCCCCACCCTCTTCATCCCCTAACTGGGATTTTATGACAGAAATAAGTAGGGGAAATGCAGTGAAAATATACCAGAGTTTAGAACTCACATTATTATTTTCCCCAGAGATTTTGTATTTTAATTTTTTGAAAATTGATATTGCACTCCAAGGGAATGGGGATGAAGCAATATTAAATTATGCATCCACTTGCACTCCGTGCATGTTTCTAAAGCCCGAATGAAATACAATTACAAAATAAAATAAAAAAGATTGCATTATTTTCCACAGACGAATATTAATAATCGCAATAAATGTGAAACATTAGAACCGATCGTTCGCTAATGTTTATTTGTTTTTTTATTATCTACTTGGACAGGCTGGAGATCGAAAGAGTTTCACTCTAATAGCATTAAGTACTGTGAATAGCTCGAGCATCGCGTGATAGCCTGGCATTATCGTTATCAAGTAATTAATAATACGTTTATTAATGCGCCGTTAATGTGACCAGCTAATTAGCAGTCCGCCGTGGATTATCAATTAATTAACCGATGCCCCGGAAGCCTCGGAGCGAGGCGGCGGCGACAGGTGTTTGCGTGACACGAATTAATATTTTCCTTCTGCAGCATGATCGATAGTGTTGCTATAAAACCGCCTCTAACTCGCTCGGCGCCGAGATACTCATCAGAAGCAACTACTGTCGATCAGATAGCATTTTCATCAGAATGATCGCGTGCAGGATGCTCCTGTTCAAATTATTATTTTCCACTAACCAGCAATCACAATCTACTCGTCCTCTCGCTAGCCGTATAATCTGCTTCTCAAAGCAAACAAACGGGAATTGTTAGACGTATTTGATTAATAATTACTTTGTAGCCAGTGGTGGCAATAGGAAAGAATTTCTAGCGTGTTCCAGCATTCGAGAGACATAGAATCGGTTTGCAATTTTCTAAATTCAAGAAAATTTGTTCTCACTTATTTCTCCAAATAAAACACCTCCGTTTGCGTCAACTTTTCCGGGACACCCTGTATAAATCTTCTGGAGTCTACAATTTCGTACTTGACTTATCCGC
>CM052199.1:5811879-5827530 GCA_028455805.1 Lasioglossum figueresi | reverse complement strand
GGGGGAAAGAAGTTTTGAGAGATCTGGAGACTCTTGTCACTTAATTTTAAATTTGTCCCATCCTTTCTAGTGGAAAGAATTAATAATAAAGTTAGCAAAAGTAGGAAGAGCTTGGCTGCTGTAGAATCGAAGGAGAAAATTTTGATTTTGTAAAAAGATCCGCGCGATCATTGGCTGTTTGAGTCCCCCACCATCGTACCGGATGACGTAAAGTGGGTCAGTAGGTGTGCTCCAGAAACGTGTTCGAAAAGCACAGAAAGAAAATGCAAAAAGACAGCAAACAAATGCAAAATGATGACGTTACCGGATGGTGACGTCACTCTCGCATGTTAGAGAACGCTCGAGCAAGGGTACCTCCATCGAGGATGGAACGAGCAGTTACCGGAATAGACGTGTTCCTCTTGGAAAAGGGGGACGATCGAGCCACGGTGTTTCAATTTGCACATATTTGCGTGTGTGTGTGCGTGTGCGTGTGCCTGTGACTCGAGTTTTTTACGCAACTGGAGCGAAAGATCAGCGCCCGGAGCGCCCCCGTAGACGTGCGTCACCCGTGATGTTGTTTCAGGGGAATAAGACCTGACTGATCAGACGCCGTTCGGAAACGATTCGGAACAGATGCTGAAGCTTTAGCAATCACCCAGTGGAAATGTTCGATGGAGAAACGATGAAATTTGGTTCTAACCTGTGCGACGAGAATTGTTAAGGTCATTCGCAGTGTCCAAAACATTCCCCAGAAAATAAGGCTGGAAATCAACAAATGGCTGTTGATGAACCTAGTTGGTGAACCTAGATTGATCTTTAACGACCTTCAAAAGCTTGAGGCTCGACCTTGAGAGTCCAGTATCCATCCAATCCTCCAACAAAAATCTATAAAATCAATACGCCTGAACCTGGTGAACCTAGTTCGACCTCTAACGACGTTCATAAGGTTTAGGACAGTCTCGGGACCTCCAACTACTCAATAGATGAACATTTTGGAACCTAGTGAAGAGGAGTAGATTTAATGGGGCCCAATACCCATTCAATTTTCATCAAAATAATATCGAAATCGACAACCCTAAACTCGGTGAACTTATTCCGTCCTCTAGCAACCTTCAAAAGCTTTAGGACAGTCTCGGACCTCTAACTACCCAATAGATAATCGTTTTGGAACCCAGTGAAGTTCAATGGGGACCAATGCCCATTCAATCCTCCTCAAAATAATATCCAAATCAACAACCCTAAACCGGGTGAATTTACTCTGACCTCTAGCAACCTTCAAAAGCTTTAGGATAGTTTCGGATCTCTAACTCCTCGATAGATGATTATATTGGAACCCAGTGAAGAAGAGTAAGTTCAATGAGGAGGTCCCAATGCCCAATCAATCTTCGTCAAAATAATATTCACATCAACAATCCTAAACTGGGATGAACTTACTCTGACCTCTAGCAAACCTTTAAAAGCTTTAGGACAGTCTCGGACGTCTAACTTCCCAATAGGTAATCATTTTGGGACCCAGTGAAGAGGCGTAACTTCAAGGATGGGTCCCCAATGACCATTCAATCCTCCCCAAAATAATATCCAAATCAATAACCCTACATTCGGCGATCTTACTCTGACCTCTAGCAACCTTCGAAAGCTTTAGGACCGTCTCAGACCTCGAACTTCCCAATAAATAATCATTTTGCAACCTAGCGAAGAAGAGGAAGTTCAATGGGGTATCCCAAATGCCCATTGAATCCTCCCCAAAATAATATCCAAATCAGTAACCCTGAACTGAGTGAACTTTCTTCGACCTCTAGCAACCTTCAAAATCTTTAAGACACCCGCAAACCTCTAACTTCTCAATAGATGATCATTTTGGAACCCAGTGAAGAGGACCAAATCCAATGCGATCCATTGAATGCTCATTCAATCCTCTCGAAAATAATATCCAAATCAACAACCCTATAATGGGTGAACATACTCCGCCCTCTAAGAACCTCACAATCTCCAGTACAGCCTCGTATCTCTAAGTTCCGAATTGATCATCGTTTTGCAGAGTAGCGAAGATGAGTAAGTTCCGTCCGTTTGTGCCGGTTAAATCGAGCGTGCTAATTAGGCGAGGGCCGAAAAATGATCGACTGGTTTACACGGGTTGTGCAAGAGAGCGAACATGGCGTCGTCGAGGTCCGGGGAGGGACAGAAAGGGAGGTGGATGAGGATGAGGAGTAGGAGGAGCAGGAGGAGGAGGAGGAGGATGAGGAGGAGGAGGACGGATGGGGGGCAGCTTAATATTGCAAATCGGATTTAGCCTTGGGCGCTGGTCGCGCATGATTATCGGCGTGTCGGCATTTCATAAACGCGTCCACATCAAACGCAGCTGGTTGGTCGATCGCGATAATATTTGTCACGTAGTTGCGGTGCGCGGCGGCATCGAGCGCGTACGTACGTACACCGCCGTATACACCGTGTGCAGTACAGCACACTGTGCACCATCATCCCCGTGCACCGTGCACACCGCGAATGCAGGATAATCGATCGGGTCCTCTGTACGGCCGTACGCGTGATTACTTTCCGGTTGCACATTGTCTCCGCCGCGTCCGGAATTCGAGGCTCGCATACCGCCGGGCCTCGGCGTTGATTTGATCTGAGGGCCCCCCCATGGAACTCGTCCTTGTTGAGGTCCGTGGAATATGGAACCTCGTTTCACCGGCAAACAGGGCATTTCGTAAGCTCGGCTAATAACCTGGACGCTCCACCTCCTGGAAAGATCACGTGCTATGCCAGAAATTGTCGAATTTAAAGCACACATGCTCGCAACGTTCGTCACTCGACAGCAAATTTATTTAGTAGGCTTGAAACCTTCGCGATTCGCAGCTGGAATTTTGGGAGATTTAATGGCGATTTTTTCGACAAACCAACACATGCTCCCGTCATTCTTCACAATCCTAATTATCTTCGCCACAAAGCGCTGTCCTTCGCCTTTAATTCGAGCCCTCGAGCGTCGAAAAATTCCTACCGGAACGCAATTTAAAATCGTTTCGAAGACATCGACTCCGTGGTCGAAGAAATTGAAGAGAAAGTTAGATTTATCGATTTTCCAACATGTTCTCGTCATTCTTTCTGAGCCTAATTTCTCTTATCACATAGTACCATTCTTCACCTGTAATTCAAGCCCTCAAACGTTGCGAAACTCTCACTGGAACACAATCTAAAATCGTGTCGAAGGCGTCGTGTCCGAGCAGTTCGGTTAATCGAGGCTCCACTGTATCGCGAATCACACGAACAATTATAATCCGAACTGCGTCGTGTTGGGTATCATTTTAATCGGGAAAGAGTCGCCCGTGTGGCGGTGCAAGTTCCATCGGGAAACAACTGGGAGCAACAAAGCTGCGCCAATAAATTAGTTCAAGCCCCGGGGTCTGTGCAGGGCAGAAAGTTTCGAGACATTGCTGTGCAACCTGTGACCGAGCGAAACGATCGATGAACCCGTAACATTACGAGAAAATCGTAGACAGTAGTTTCGAATGCAGCGACGACGGACCAACCCGAGTGGAATCGAGTTTCCACGTGCGTCGACTGCAGGCGAAAAGAAGGCGGGTTCTACGCCACCCCCGAAAAAGCGACAACCCTCTTAGTCGTCGCTGTGGAGTCTCTTACGATGTTACGTGGCCTGGCACGGCCTCGGAAGGGTGTAACCTGGGCTGCCATCGACGCAGTTTTCCATCTCCGAGGAGAGGGTGAATCGAATTGACGCCGCGTAAGAGGCTGAACGTTCAGATTCGATCTTCCGGATGGAGGACTCTCCGTCCGACGAAGAGAAACATTGTCTTCGTCCTCGATGGGGGTTAATTCGACACGGCGAACTCCCGGAAAACGACGATCCAGAACCCAGTCAGCGAGACAATTCTGCGTGACAGTAGCCTCGGAACGCATAATCGATAATACATACACCGACGTTCAAACAATGCCGGTAGCTAACAAAAATGTCGAAAGTTACAGGCCGTCCCTCTTCCCCGGAGTCTCGTCAAAGTACATTCCCGATCGTCAAACGATTTTCCTTCAAACACGCAAATTCCCCGGGCGATCCTTCGGAAAATTCTGGGCAGTCCGTGGTCCAAGAAATTGACGAGAAAATTAGATTTATCGATTTTCCAACATGTTCTCGTCATTCTTTCTAAGCCTAATTTCTCTTATTACATAATACCATTCTTCACCTTCAATTCAAGCCCTCGAACGTCGCGAAACTCCCACCGGAACACAATCTAAAATCGTGTCGAAGGCGTCGGTGTCCGACCAGTTCGGTTAATCGAGGCTCCACTATATCGTGAATTACACGAACAATTATAATCCGAATGGTATCGTGTAGGGTATCGTTTTAATCGGGAGAGAGTCGCCCATCTAACAAACAACGTTTCACGGAGAAACAATGACAAACGATAAAGTTATAACAATAAATTAGTTTAAGGACTAGCATTTGTGCATGGTATTTGTGATTTTGGGCGCGTTAAAACGCTGCTGGCGGTAACGACGAATGTAGCGGTAGGTCCGGCAGCAATTGAGCATAGAATTTGTGATTGTAGAACGTGATTGTACAAGGGGAACGTTGCAAATAACGAATCGAAGCACGGTCGGCGACGTAACGCTGGATTATTTAGCCGGGTCTGTTATTAATTTTTCTGTCGATGACAGAATGGGGAAAAGGGCTCGGCTCAGCCGGTTGTATACGCGATTGCCGTCTTTAAAACGTTGTTATTCGGGTCACCGGCGCGGCGGTACATGGAAAAGCTCTCTATGTATCGGGGCTATAACCGTGGCGCGCGGATTGACGGCGTTCCGGGACAGATAACCCAATTAAAAGTTACACGGCCGTGCACACCGGCCCAAAAAAAACACGTCATTCGGATAGAACGTTTCCCGTTTACCACTTTCCCCGGTTTCGAATAGTTTAGTCAGAAACGGGTACGGCTAGTTTCCTTCTGAGGCCGCGCTTGCTAAACGCGCCGTGCAGGGGCTGTCGCTTGTTCTTTTCTTTTCTCCTCCTCTCGCAGAACCGAGGTTTCTTTCGGGGGGGAAATTATTACGAGCTGCCACGATAGTTTCCGAGATAACGAGACACTGTCTTTTGCGAACGACCTGCGGATTTTGTAATCCAACATTGTTATTTTTACGAATTTTCACAGATTGAAAATAATTATTTTTCAACTGTTTCAACCCTTTGCACTCGAAGCTATTTTAACTCGGAAATGAAACATTTCTTTCGAGCCAGAATAATTCCATTTTATATTAACTTTTTTCTTTGCATGAATCTGAAATTGATATCATTTTTCATACAATTTTTAAATGTTTAGTAATTGATTAGATACCAACATATTTAATAGACTAAACAATATTTTGATTAATGACACAGCATTAATTAACTAAGGGTTAACTCGTATGCTGTAGTACATTGCATCAAGGAAATTGCTGTCTGGTATTGTTTGTTGTAGAATTATTGGATAATTGGTGGGAATTTATTTATTTATGTTTGCACGACTCAAGCGAAATGTTTGCGTTAATTTAATTTGACGACTTGACTGCGGGAAGAACTTGTTTAAGTGGAGGATTGGAGGGTTGACACACTCTTCTGTTTTCGAATTTGATTACACACGTCGCGCACGCGAAGTGGCAGATTTTAAACGACTCAATCGCGCCGCGCTCAATCGAACGAATCAAAGCGTCGAGCAACTTCCGTGGGAGAGTTGCGATTGCTATAGTGAAGCGTCATCGTGCTCGGATCCGGATTCGTCGTCCCCGAGATTTGGCGATACTTTACTGTACTTTAGAAACAGATTTTCTGTAAAATGTACGTTCCAAAGCAAACACGATTAATATAGAATTAATTCTCAATATACAATAAAAGTTAATTAGTTTTTAACATTCTCATATTTAGGGGATGGATTAGGTACATAAAATTGATTTAGGATCAACTGGTTGTGAGAATGTTACAAGAATAATTCAATTTTATATATTTATCAATATTCTGAATATACAATAAAAGTTAATTAGTTTTTAACATTCCCATATTTAGGGGATACATTAGGTACATAAAATTGATTTAGGATCAACTAGTTGTGAGAATGTTACAAGAATAATTCAATTTTATATATTGATATTGATTTCAGGAAAGTAATCGACAATAAATTAATGCAATAAACCAAACATGATTAATTCTCAATATACAATAAAGTGAATTATTTTTTTAACATTCTCATATCTAGTGAATAAATTGTTAGGTACATAGAATATATTTAGGATCCACTAGATGTGAAAATGTTACAAAAATAATTCATTTTTGTATATTTATATTGATTTCAGGAAAGAATTCGACTATAAATTAATGCAATAAACCAAACATGATTAATTATCAATATACAATAAAAGTGAATTATCTTTTTAACATTCTCATATCTAGTGAATAGATTGTTAGGTACATAAAATATATTTAGGATCCACTAGATGTAAAAATGTTACATAAATAATTCATTTTTGTATATTTATATTGATTTCAGGAAAGAATTCGACTATAAATTAATGCAATAAACCAAACATGATTAATTATCAATATACAATAAAAGTGAATTATCTTTTTAACATTCTCATATCTAGTGAATAGATTGTTAGGTACATAAAATATATTTAGGATCCACTAGATGTAGAATGTTACAATAATAATTCATTGTTATATATTGATATAATAGATTTCAAGAAACAATTCGATTATAAATGAATGCAATAAAACAAACATGATTAATTATCAATAAAGTGAATTATTTTTGTAACATTCTCATATTTAGTGGATACATTAATTAGGTACATAAAATTGATTTAGGATGAACTAGTTGTGAGAATGTTACAAGAATAATTCACTTTTATATATTGATATAAAATATTTCAGGAAACAATTCGACAATAAATTAATGCAATAAACCAAACATAATTAATTATCAATATACAATGAAAGTGAATTATTTTTGTAATATTCTCATATCTAGATAGATTGTTAGGTACATTAATATTTGTTACGATCCACTGGTTATGAGAATGTTTCAAGAATAATTAAATTTTATATATTGATATTGATTTCAGGAAAGAATTCAACAATCAATTAACGCAATAAACCAAACACGATTGATAACTAAATATCAATGTACAATAAAAGTGAATTATTTCTGTAACATTCTCATATCCAGTGGATAGATTAGGTACATAAAATTGATTTAGGATCCACTAGATGTGAGAATGTTACAAAAATAATTCACTGTTATAATTGATATAAAATATTTGAGGAAACAATTCAATTATAAATTAATGCAATAAACCAATCATGATTAATAATCACTATACAATAAAAGTGAATTATTTTTTAACATTCTCATATCTATTGGATACATTAGGTACATAAAATTGATTTAGAATCCACTAGATGTGAGAATGTTGCAAAAATAATTCACTGTTATAATTGATATAAAATATTTGAGGAAACAATTCAATTATAAATTAACGCAATAAACCAATCATGATTAATAATCACTATACAATAAAAGTGAATTATTTTTTAACATTCTCATATCTATTGGATACATTAGGTACATAAAATTGATTTAGGATCCACTAGATGTGAGGATGTTGCAAAAATAATTCACTGTTATAATTGATATAAAATATTTGAGGAAACAATTCAATTATAAATTAACGCAATAAACCAATCATGATTAATAATCACTATACAATAAAAGTGAATTATTTTTTAACATTCTCATATTTAGTGGATACATTAGGTACATAAAATTGATTTGGGATCCACTAGATGTGAGAATGTTGCAAAAATAATTCACAGTTATAATTGATATATAAAATATTTGAGGAAACAAAATTCGTCTATAAATTAGCACAACGACGTTGACGAAGGAATTAGAAATTTTTCTTGCGGCGAGTATGGCGATAAACGCATTACGCTTGGAGCACCCCGAAGAAAGCGTTCTTCTCCAGGGCTCACCCTTAAAACTGCCATTACAACCCCGAACATATTCCACCCCGTCGCCGCAACAGCACCCCAACTTACGCATTCGTCGCACGTTAACAATCTCAATTTGCCCTTTCAACTTTTCTTCCCCGAGTGACATCCCTCCGCTCGACCCACCCCCGAACTGCGCATCCGAATCGAGAGAAAGACAGAGCGGACCGTAGAAACGCAGAGTACACTGTGCCAGTAGAACGAGACAGAGCGGTACACGAAATTCTCACCTCGAGATACGGAGTCCGGGCCGGTGAGTCCTGGGATCGATATTATTTTCTCGATACAGACCCCCCGCGACATCTCGAAGAGAACGTCCGGCGTATCCAGTGTTGCCGGAACGGTACATCGATGTTCCTCGACGTTGTTTGTTTCTCACGGAATATGCATAAATCATTCGAGAAACGTTAATCCGGTTGGCTTCCAGCGCTGCCGAAATCCTCCATCGACCTTCCCCTGCCACAACCCCCTGCCAGCCCCTCCGCTGTTTTCCTCGCACCCTCTTCAGCGACGAGCGTTCCTCCTCTCCGTCCACCCTGTGCGCAAGGGTTCGAGAGAGATGAAGAGGAAGGAGGACAGTAACCTTCTCTCCTTCGAGAGTGAAGGGGAGGGTTAGTGGAAGAGCAACGAACGAACGAAAGGCTGTCCTCCTCTGCCTATCCTCTCGACGTGTGGTGTTACGAGGGAGAAAGAGGAAGAAGAGCACAGGAGGGCGGGGGTTGGACCGAGAAGCTGTGCGAGGGTGGAGGGCCAGGTGAGGCTGGGATGAGGAGAAGTTAGGAGAAGCGAGCCCATGATGAGGAGAGCCAGAGAGGGTAGAAGAGGAGGACGACGACGGTTCTCCGCCGTAGATGAGGAGAAGCTGATGACGTGGAGAGGGGGTTGCTGGTGAATGGAGCCGCGGTGCACGGAGGAGGCGGTGGCCAACCCCAAGCTGGGGTTGCCGGGGCAACGTGGGAGGCGTAGGCGCTCTACCCAGAACAGGGAGAGGAAGGGTTCGTTCGTGTTCGTTCGTTCGGTCGACCAGGGCCATGCCACGAGGGTTCCGAGAGGAGAAAGAGAGAGAGAGAGGGAGCTTCCCAGGGAGCCTGGGGGTGGTTGCGCGACTCGGTGGCGGGGTGCAAGATGTCCGAGGAGGGGTGCAACAACTGGTTAGACCGTTCCAGAACCACCGGCTATCGGCGCACACTTCGGACATCGTGCCCGTACTTTGTTTGCTTGTCCAGTTACCACCCTCCGTCTCTTCCAACCCTCTCTTCCAACCCTCTCTTCCAACCCTCTATTCCTCCACCCCCGGCTATTTATCGTTATTCCAGAGGATTCCTTCGTACAAATTTTCGACAGGCAACAACGTTTTAAGAGCAGATCTGTTGCTACTTTGCATTCTTAAATCGGCTAGGCCTACAGGCACGGGGACTCTTGATCGATCCTAACTATGTGGACACCCCTCTCTCTCTCTGGATTTCATCCCTATTTGTCTTTCACGACCCTACGTCAGATATTTGTCATCATTACATACAGTTTAATTGCAACAATATGTATTCATGGTTGTTTCTTCAGAGGATTCCTTGATCGGTTGGATAGCTTGTACCCTCTCGGCGAATATAGTCGACAATGTTCAGACTGCGAGGGAAAACTACCCCTTTCAAAGGATCTCGCGGATAGATTCAATTAATGGACAGCGAGGGTTGGCTTAACTCGTTGTTTTGTCGATTTTCGTTTTCTTTCGTCATTCGAAGAGGTTTCGACTAGGACCCACCACCCCTACATTAACTCTACTGTAAGGGTGCTTTATAAAAATAAGAAAATTGAATTTAACCGTTAAAGGAATTGCTAAATAAAAATCTGATACCGAAACGAACGACTGGCGAAGCTGTCGAAGATCTCGAAGAGGACATGAATGTTACAAAATTCAAGGGTTGGGAATTATTATTGCAAACACGGTCCTGTACGAAGCATTAATCCTACTGTAAGGGTGCTTTCTAAAAATAAGAAAATTGTATTTATTCGTTAAAGAAATTGCTAAATAAAAATCTGAAACCGAAACGGACGACTGGCGAAGCTGTCGAAGATCTCGAAGAGCACGCAAATGTTACAAAAATCGAGGGTTGGGAATTATTATTGTAAACACGGGGCTGTACGAAGCATAAAATCCTGCTGTAAGGGTGCTTTCTAAAAATAAGAGAATTGAATTTATTCGTTAAGGAATTGCTAAATAAAAATCTGAAACCGAAACGCACGACTGGAGAAGCTGTCGAAGATCTCGAAGAGCATGCAAATGTTACAAAAATCAGGGGTTGGGAATTATTATTGCAAACACGGGGCTGTACGAAGCATTAATCCTACTGTAAGGGTGCTTTCTAAAAATAAGAAAATTGAATTTATCCGTTAAAGAAATTGCCAAAATAAAATTCTGAAACCGAAACAAACGACTGGAAAAGCTGTCGAAGATCTCGAAGAGGACATGAATGTTACAAAATTCAAGGGTTGGGAATTATTATTGCAAACACGGTCATGTACGAAGCATTAATCCTACTGTAAGGGTGCTTTCTAAAAATAAGAAAATTGAATTTATCCGTTAAAGAAATATCTAAATAAAAATCTGAAACCGAAACAAACGACTGGCGAAGCTGTCGAAGATCTCGAAGAGCACGCAAATGTTACAAAAATCAGGGGTTGGGAATTATTATTGCAAACACGAGGCTGTGCGAAGCGGGCAATGAATTTTTTCGCCGTGCTGCGCTCGAAATTACGTTCTTCCGTCGCGTCGGGAAACACAACAATTATTTAACGCTGAACCCACGGGTCCGTGTGCCGCGGCCAGCTTTTTCAATTAAACGCGGGCCACGCGCGCCTCCCCGTCCCGCAACGCACCCTTTTAATAAATTCGCGCAAAAATGCAGTGCGCTCCAAATTCGGAAAAATAAATAATTATCAGTGGCCACGCGATGCTCGCTCCGGAATCCATCGAGTATTTCCATCCCTTCCTCCCGTTGTGCCGGTCCGGACAGCTGTTCCTCTGCGCCGCCGAGAGAGGATTTTGCAAAATCAACAATGGAGGCGCGCTTCCCGCAACGATTTTCCCTACCAATATCGAGCCGGGACACACCGTCGTCTATCACCGTTCGGAAGGTAGAAAAAAATAGGACACCAGAAATCGAAAAAAAAACACATATCGAAAAAAAGGGACACACAAATCCTTGGTTTCGACGAAAAACCGGTTACCCAGAAAGGATTAATCGCGCTTCCACCTGTGGCCCGGTCCTTTCACGGTATTACGATCATAGTTGAGCATCGATCCAATCCGCGAATTTTTAAGTTATTCCCTGCGGCGGTTTGCAAATTGATACTACCGTTCCGCGACACTTCGATACAACCAGAAAACTCTGCTCTGAGAAATACGCTGGTTCTGTTGACTTTTCAAACGCGATTGTCTCTATCACACAGCGGCATTCTTCACCTTTCATTCAAGCCCTCGAACGTTGCGAAACTCCCACTGGAACATGTTCTAAAATCGTCTCGAAGACGTCGCGTCTGATCTAGTTCGGATAGTCGAGGTTCCACTATATCGTGGATTAGACGAACAATTATCATCCGAATGGTATCGTGTGGGGTATCATTTTAACCGGAAAAGAGTCGCCCATGTGCCAGTGGAGGTTTCATAAATAAACAATCAATAACAAAATGGTTACGAACAGAATTCTGCGTTGCAAAAATTAAGTTCGTTGCTCGAGACGCAAATTGACCCGCATTGGTTCTAATTGAATTCGTCCGTTAGTGTACAGAGTCGTAATTTAGGGGCTGACATTCCTCGACAGCGTAATGTAGCGAACTTTATCGGATTCGCGTGGAAATATCCGGCTCGGAAAATTTTCCCAGGACGATCTATGTATGTAGAGAGAGGGTCGGTCGAAAAGTTGTTCCGTCACTGTTTGATGTTGGTGCAGCTCGAGAAATAATCGAGCGTTCATATTTAAAGCAGCAGGCTTGGGTCTCGTCGCTCTGCGGCGCATCCAACGTTTTTCATTTTTAAAGACGACTACTATCCCGGACACACGATTCCCGCGCGCGTGCACACCAGCTTCCTAGTTGCGGCCCACATATTTACCGTCGTACGTACATAGCCGACCGTTGCACACGTACACAGGGCCGCCCACCTGTGCAATCCGCCCACGCAGTGTCTCCCTACTTGTATATGCATCCGCGCGCCTATCCTCCTCCGAGTCAGACACCACCTTTTTCGCAGAGTCGATGACGGATCGAGTAAACTAACGACCGTGGATATACCTTCGAGCCTGCGTTCGCCTCTCGAGGAGAAAAACAAATTTCGAAAAAATTGCCTCACTGAAAAACTAACCGAGCGATTTTTAACAGATCCGTTAAAAGCCTGGAGTAAACTTTACTTCACGGGACTCAAAATTTGTGCCTTTCTCCTATAAATTATGATGTATTTGGTAAGCAATTTAGTAGATTTGCACCTGGAGAATCCGCAGATCGAAGTTTCGATCCTGTAGGATCAATGGTTCAGGAGTTATGGTTGCTTAAATTTGAGCAATTTTCAGTGGTTTTGACAGATAGGGGCGCCACCATATTGGTTTGTAGTGTCTAGATGGCAGCACGGGCACACGGTAATATCGCTAACGTAGAGAAAATATCTCAGAAAATGTTTGAGAAGAAATGTTTGCTGACAAAATTTCAGGGGAGCTTAGTTCAAGGTGTGTACTACAAAATGGCTATAAAGACTTTTCATTAAAACATCCAATGGCATTAGAAAGAAAATATAAACCATTCTCTATTTTCAACCCCAAGCATTCTTCACGAAGTACCATTTTCGTGAAATCGTAAATATGAAAATTTCTGAATGGAACTAAAGATTTTGGCTGCTCTTTACTTTACCGGACTCAAAATTTGTGCCTTTCTTCTATAAATTATTATATATTTGGTATGTAATCCACTAGATTTGTATCCGGGGATACTGAAGATTGAAGTTTCGATTCTGTAGGATCAATGGTTCAGGAGTTATGCTTGTTTAAAATCGAGCGTCCTTACCTGTCAAAAACACTGTAGATTGCTCAACTTTAAGCAAGCATAACTCCTGAACCATTGATCCTACAGGATCGAAACTTCGATCTGCAGTTTCCCCGGGCACAAATCTACTGAATTACATAACAAATACATAATAATTTATAGAATAAAGACAAAAATTTGGAATCCGGTAAAGTAAAAAGCAGCCTAAGCCTGTGTTTTCAAATTGTTGAAATTATGCAGGCTCTTTTGTGAATAATTCACAAGCATATGTTGTTATAAAAGTAGCAAAAAGTCTAATTAACTATTGCCACAATCAGATTCGCCTGATTAGGATTTGTCAACTGAGGGGGTAACTTTAATGTCCACATTATGTCACGATGAGGAAAAATAACACTGAAACAGAATTATACATCCGACTGAGAAATTCGGTGCTACTCCCGCATAAGTGTTAAAATGTTTGTACTTACTGCAGTAGTAACTTTTTTCTTTGAATGACGAGATAAAATAAATATTTTAAATTATAATATAAGAGAAATTATAATTAATATAGATGCAACATGGCTCTCGTGGAACATTGCAACTGTGTTACATTGTCACTATTTTAAACGTTAACAAATGTTAGCAAATGTTGCACGAATTTAGTGTTGGGTGGTTGATACGATTGAATTGGATGGTTCCAAACAACGGGAACAATAATTCTGACAAAGTTGATCATCAGCACGCCGCAAACGATCTCAGTGTGTCAAAGTATCAATTGTTTGAAAGTCGGTCGTGTTCTGCGTCTGTTTGTGTGCACTCGTTACTGAGGTATCGATGATGTTCGTGTTCCCGGTTGCTGGCTGGTATAATAGCGGCGATATAGTGGTGGTTTCAATCGCGGAGGAGGAAATAGTCCGCTACAAGTTGTCCCTATTGTTCTGAGATCCATGGGCATCGGTGCTTAACCCATTTACATCATCGTTAACACACTCGCTGCCTCCGATTATGTCGGCGACAGTCATTGCAGTTGCAATGATCGATTAAATTTCAAGGATTTTTGAAAAACGAATCCATTTGGAAAATCTCGGCTTTTGGGGAGACAAAGTTGAGCAAAAATTTTATCAATTTAAATAAAAATTGTATCTTATTTGAATTAAATTTTATTTAAATAAAGATTGTGTCTTATTTGAATTAAATCTTATTTAAATAAAAATTGTATCTTACTTAAATTAAATCTTATTTAAATAAAAATAGAATCTTATTTGAATTAAAATTTCATGTAAATAAAAATTGTATCTTATTTAAATAAAGATTGTATCTTACTTAAATTAAATTGTATTTAAATAAAATTGTATCTTATTTAAATTAAATTTTATTAAAATAAAAATTCTATTTTATTTAAATTAAATTTTATTAAAATAAAAATTCTATTTTATTTAAATGAAACTGTATTTAAATAAAAATTGTATCTTACTTAAATTAAATTTTATTTAAATAAAGATTGTATCTTACTTAAATTAAATTGTATTTAAATAAAAATTGTATCTTACTTAAATTAAATTGTATTTAAATAAAAATTGTATCTTATTTAAATTAAATCTTATTTAAATAGAAATGGTATCTTATTCAAATCAAATCTTATTAAAATAAAAATTGTATCTTATTCAAATAAAAATTCTATTTTATTTAAATAAGAAATGTTATTTTATTTAAATAAAAATTTGTGCCCAACTCTGTTGGGGAGTCTGTTGTGTGTGAATTTTTTAAATCACTTACATCGTCATGTATATGACGAATAAAAAGTTTGTCTGAACGTATACAGGGTAGTCCAAAAATGTGGAACTCCGCAGGATGATTTGAAGTAACTTTTCCCGAACAAATTTGCAATTGTTTTTCTAATTTCAAATAAAGAGAATTAAAAAGACTAAAAATTGTACGCCCGACCAAAGTGCATCCAAGAAATGTGTTGAACAAAAGTATAGGGAATTGGCAGCTTAAAAAACTGCCGCAAAAATATTCGGGGACTGAAAAAGGAAATTACAAGAATGGAGGCTCTTGAACCCGCGAAGTTCAGGCCCGACCCGTCGTCCACGGCCGAAGAGCCATCGCAGCTCCCGTCTCCGGTAAAACTATCGATCATCAGTGCGTTCCTCGTGAAAACCGGTAGCGCGTTGCAAACTTCTAGAATTACCGTGCCGAGTAATCCAATCCAATCCAACGGAGAGCGAGGAGGAAAGAGAGACTACAATCGTGCCGGGGAATCGGTAATCGTGTAACACGAGCGCGCTGCCAGGGACCGAGAATATTCAATACCGGAAATGAGAATCCTCCCGGATGACGGTGCTCGCCCCTGGGTCGCTCTCGTAATACCTGAAGAGACTGGAGAACTCGCGGCCCACGAATGCTGGAAACTGTGATGAGCGGCGAAAGTATCTCCGGCTAGCAGATCTCGCTGAAAGACGATCGTACTCTTCGGAAGAGGAACAAGAGAGAGGATTGTTCCAGTTGGGGGACTCGCGAAACAGTGCAACGAAGATCGCCGAGCTAGAAGACCTTGCAGGAAAATTGCAGTTGCACTTGCAATCCAACTCCAAATCAAAATTTCAAGCGCCATTGGTTCCCTTCTT
>CM052199.1:5784220-5811379 GCA_028455805.1 Lasioglossum figueresi | reverse complement strand
TTCCAAAGATGAGAGAACACCATCAGAAGAGGGGTATCGGTGCTAACCCAGTGTGCATCTATACAGAGCTGAAGCCTGTTAGCTACCAATAAATCCTCCCACGTAAAATCCTAGGTGAACAGATCCGGAAAAAGAAGAGGAAGGCTGCTTTCCAACAGGAATTCTAGTATAATCCTTTCCAAAGATGAGAAAACACCATCAGAAGAGGGGTATCGATGCTAGCTCAGTGTGCTTCTACTCAGATTTGAAGCCTGTTAGCCACCAATAGATCCTCCCACGTAAAGTCCTAGGTGATCAGAGCCGGAAGAAGAAGAAGAAGGCTGCTATCGAGCAGGAAGTCTAGTAGAATCCCTTCCAGAGATGAGAGAAGATCACCAGAAGAGGGGTAGCAATGCTAACCCGGTGTGCCTCTACACAGAGCTGAAGCCTGTTAGCTACCAATAGATCCCCCTACGTAGAAGCAAGCGACCCGTTCGCAGGAAATCGTAGGCGATCAGATGAGGATGAACTGAGAAGTTGAGGACCGGAGAATCTTCGAGAAGAACGTTATAAGAGGTGGAGAAGGTGGAGGAGAGAATGTTGGTGGGAGAGCTGTGGCGCGACCAAGCAGTACCGAATATCTTCGAGAGGAAACGGCGGCTGGAGAAAGGGAGAGGGTGAATCTCGTAGACTCTACTAGCAACGGGGGTGGACGAGAGCACAGCTACGAGCCAGAGGGGTTATCGATGGTGGCGGATAGTACGTCAGAGCCGGAGGCCGGCTGCGGGGGTCGACGCCGGGGATTCAAGTGGAAGCTGCGGCCAATCCGAAGGAATCGTCGCCATGGCTACCGGCGCCTGCGTCCACCGGGTTGCATGCAGACGTTCCGCACAAACGTACACCACCCTCTCTTCCCACACCTGCACAACCCACTCTGTCTCTCTTTCGCTCGCGCGCTTCTATGTATTTAAATATATAGCAAGTAGACGAGCGCGCGCGAGCACACCAGAACCATCGCCGGTGTTTGTGCACCTATGGAATGTGCAAATACCTCGTACATATGGGGTTGCCTGATGTACGTACCCCTACACCTACCTATCCCCCATCCGGTCCATGTACCGTTTATACATATAGGGGGCCACTTATGTGCACACCATGTGCACCGAATGCCAGGTATATACACGTGTACGCGGATTTGTGTGCGCCGCAAGATAGGCGTTAATACGATTTATCTTTGCCGCTTTCGAACCATTCTCCGCCAAGCTTTTCTTTCTCATCTGGGGGAGGAGACCCTGCGTTCTCTGCAGCCACCAAGGGTTGCGAATTTCTGTTCTGCATCGGACGATTTACCTAGTTTTTCACCCGGGCTACTGCGAGATCGTTTATCGGTCGCGTTCGAACACTTACGCGGGAGTAGCGTCGAATTTTCTCGGTTGGAAGTACAATTCGCTTAGTGTTTATGTTTCACCGACTGTTCTGTGCGGTATGAATGCTTGAAATCCGCAGTTTGGTAATTATATGCGTTTCAACGTTTACGAGGGAGAAGAATCGAATTTCTCAATTGGAGGTATATTTCTCTTTCAGTGTTTATATTTCGCCAGCTGATATTTTCCGGAAGTGTGTAACATGTTAACGTGATATAGTGACACGCGCTGGACAGAGAGCATAACTGTACACAGTCACCGTAGTACACTCACACACCGCTAGATCACGTACGCAAGGATTGCAAGGGCCCGGCATTCCACTCCTGATTTCTCGATAATGCAAAGACGGGGTTTCTTAGTAGTCGAAATCGCTAGATGAAAGATCAATCTAGGGGGTTATTTGCCACAAAAGTTCTACATTTACGTTTACGACGCGTAATTCTCAGTATTCGGCAGCATGTCGCGCAGCCGCGAGAAGCAATGGACAGGCGACGGTGCTGCCACCTATCGTGGCTGTCGATATGCTTGCGAATAATGAGAACTACGCGTCGTAAACGTAAAAGTAGGAGTTTTGAGGCAAATAGCCCCCTAGATTGATCTTCCATCTAGCGATTTCGACTACTAAGAAACCCCGTCTTTGCATTATTGAGAAATCAGGAGTGTGTAGCGGTGTGTGAGTGTACCGTGGTGACTGCGTGCAGTCACGCGCGAGTGTCGTCTGTCTAGAAGACGCAGTCCTTAACACTTTATCTACCGGCAGCTCATTAATACGCTTTTCAATAATTGTGCTGCACCAAATGCAAGCTTAAAAATCATCTTTTACACAATAATCCCGAAGGAAATTATAGGATTTTAACATTGAGGGTGAGTTGTTGGTTTATGATTGAAATTACTGTTGCTACTGAAGGATTCTTTTAAAAAATCCTCAGCCATGAACCATCGACTTTCAACGATAATGGAATAATCACCGGTAGGTAATGCGTTAAAGTAAACTTGTGTAAATGCTTTCTCATTTCTCGATAATACAGAGATGGGATCTTTCACTAGTCAAAAGCGGTAGATGAAAGATAAATCTAGGCCGCGATCACCCTCGAAAGATCTATTTTTACGTTTATGAGGCGTAATTTGCATTATTCGGCAGCATTTCGCGGATCCGCGAGAAGCAATGGACAGGCGACGGTGCTGCCGCCTATCGTGGCTGTCGATATGCTTGCGAATAATGAGAATTACGCGTCGTAAACGTAAAAGTAGAACTTTTGAGGCAAATAGCCCCCTAGATTGATCTTTCATCTAGCGATTTCGACTACCAAGCAACCCCGTCTTTGAATTATTGAGAAATCAGAAGTGGAATCCCGGAGCCAGTCACGCGCGAGCGTCGTCTAGGAGACGCAGTCCTTAATCCGGAGATTTATGAATTCGATGTCTCGAGAAGTTTAACACCGGGGTCCGTGAAACAAAAGCAAGAGAAACAGAAAAGAGCAACGCTCGCTTCCTTAGCTCCTCCCCGGAGCGTGAAAGAGTTTAATCGACGATCTCCTCGGATCCTCTGTGATCTCTTTCCTCTCGCGCGGCACAGGAACTGAATCAGCGGCTCTGCTCGACGAACCGTGCTACCGCGAAGTATCATGGAACTTCGTTTAACCCACTTTCGCCCGACGGAGAAGAGGGATGGAGGTTCGGGGGCCGAGTATAACTGTGACAAACTTAAAACCGAATGCGCCAACAGCCGCCGTCGTCGCCACACAGCCAGCCCGAGAACTAGCTGTTGCTTCTTCCCGGTGGCGGCTCACTTCTTCTTCTACTTTGCCAGCAGCAGTCGCCTGTCCTCTCCCGTCTTTTTACCTCCCCTGCTCGCCCCCTATTCTTTTCGCCGCGAAGTACAAAAGAAGCCCATTCACCGGAAAGTAGCAGGATAAGTGCGTCTAAATTGCGGCCGACAGTTTCACAAGGCTCGATCCCGAAGCCTTCGATCGCTTTGTTGAGACTCTCCTTGCCCTCGATGAACGTCAACAATCGAATTTGCCGGATTTATCATCCCCGCTTCATCTATCAATATGGGTCAACGTCCTTCCCCACCGGAAGTTTAACCCTTTCCGGGTGGAATTTTCATTCGGAGGAATTTGAATCAAAATGTTTGCCCAACTGAAATTTTATTTGAGCAAAAATTTTTGCCCAACTGAACTTTATTTGAATAAAAACTTTTGCCCAAGTCATATTCTATTTGAATAAAAATTTTTGCCCAACTTAAATTCCATTTGAATAAAATTTTTTGCCCAATTCAAATTTCATTTGAATAAGAATTTTTGCCAAATTTAATTTTGATTTGAATACAAATTTTTGCCCAGCTAAAATTTTATTTGAACAAGAATTTTTGCCCAACTCAAATTTCATTTGAATAAAAATTTTTGCCCAACTAAAATTTTATTTGAGCAAAAATTTTTGCCCAACTGAACTTTATTTGAATAAAAATTTTTGCCCTAGTCAAATTCTACTTGAATCAAAATTTTTGTCCAACTTAAATTCCATTTGAATAAAATTTTTTGCCCAATTCAAATTTCATTTGAATAAGAATTTTTGCCAAATTTAATTTTGATTTGAATACAAATTTTTGCCCAGCTAAAATTTTATTTGAACAAGAATTTTTGCCCAACTCAAATTTCATTTGAATAAAAATTTTTGCCCAACTAAAATTTTATTTGAGCAAAAATTTTTGCCCAACTGAACTTTATTTGAATAAAAATTTTTGCCGTAGTCAAATTCTACTTGAATAAAAATTTTTGCCCAACTTAAATTCCATTTGAATAAAATTTTTTGCCCAATTCAAATTTCATTTGAATAAGAATTTTTGCCAAATTTAATTTTGATTTGAATACAAATTTTTGCCCAGCTAAAATTTTATTTGAACAAGAATTTTTGCCCAACTCAAATTTCATTTGAATAAAAATTTTTGCCCAACTAAAATTTTATTTTTAATAAAAATTTCTGCCCAAGTCAAATTTCATTGGAATACAAATTTTTGCCCAAATCAAATTTCATTTGAATAAAAATTTTAGCCTAACTAAAATTCTGTTTGAATAAAAAAATATTTGCCCAATTCAAATTCTATTTGAATAATCATTTTTGCCCAACTCAAATTTTATTAGAATACAAAATTTTTGCCCAACTCTGCTCCCAGGTAATTTGAAGTAAATTTCTCCTACAAAAAATGGTAAAATTAATTGTAGATTGTAAAAGATTGTTACGGATGAAGAAACACAGTGTTGTTTTTAATTTAATATAACACTTCTTGTAGGAACTTTATAATTAACTATATCTCGTATCCTGTGTCTGTGTGAATTGTTCGGTTAATGGGGAATGTGCGTTGCCGTTAATAACACGGGGTTTGTCTCATGAATGTTGAACATGTGATCGTCGTCGAATGAACGGCCGACGAAAAATTACGGGTTCCACAAACGTCCAGGCCTTGAACAATTGTGGAACAATGCGCGGCCCATTACATTGCCCTTGTGTTTCCATGAAATATATAATCACGTAATGCCAGTCTGAGAAGATTTAGGGGAAGGAGCTCTTTCGCAGAGGGTTGGCGGACACTCCCTCATCAACGCAGGCGCATTGTACTGCGCCTGCTAACCCTAAACACGAGGATATAATATAATTAGCCCACGGATTTTATGAATTCGTGCGATGAGTAAATTGATCAATAAATGCATGAACTACGAATGCATAAATTGATTGATCAAAGAATAAATTGATGAATCAATGAACTACTCAATAAATGAATAAATCAATCAATCAATGCATAAAATGATAAATCAATGAACTACTCAATAAATGAATAAATCAATCAATCAATGAATAAAATGATGAATCAATGAACTACACATTAAATGAATGAATGAATCAATCAATCAATAAAATGATGAATCAATGAATGAACCATGAAAGCATAAATTGATGAATAAATCAATGAATGAATGAATAAATTAATAAATGAATAAATGAATAAATCAATGAATCAATGAATCAATGAATTAATTAATAAATGTATCAATCAATCAATCAATGAATAAATTGATAAATGAATGAATGTATAAATTGATGACTGAATGAATGAATAAATTGATGAATGTATGAATTAATGAATAAATCATCCAACAATCAATCAATCAAATGATGAATCAATGAATGAATAAATTGATGTACGTATGCACCAATTCATAAATGTATGAATAAATTGATGAATGAATGAATTAATGAATAAATCAATCGATCGATCAATCAATAAAATGATGAATCAATGAATGAATAAATTGATGTACGAATGCACCAATTCATAAATGTATGAATAAATTGATGAATGAATGAATGAATAAATTGATCAATGAATTAATTAATGAATAAATCAATCGATCAATCAATCAATAAAATGATGAATCAATGAATGGACCATGAAAGCACATAAATTGATGATTCAATGGATCAATAAATTGATGTACGAATGAACAAATTGATAAATGAATGAACAGATAAATTGATGAATGAACGAATGAATCAATAAATGAATCAATGAATGAATGAATCAATCAATGAACGAAACAAATGATGAATTAATGAATGAACCATGAAAGCATAAATTGATGAATCAATGAGTGAATAAATTGATAAAATTGTATAGGATCGCATTTGACAATAGCAGTAAATTCGTTTCGTGTATTCCAGGGAGCAGGAACAGCATTACATGTCCGTCAGCCGGGAGATGAATAAATGGTTGCTCAAATATCGTCGTCGGTTCTCAAACGATCGTAAACAGATCACGAGGATCGCGTTTCCACGAGCGTCGGTGTCGGCGTCGGCGTCGGCGTCGACCAGAAACTTTCGGGTCTCCCCACTTTCACTTCGCTTCCTGTTCTCGATGCCGCCTCCGCACTCCACGGACAACTTTATGCTTCATTTTACAACGACGTGCATCAACCATCCGCGTAACCCTGACAGTGAGAGAGAGAGAGCAAGAGAAGAGAGAGAGAGAGAGAGAGAAAAAGAGAAGAGAGAGAGAGAGAGAGAGAGAGAGAGAAAGAGAAGAGAGAGAGAGAGAGAGAGAGCAAGAGAAGAGAGAGAGAGAAAGTGAGAGATAGAGGAAACAAGTTATCCGTTTAACGAACGCACTTCGAGCAGATCCGAGTATCTTCCCGTTTAACCAGACAGATTTTTTTATTCTACGCTTTCCGGAAATCAAAAAAAAGAGACGGCGAGCAACTATGTAACTAATTGCAGTAATCCGCGCACACACATACAAGCGCGCGCGTGCGGTGGTAAAGAGACGAGCAAGTTTCCGTAATGAATTCGTTGAAAATGCCATGACCGGCTGCTAATTAAAATTTCGGCAAGTTGCCGTCAATCTGTTGCGGAAATGAACCCTCCCTCCCCTACAATTTACCGAAAACCGAGTTTGTCACAAAGTGGGCACTTTTTGCAGGGTGAAGCGCGGGGAACATTTGTAGCTAGCCGAAAAAGTACGATTAAAGTGTTATATATGGCAATAAAGAAATAAAATGAATTAATAGTACTTCTCATTAATTGTTTCTCCTCGGTCCTCAACTATTTCATATCGTGTTTTATGAAATTGTACAGGCAGTCATCAATCTCGTTGCATTTAACCAGAATTCAATTTCAATCGGAGCGTAAATATAATAATATCGGATTTCAGACTACTGCAGGGTCTCTTCCATTAAGGAGTGTTAGTTTAAATTATTAAAAAAATGCTGTTCCTCCATAGCCAACAATTTTTCACAATCTACAAATTTTACTGGTCACGTGTCGTTTGACAACCATAACCTCCACAAATAAAAAACAAAGCGACATCGATAATTACAGCTCTTAACGATAGAAATACCGAGCTCTGAACGCGATTGCCATACATATTGTTTTATAATAACAAAATTGCATTTATTTAGATTACGTACCAGTTTTGTTTAAATATTGTACGAGGTCTGTTCAGAAAATAACCGAACATTTTGAATTACGCGCCAATGGAGATATTTAGTGATATGCGGTTGGCAGCATTGCGTTGCACATAACCTCTCCACTGTAACCACATGTTCTTGGATTGTTGATAACTCGTTTAGTTTTCGTGATAAAAATAAAATGAATTCGTCGATAGCTTAAGATTAATATAATATTAATATTAATATATTATATTAATGTAATTTGAATTAAATATTACTATAACATATAATTAAATATTGTAACATAATAAACCATTAAATAACCTGTGTAATATTCAGAATGGCCAGATTAATTCTTTTCCCCCCACTCAACCGGGATAGTGGCAGAGAGAGGGTAACTTTTTCCCCTGAATTCGAGCGAGATTTAATTATCGCTGCAACAATAAAATAAAATAAAATAAAAATAAAATGAATTCGTCCATATCTTAAGTTTGATATAATATATTATATTAATATTAATATAATTTGAATTCAATTTTAATATAATATATAATTAAATATTCTAACATAATAAACCATTAAATAACCTGTGTAATATTAAAAATGGCCAGATTAATTCTTGTCCCCCCCACTCCACCTGGATAGTGGCGAAGAGGGTGGGGGTAACTTTTGCCCCTGAATTGAAGCGAGGTTTAATTCTCGCTGCGAAAATAAAATAAATTAAAAATAAAATGAATTCGTCGATAACTTAAGATAATTATAATATTAATATTAATGTCAATATAATATTAATATAATTTGAATTAAATGTTAATATAATGTATAATTAAATATTCTAATATAATAAACCATAAAATAACCTATGTAATATTCAGAATGACCCGATTAAATCTTGTCCCCCCACTCCACCTGGATAATAGCAGAGAGGGGGTAACTTTTTCCCCCGATTTCGAGCGAGGTTTAATTCTCGCTGCGAAAATAAAATAAAAATAAAAATAAAATGAATTCGTCGATAGCTCAA
Organism: Lasioglossum figueresi; assembly: GCA_028455805.1. Lineage (NCBI taxonomy): Eukaryota > Metazoa > Arthropoda > Insecta > Hymenoptera > Halictidae > Lasioglossum > Lasioglossum figueresi. The sequence continues at coordinate 5,803,013 of CM052199.1, read as the reverse complement.
GATTAATATAATATTCGAACAAAAGTTGACCGAGAAAATTTTGCCGGGGTTCGGCGCAGAGCTCGCGAGAAACGCGGCCGGCTCGCGAGCAGTGTAACCGCTTCAGTTTTAAATGAAATGTCATTCGCATTCTTGCAAGCTTTCGCGAAACCGTGATGGAGGGGCACAGGGGTGCGGGGTGCGACAGGGGTAGGGGCAATAGCAGCAGCACGGTTTAATTGAAAAGAAAAAGAGGAAGTAGCCGGGGTGAAAAGGTATTTCCGGGGCGTGCACCACGGCGCGCGGTTTCAAACGTGGAGAAAGCTTTTTATTCGGCCACCGGGCGTGGCGGCTCGCTCACTTTGGTAAGTGTTCCGGGGCAAAAGTGGGCTGCCTTCGAGGGTGCAAACAGTTTATTTAATCTGAAAAACCTATTTGGCCGAATAAGGGAGAGAGAGAGAGAGAGAGAAAGAGAGAGAGAGAGAGAGAGAGAGAGAGAGAAAGAGAGTGATGAGCAAGAATGGCATCAAAGGCCGTTGGGCTGCTACAGCCATTTTCCATCCCTTGGAAACACCCCCTTTATCCTTCTATCTTTCTTTCAGCGGACTTCCGAACGTGCGAGCAACAAGGAGACACGACAAACGCATAAATTTTTATCGCTACGATGTCTCACTCTTTCTCTCTCTCTCTTTCTCTCTGTGCGGGAAACGAAGTCCCGTTGTCTTTTTGTTTCCGTCTTCCTTTCGGTCCCCGTGGGCTCTCCGTCGTTCGTTACGGACGCGAACAGGATAAATTCAGGAAGATGGGATCCCGCGGATCCGCACGTTTATTCCATTCTTTCGCGCGACCGGTCGCGCGTCAACCAAAGGAATACGAACCCGCGGCAAACAATCCGGTTTGCTCACTCTCGGTTTTGGCTACCACCCGCAGAAACCGGAAATCTTTTAAAGAACACCAAACAGCAGCAGGACAGTGCCTGCCAAAAAGAGAAAATTCATTTCGCTGAAACTTTACCGCGCGGGACCACAAGTTTTCGACTTTTTTAAATACAATCTTGCAGATTTTGCCGAGGAAATGTCGAAAATCTAAGTTTCATCGTTAGGGATCCATCGGGTCAAAGGTTACGCGTGTTCGAAGCGATTTTGGGCGAAGGGAAAATTAATTTGGCTGAAACTTTAGCTCGCGGGACCACAAGTTTTCGACTTTCTTAAATACAATCTTGCAGACTTTGCCGAGGAAATGTCGAAAATCCAAGTTTCATCGTTAGGGATCCATCGGGTCAAAGGTTACGCGTGTTCGAAGCGATTTTGGGCGAAGGAAAAATTAATTTGACTGAAACTTAGCTCGCGGGACCACAAGTTTTCAACTTTCTTAAATACAATCTTGCAGACTTTGCCGAGGAAATGTCGAAAATCCAAGTTTCATCGTTAGGGATCCATCGGGTCAAAGGTTACGCGTGTTCGAAGCGATTTTGGGCGAAGGAAAAATTAATTTGACTGAAACTTTAGCTCGCGGGACCACAAGTTTTCGACTTTTTTAAATACAATCTTACAGACTTTGCCGAGGAAATGTCGAAAATCCAATTTTCATCGTTAGGGATCCACCGGGTCAAAGGTTAGGCGTGTTCAAAGCAATTTTCAGTCGCCATGTGTATTCCTAACGTTGAAATTTGGATTTTCGACATTTCCTCGCCCATATCTATCTGAATTATTTTTATAAAATTCGAAAATTTGTGGCTCCGTAAGGTGAACTTTAACCTGATTAAAATTTGCAATTTTAAGTGTGTAGTTTCGGCAGATTAACATTTTGCACTCAAGCCTAATAATTCATATAGTACACCAACAACTCCAGCATATATTAGTTACAAGTGTATATATATATTTATTATTGATAACATGTATATATATATATATACATAAATATATGTATATTTATTATTAATAATAAAAATACGGTTGCTGCATTAAAAGAAAATAATTATTTCTTAGCTACATCATATAAAACAAGATCGAGTTTATAAATCTTCAACAAAATGAAAATTTTATGTTTCGTAATTTGTCATGGTAATGTCGCCTTGTCGGTGACGACGGAGTGCAAAGGGTTACTTAAAATATAAAAATGTCCGGCGGTGAAGTTTCGCGAATTGTTGAAGACAGCGTGTCCCAGATAAGCGTGCGGACTGGTACCGATAATTGGGTGAGTCGAGTACGTGGGTTTAATCTGCATCGGCGGTTTCTCTTGGAAATTTCCTAGTCTCTCCGCGAGATTCGACGCGCATTCCAAAGGAATTTCGCGATCGCAAAACGCGTGGAGCGGAGCGGCGGCAGCGCAACGAGGAGTCCCGGATCAAACGCGCAAGTTAATTGAGCCTCGTGGCAATTACGAGCTTAGGTGGCCGCGCTTAATACATTTTCGTTTACAGAGATTTTCTCGACTGGCGCCCACGCGACGTTACACAGGCACTCCTCGTTTCTTTCCGCGTTCACCGCCGCGCCGGCTATTTTCCCGCGCTGCTAAAGGAGCCGGTAAACGAGCCGACAGGGAGGTTTCTGGGAAAAGGGAAAAACGAGGGAAACCTGCCGACAAAGAAAGGGATTCAGGAGTTGAAACTGATGAAAATAGATGAGGCTGCAGAAAAAGGGGATAAGTAACAGAAAAGACGGCAAACGAGGGGTAAACGTTACTTTACCGGCCTCAAAATTTTTGCCTTTCTTCTATATATTATTATGTATTTGGTATGCAATCCCGTAGATTTGTAAATGGAGAATCTGCAGATCGAAGTTTCGATCCTGTAGGATCAATGGTTCAGGAGTTATGCTTGCTTAAAGTTGAGCATTTTTCCAGCGTTTTTGACAGGTAAGGACGCCCAACTTTAAACAAGCATAACTCCTGAACCATTGATCTTACAAGAATGAAAGTTCGATCTGCAGGTTCCCCGGGTAATTTATTAATTGAGAAGAAAGGCATAAATTTTGAGTCCGGTAAAGTAAAAAGCAACCCAAACGAGGGGAAGGATCACCCAATCAGAAGAACACAGTTAGTCATTTTTGCTGGTCGGTAGGTTCAGTGTTAAATAAAGACTTCACTTCAATGGCTACCATATCTACAGATATTAAAGTCTGTTAACAAAATTTTAGGGGAACTTAGTTCAAGGTGTGCACTACAAAATGGCTATATAGACTTTTCATAAAAAAATTCACTGACGTTAGAAAAAAAATATAAACCATCCTCTATTTTCAACCCCAGCATTCTTCACGAAGTACCATTTCCGTAAAATCATAAATACGAATATTTCTGAATGGAACTAAAGTTTTTGGTGCTCTTTACTTTACCGGACTCAAAATTTGTGTCTTTCTCCTATAAATTCTGATGTATTTGGTATGTAATCGAGTAGATTTGTATCCGGAGACACTGCAGATTGAAGTTTCGATTCTGTGGGATCAATGGTTCAGGAGTTATGCTTGATTAAAGTTGAGCGTCCTTACCTGTTAGAAACACTGGAAAAATGCTCAACTTTAAACAAGCATAACTCGTGAACCATCGATCCTACAGGATCGAAACTTCGATCTGCAGATTCTCGATGTACAAATCTACGGGACTACGTACCAAATACATAATAATTTGTAGAAGAAAGGCATAAATTTTGAGTCCAGTGAAGTAAAGACCAGCCCAAACGAGGGGAAGGAGCACCCAATCAGGAGAACACAGTAACCCCCCTTCGCCAATACCCCCATAGTTGTGGAAAAGAAAAGATTTGGAGAGTTGGGAAAAAAAATGGAGCTGCGAGGCGTGAAACAAAGGAAAAATTTTCGCGCCGCGGATTTAAAGAAGAGTGGGCCGTCGCGGTGGTGTGTTGGTGCGAAGGCGAGAGGAAGAAAAGCGGAGAGAAATTCTGTGCCAGGGAACACGATCGAGGAGGAGGGGGAAGGTTGAGGGAGGTCGAAACTGGCACGATGGAAACCTCGTTTACGACGAGCCGCGATTTCGCAGATCAAACGCACCGGCGCTAGGTGGCTGATTGCTCCGGCATCCGGGCCACCGTCGAGCGTCGTCGATGTCGCACAGCTTTCTTTCCGTTCTTGAAACGCGCGAAAACGCGCGGAACCCCCTTTGCGTCGCGCGACACTTCCGGCGACGCTAAAACACGCGACGACGTACAGGGTGTGTCGGATAAGTAGGTACGAGCGGTGGAAAATTAGGATGTAATTTCTTTTTAGTAACAATTATTAGTAAACTGCGGATCTTCGTGCAAAATAAAAATGTACTGCGTTGATCATGGAAAGCAGAAACAACAAAAATTGATTTCATCCCTTAATCGCTTTGTTACATTAAACCCAGATTACGATACTCTGAAATTTTTCTGATCCTTCACTGTTTTATATTTCATTCAGCCAATTTCTTCATAAATCCATAAAGATTCGCTTTTTCCTAAAATTTTTCATAAATCCATAAAGATTCGCACCGGAATCTGCTTAATTTCGTTAGACCAACGGTGAACTTGTAAAAACAAGATTGAACCTTCTTGTGTTATCGTAATACACCCTCGAACAAAATAAAAATGTTCTGCATTAATTTTGGGAAGCAGAAATAACATAAAAATTGATTTAATCCCTTAATCACTTTGTTACATTGAAACCAACATTACGGTACTCTGAAATTTCTCTGATCCTTCACTGTTTTATATTTCATCCAGCCAATTTCTTTATAAATCCATAAAGATTCGCTTTTTAATTATTATATAGTTACTTTGCACCGGAATCTGCTTAATTTCGTTAGACCAACGGTAAACTTCTAAAAACAAGATTGAACTTTCTTGTGTTATCGTAATACACCCTCGAACAAAATCAAAATGTTCTGCGTTGATTGTGGGAATCAGAAACAACATAAAAATTGATTTCATCCCTTAATCGCTTTGCTACATTAAAACCAACAATAAAATACTCTGAAATTTCTCTGATCCTTCACTGTTTTATATTTCACCCAGCCAATTTCTTCATAAATGCATAATGATTCGCTTTTTAATTATTATATAGTTACTTCGCACCGGAATCTGCTTAATTTCGTTAGACCAACGGTGAACTTGTAAAAACAAGATTGAACTTTCTTGTGTTATCGTAATACACCCTCGAACAAAATAAAAATGTTCTGCATTAATTTTAGGAAGCAGAAACAACATAAAAATTGATTTCATCCCTTAATCGCTTTGCTACATCAAAACCAACATTACGGTACTCTGAAATTTTTCTGATCCTTCACTGTTTTATATTCCATCCGTCTGAAATTTTTCTAAACAAATAAATGTATCAATTCTCACGAAGTTTAGAACCGTAATAATTACAAAATAAACAATCTGGATCGCCATTAATCATTGATGACCACCTTGCAGACTTGTCCCCTCGCTAACTCACCCTCACAGCGTTTCGGCCTGAATAATTTGCAACGACAAGATTGCACATATATTAATCTAAATGAAATGTCGTTTTTTCGACGGAATTAATTTCGCGTCATAATTAAATGGAAAGGGAACGACCAAAAAATATATATCGAATAATATTCGCGCGTCCTCGTTCGAACGGCTCGCATTACGTGGCGATAGATTTTTCGTAATTATAAAATTATCATACGGCCGGGGAAACGACTAAAACAAATATATATAATATACACGCGTGTATATATGTGTTTTTCGTTCCGGCTCGTACCATCGCAAAAATTAACCCCGTTACAACCGATTTCCTCCGTTAAAACGTTTCCCATTCGAATCTCGGGCGATCCGCAATTTCGCGAGCGAGCCGGTGCGAGGGAATATTAATTTGGCGCGCGTCGCATTAACTGGTTTTTAACGAGCAGCGAAACGGCCCGGGGAACCGTCGCGTTTAACAAATTACGTTAATTCTGTTTTCGAATAAATATAAAACGGGGCTTTAGGCGGCGTCGCGCACGAAAAACTGCGTACCATTCGCCGCGTCCCCGTCGTCGTCGTCGTCGCGTGTATTATGCCGAGCATTAAAGCGTCGCGTTGTGTCGCGAAAATATGTTGCACGTTCGAATTTGCTCGTCTCTCTGTGACACTTTTTTCTTTTTTTCTTTTTTTCACGCGACACAGAGTAATGTGATGGGCAAAAAAGTAGAGAGGATCAGTGCGCGGACACGATAATTTCTTTAATTTGTGTTAAAGTTGGAGGGGGACGACGAGTGGACGAATAATTTCATTCTTTTTCACGGTGGGAAGCTTTTAATACCGGTGGTGACCGGTTTTTAAACGTTCCGGCAGAGTCAACAATGACATTTGCCGGTGAAAATGCGAGCGCGAGAAAAAAAAGGGGCGGGGGCGGTTCGGGAGTACACGGGTATTTAAATGGCCATTGGCAGATTACCGATATCGGTGCGCTGCTTAGTTAAACGAGTTACCGCGAAAACTCAATACCGCTCGTGCAGAGAGCCCGGAGAGCGAGAGAAAGAGAAACGAGTGAGAGAGAGAGAGAGAGGGAGAGAGGGAGGGGGCATGGTGATCGAACGATCGAGTGCGGAGCAGAAAGAGAGAGAGGGAGAGTGCAAACGGGCTGCCGAGAATCGAAGAGGCGCGATCCGCGTGATGAAATCACATGGCACCATTACGAAACCACCGAAAACTACCGGAATTTAAAACATTATCAGATACTTTCTGTTTGTTGGCTAATCTGTTGAAACAATGATTTTTTTACACCGCGGAATTTTCATTCGCTCTCTGCTGGGAAATCGAGGCGAATGCGCGAAATGTAAATGCGTCGGAGAATAATTTTTGGTATGGTACAGTACCTTCTTGTATGAAAAATTTTGTTCCTTTCTTCTGTAAATTATTATGTATTTGGTATGTAGTTCAGTAGTTTTTTACCAGGGGACACTGAAGATCGAAGTTTCGATTCTGTAGGATCAATGGTTCAGGAGTTATGCTTGTTTAAAGTTGAGCATTTCTCCAGTGTTCTTGACAGGTAAGGACGCTCAACTTTAAACAAGCATAACTCCTGAACCATTGATCCTACAGAATCGAAACTTCAATCTTCAGTGTCCCTGAATACAAACCTACTTTATTAAATACCAAGTACATAATAATTTATAGGAGAAAGACACAAATTTTGAGTCCGGTGAAGCAAAGAGCACCAAAATCTGTAGTTCCATTCAGAAATATTCGTATTTATGATTTTACGGAAATGGTACTTCGTGAAGAATGCTGGGGTTGAAAATAGAGGATGGTTCATATTTATCTTCTAATGTCAGTGAATTTTTGAATGAAAAATCATTATAACCATTTTGTAGTGTACACCTTGAACTAAGTTGCCCTAAAATTTTTTTAACGAACATTAATATCTGTAGATATGGTAGCCATTGAAGTGAAGTCTTTATTTAACAATGAACCTACCGACCATAAAAAATGACTAACGTTTATGATATTATAAAAATAACAAAATTAAATTTATTTATATTTTGTGTGATTTTTATTATAATATATACTGGAGTTATTTAGTGTATTCTTTCAATATCCCATGAAAGCACGTTTACAATCTCAATAATTATCAAATAAAAAAATGGCTCAGTGTTAAATAACTAACTGAGTTTAAGTAGAATAGAAAAATTCGGCCTGCTGGAATACGAGGAATTCATTTCCATTCATTCAAATTACCTCGTGTTTGATCTATTGGAGTTGCAATCTTTATTATATCCATAGCAACCGCTTTTTTAGGTTATGTTTTACCTTGAGGACAAATATCATTTTAAGGGGCAACAGTTATTACAAATTTCTGCTATCTCTTACACTGGAAAAATTTTAGTTGAATAAATTTGAGGCGGGATTTCTATTAACAATGCAACACTAAATCGTTTTTTTATTTTTAGTTATTATTCGCCTACATGTTTTACATAATTCTGGATCTAATAACCCTATAGGATCAATAAATAAATATTATTTAGTTCACTTTCCTCCATATTGTTTGATTAAAGATATTTTTGGTTACATTTTAATTATCTTCGTATTTCTAATTGTAACCATAATTTTCCGTTTCACTTTAAGAGACCCAGACAATTTTATTATAGCTAACCCAATAATTACGAACGAAAAAAGACAATGATCACCGCTCGATGCAATCCGAAGAACAGCTGGACCATGGCGAAAGAATTTGAACAGTTTCGATCTTCGTGGTCTCAAACTTTTTTTATCAAAGTGCGAAATTGTGAGTGGATAATCAACGTAACACGTGTGTAGACCGGGTAAAATTTACATCAAGATCACGGTGGCTGCAGCATCGGCTGCAGAATGGTGTGTGTGTGTATGTATGTGTGCGGTGCCACGGTCGAAAGAAAAGTTTAATATGTTTGTTGCGCCCGCGCGGCGCCGTCGAACTTCGCGTTAGTTTGCACAAAGAACGAGTGGAGCCGCGCGGATCAAACGCGGGAGTTAATAGAGGTTCGTAGCAATTACGGGCTTAGCGCAGGACCGGCTGCACTTTCGTTTGCCCGGAGACTTCCTTGACGCGACCCGCGGCGCAAATAACTTTGCCCACCTTTTCTTCCCTCGAGTCTTTGCCGGCTGATCGAAATTTAAACCGGCACCGGCGCGGCGTATCGGCTGTTCGTTTCGAAAATTTTAGCGGACTGGATGCGCCGGTGACGAGTTCCGAAAATTATTTACCAATTTATGGCCCCACTCATTCGCTCCGGAAATCGTTACGAAATAATCAAATTAATCGACTGATTTTTATGCATTTACGAAAGGGTGAGATAAAAAGCAGTGAAAAACACCAGCAAATCTAAGAATATTCTTTTCAACGGAAAAAAGAGTATACGGGGGTGAAGTGAATTTTTATTTAGCCACTGCTTTCCAGAATCGATGCAGGTTTTTTTATTTTTTAATCCGGAAGGAAATTGTTAGATTACATTGTTGGGGGTAAGTTGTCGAATAATTAAAATCATGTTTTCAACGTGACAAGAGTATTAGGGGGTGAAGTGAATTTTTATATAACCAAACACAAAGGAAATAACGTCATTTTGTTATTGGGGGTAAGTTGTCGAATAATTAAAATGTTATTTTCAACGTAAAAAGTCTATTAGGGGATCAAGTGAATTTTTATTTAACCAATCCCAAAGGAAATAATTACATTACGTTATTGGAGATAAGTTGTCGAATCATTAAAATTGTAATCAATGTGAAAAGATTATTAGGGAGTTAAGAAAATCTTTATTTAACCACTGCAGACTAAAATCGATGGATATTATTTTTATTTTTTCAACCCCAAACTCGATTACGTTAGTGGAGATAAGTTATCGAATAACTAAAATTGTTTTCAATGTAAAAAGACTATTAGGGGGTGAAAAGAATCTTTATTTAACCACTGCTTCCCAAAATCGATGGATATTATTTTTATCTACTCACCCGCAAAGGAAATAACTCGATTACATTATTGTGGATAAGTTGTCGAATAATTAAAATTGTTTTCAATGTAAAAAGACTGTTAGGGGGCAAAAAAAATCTTGATTTAACCACTGCTTCGCAAAATCAATTTATATTATTTTTATTTACTCAATCCCAAAGGAAATAAACTCGATTACGTTATTGGGGATACGTCGTCGAATAATTAAAATTGTTTTCAATGTAAAAAAAACTATTAATGGGTGAAGAGAATTTTTATTTAACCACTACTTCCCAGAATCGATAGATAGTATTTTTATTTTCTCAACCCCAAAGGAAATAATTCGTTTACGTTATTGGGGATAAGTTTGCGAATAATTAAAATTGTTTTCATTGTAAAAAGACTATTAGAGGGTAAAAAGAATCTTTATTTAACCACTGCTTCCCAAAATCGATGGGTATTCTTTTTATCTACTCACCCCAAAGGAAATAAATCGATTGCATTATCGGGGATAAGTTGTATAATTAAAATTGTTTTCAATGTAAAAAGACTATTAGGGGGTGATGAGAATGTTTATTTAACCACTACTGCCCAAAACCAATGAATATTATTTTTATCCACTCTCCCCCAAAGGAAATCAATCGATTACATTATCGGGGATAAGTGTCGAATAATTAAAATTGTTTTCAATGTAAAAAGACTATTAGGGGGTGAAGAGAATATTTATTTAACCACTGCTTCCCAAAATCAATTTCTATTATTTTCATTTACTCAACCCCAAAGGAAATCACTCGAAATTATTAGATTACATTGTTGGATGACAATTGTCAAGTAATTAAAATTATTTTCAACGTAAAAAGTCTATCAGGGGGTGAAGTGAATTTTCATCCAACGAATCCCAAAGGAAATAACTCGATTACATTATTGTGGATAAGTTATCGAATAATTAAAATTGTTTTCAATGTAAAAAGACTATTAGGGGGTGGAAAGGATCTTTACTTAACCACTGCTTCCCAAAATCAATTTCTATTATTTTCATTTACTCAACTCCAAAGGAAATCACTCGAAATTATTAGATTGCATTGTTGGGTGAAAATTGTCAAGTAATTAAAATTATTTTCAACGAAAATAGTCTATCAGGGGGTGAAGTGAATTTTCATCCAACGAATCCCAAAGGAAATAACTCGATTACATTATTGTGGATAAGTTGTCGAATAATTAAAATTGTTTTCAATGTAAAAAGACTATTAGGGGGTGAAAGGAATCTTGATTTAACCACTGCTTCCCAAAATCAATTTCTATTATTTTCCTTTACTCAACCCCAAAGGAAATCACTCGAAATTATTAGATTACATTGTTGGGTGAAAATTGTCAAGTAATTAAAATTATTTTCAACGTAAAAAGTCTATCAGGGGGTGGAAAGGATCTTTACTTAACCACTGCTTCCCAAAATCAATTTATATTATTTTTATTTACTCAGCCCTGTGAATCTATATCTAACCAATCCCAAAGGAAATACCTACATTGCGTTATCGTTGTTAAGTCGTCAAACAATTAAAATATCCATTACAATCAAAAATCAAAATATTGCTACAAAAATGTAATAGAAAAATCGCCGACAGATAAGTGATCAACAAAACCCACTGAATCAGGTCACCTCTGGACGAGTATGGCAAGAAGCCTAACGCCTCCGGTCCCCGTAAGACCGTCGGAACTAGCGCGAGCATACGCTCGGTAGTCGGCGTGATCCCCAAGCGATCTCCATTACGGTTCGCGCGAAAAGTAAGTTCTGTGGGCGTGGGGGTGCGTGGGTGGATGTTGGGGTGGCGCGGGGGCGGGTTGGATAAAATCGGCTGGGAAACGAGGCGGGCAAGAAAGTCCTCTCGGCGAGAGCTTGGAAAATCAACCGTGGAGAAAGAATGTCCGATCGGAGGTAGAGGAAGACAGAGAACGAGCGAATAAGGGAAACAGAGAGAGAGAGAGAGGGAGAGAGAGAGATAGGGTGGATGGAAGGAGGGAGAGTATAGGCGAAAGGACGCAGGGGAAGAAGGGTGGTTTGGTTCGAGGGCCTGGGGACCATAGGGGATGGAGTTAGGTCGGCGGCGGAGGGTGGCGAGGAGGGTGGCGAGGAGGGTGGCTGTCGGCAGGATCAAAGGGCGGTGCTCGTTCGAGCTTTCGAGGCGAGGGACGCGTGGGTTCGACGGGGGTAACGGGGCCATGGTGGGGCGGACGGGGTTGCACGGGGGTTCGAATGGAGCCGGCGGACCGGAGGTGGGTGGCGATGCTCGTGGGTGGAGGCGACAACGAGCAAATCTGATTTTCGCTCCACTTGCTATGCCTCTGGGTCCCCGGCCTGCCTGCCTGCCTGCCTCGCCACCCTCTTTCCCAACCCCTCTATCCGCCACCTCCCAGCCAGTAATCCGCCTTTCGCTTTTCCTCACCGATTCCGCAGCCACCGTCGTTTCCTCGCCTAACCATCTCTCTCGTTCCTCCATCCAGCTAGCTTGCCCTCGACTTTGGCATACTTTGCCGCACAAGCCCCGATGCATATCGAGCTACATCGGATGTCGAAACTTCGACGAACTTTCTCCGGTTTGTGTTAGCATCTTCGCCAGACCTCGATCCGCAGGACGAAGGTCGCGACGAAGGTCAGCTGACGAGATACAACGCGTCGACATGGCCCAATACTTCGGGTAAAAGTAGAATGCTAGTCTACTTTTTAGAACAACGTTGCAGGACTTTACCATCGTTCGTTGGAAAATAGTGGAGGAATAAAAATAATCTAACCTCTCGATAAAAGAGGACAAGTATTAACAATAATTTTTTAATGCTGCAGGAGGTTTACTATGAAATGTCTTTTCAACCATTCTCGTAGTAATTATCTTGAAACAAGCTCCCCTAGAATTAATATTTAGGATTTTAATAAAATGGCACCTAGTGAACAAGGATAGGTTGGGGGTTGGAAATAGAGGGTGGGTTCACTAGAATTATTGTACATTTTTTTTTTCGTTCGATGAATTCAATATTACCGGTACGTTGTTAAAGAAATTGATTTTACAGCTACAGTGGACCATGAATAAAAAAGAAAAAGATTAAGAAGTCGATGATAGACTTTCTAATGAAACTTTGAATATAAGAAAAACGGGTGCTCGATAAAAATAATTGATTCGCAACACGAAAACTGTTCACAACAAATTGAGTAATGTTGGTGTTCGAGTTTCGTGGATCTCCTGTTTAGAGCAACGTTGCAGGACGTTACAATCGTTCGTTTGAAAAGTAGCGGGGGATTAAAAATTATCTGACCTCTCGATAAAAGAGGACAAGTATTAACAATAATTTTTTAATGCTCCAGAAGTTTTTCTATGAAATGTCTTTTTAGCCATTCTTGTAGTACTTATCTTGAAATAAACTCCCCAGAATTAATATTTAGGATTTTAATAAAATGGCACCTCGTGAACAAGGGTAGGTTGGGGGTTGAATATAGAGGGTGGTTTATATTTTCTTTTCGACTCGATAAAATTATTATATAATATATTTTTCATCGTTTCGTTTCTACCCCTTAGCCTCGAATTTCTTGCATTCATGGAAAGAATGAATTTAATATTACCGGTGCGTTGTCTAAAGAAATCAATTTTAAGAAAAAATTTAGAAAGTCACTGGTAGACTTTCTAATGAAATTTTGAATATAAGAAAAACGGGTGCTCGATAAAAATAATTGATTCGTAACACGAAAAATGTTCACAATAAATTGAGTAATTATGGTGTTCGCGTTTCGTGGATCTCCTTTTTAAACCAACGTTGCAGGACGTTACAATCGTTCGTTTGAAAAGTAGCGGGGGATTAAAAATAATCTAACCTCTCGATAAAAGAGGACAAGTATCAACAATAATTTTTTAATGCTGCAGAAGTTTTTCTATGAAATGTCTTTTTAGCCATTCTTGTAGTACATATCTTGAAATAAGCTCCACCAGAATTAATATTTAGGATTTAAATAAAATGGCACCTCGTGAACAAGGATAAGTTGGGGGTTGGAAATAGAGGGTGGTTTATATTTTTTTTCTCGACTCACTAGAATTATTGTACATTTTCCTTCGTTCGATGAATTCAATATTACCGGTACGTTGTCCAAAGAAATTAATTTTACAGCTACAATAGACCATGAATAAAAAAAGAAAAAGATTAATTAATCACTGGGAGACTTCCTAATAAAACTTTGAATATAAGAAGAACGGGTGCTCGATAAATTTTATCGATATTACTAAAATGGCACCTCGTGAACAATGCAAGATTGGGGGTTGAAAATAGAGGGTGGTTTATATTTTTTTTCGACTCAATAAAATTATACACGTTTTTCTTCGTTTAGCTTCCTCCCCTTACCCTCGAATTTTTTGCATTCATGGAAAGAATGAATTTAATATTTACCGGTACGTTGTGTAAAGAAATTAATTTTAAGAAAAATATTAGAAAGTCACTGGTAGACTTTCTAATAAAATTTTGAATATAAAAAGAGCGGGTGCTAGATAAAAATAATTCGTTCGCAACACGAAAAATGTTCACGACACAAGGACAAGAATCAACAATAATTTTTTAATGCTACAGAACTTTTTCTATGAAATGTCTTTTTCCCAAAGTTTCATTCAGAAATATTCATATTTGGGATTTTACTAAAATGGCACCTCGTGTGAACAATGTTATGTTGGGGGTTGAAAATAGAGGATGTTTCTAAAATTATTATACATTTTACCTTCGAATTTCTTGCATTCGTGGAAAGAATGAATTTAATATTACCGGTACGTTGTTTAAAGAAATGAATTTTATGAAAAATATTAGAAAGTCATTGGTAGACTTTATAATAAAATTATGAATACAAGATCAGCGAGTGCTAGATAAAAATAATTGATTCGCAACACGAAAACAGTTCACAACAAATAGAATAATTTTGGTGTTCGAGTTTCGTGACGCGAGAAGAATGAAGCGGCGCGAGGCCCGGTCTATGATATTAATTTCTTGACAATCGTGGTAGCGGCGTGTCACCGGTGCAAATAAGGGCACAGATTAATTATTGGAAATCGAAATGGAACCGATATCTCGCGCACGAATTATACGGTCCTTAACGGAAAATCAATTTCCGCGTGAGTATCCCGACACGACGCTACTTCCGGGGCGAACCATCGAAAACGAAATTAAAAAGCTCCATCCAATCGGGGACGAAAAAAGCACGACTCCCAGGCCGATCAAGGATACAGAATCTGTTAATAAAACTCGAGAGAGCTCCTCCCTCACCTCTCTCTCTCTTCCCCTTGTTCCCTCTATCGAAGTCTATTATCGCGCGTTAAAAGAATCGGAAAAGGATTTCGATTTCGACAGCTCGAATTCTCATCGATATACCGTATTATCCATGCGACTGTGTACGTGTGGCTATGTTCCATTATCATCTTAATCCGCGCAAGTTAATCGAATACACCGAACTGTTTTTCGTCGAACTAACTCTTTTAAATCTAAACTCTATCGAACGACGACTCGATGAAATTTCGAAGCGTTTGAGGGCAGGAAGCCCCCGTCACTTTAGCGGAAGTTTCGACGTTAAACTTCGTTTACGTTGTTACTCTTGCATAGATACGAACGGTTCCATTAAACTGAACGAGGAACAAAAAAAAAAGGGAAAAAAATGTATGTGTACAGGTATATTCCGCTGTTCGACAATGAATTTTACCGTCAATTTTTCCCGATCCTCCGCGCCGAGCACGCTCAAATTTTTGACAGCGGAATTACCGCAACGTCCCTTGGTTGGTTGCGAAGATATTGTTATATTGTCAGAGACCAGTCTCGACTAGGTTTTTACTCACGCTTCGTAGCGACAACGATCGTTGGAAATGATAGCGATCCAGGGAAAACTCACCTGCAACAAACAAATAAGTACGATGTTAGTCAACAATCAGTTCAATTATCAAGTTTAAATCTACATCAGAGCATGCTTCTAGAACATCGAATTGTCCTCAGCATGTTCTTCAACATTTAACAATTCGATGACGAGTCTATTTCTGTAAACAAAATGTGTCCAGGTCATTCTGAACTTCAGAGTTGTCCAGGTCAGTCTTCAGCATGTTCTTCAGACGTCTGTTTTACGTCATTGTTAGGTATGAACGTCTTACGTCCCAAAAAGACGTAAATTTAGACTTCTAAACAAAATTTAGACGCCTAAAAGACGTCTTTTTGGAGACGTCGGTTTTACGGCTCAAGGAAGACGCCTTAAAGACGCTTAAAAGACGTCTAAAAGACGCCTAAACTACATCTAAAAGACGCCTAAACTACATCTGAAAGACGTCTAAAAGACGCCTAAACTACATCTAAAAGACGCCTAAAAGACGCCTAAACTACATCTAAAAGACGTCTGAAGTCGTCTCTAAGACGTACCGTTTTCTAACACAAGACATTCAGCAGACTTTCAAGAGCCGTTCAGACGTTTCTCAGACGTCCGAATGTCCTGCGGCAGGCGTCCTACAACTGTCTTTGCGATGTCTCTGTGCTATCATGGATCAGCATTTAACAATTCGATAACGAGTCTAGTTCCCTAAAGAAAATGTGTCCAGGTCATTCTGAACTTGGCGCAGAAAGAACTACCGCTCTTCAGCATGTTCTTCATCGTTCAAGATCATGAAGATCCAGTACAATTCTGTAAAGAAAATGTGTCCAGGTCTTTCTAAAGCTAATCGGAACGCATGAACATGTTCTTCAGCATTTAACAATACGACGAGAACCTGATTCCCTGAAGAAACAGTGTTTTCAGCAAGGTCTTCGGCACGTTCTTCATCATTCAAGATCATGAAGATCCAGTACAAATTTTTAAAGAAAATGTGTGCAAGTCTGTCTAAAGCTAATCGAGACGCTTGTACATGTTCTTTAGCATTTCATAATTCGACGAGAACCTGGTTCCCTGAAGAAACAGTGTCTTCAGCAAGGTCTTCGTCGTTCAAGATCATGAAGATCCAGTACAATTCTTTAAAGAAAATGTGTGCAGGTCTGTCGAATGCTAACCGAGGTGCCCGGACATGTTCTTCAGCATTTAAGAATTGGACGAGAACCTGGTTCCCGAAGACACAGTGTCTTCAGCATGTTCTTCAGCAAGTTCTTCAGCAAGTTCTTCAGCAAGTTCTTCATCGTTCAAGATCATGAAGATCCAGTACAATTCTTTAAAGAACATGTTCTCCAGCATTTATCAATTCGACAAGAACCTGGTTCACTGAAGAAACAGTGTCTTCAGCAAGTTCTTCAGCAAGTTCTTCATCGTTCAAGATCATGAAGATCCAGTACAAATTTTTAAAGAACATGTTCTCCAGCATTTAACAATTCGACAAGAACCTGATTCACTGAAGAAACAGTGTCTTCGGCAAGTTCTTCGGGAAGTTCTTCATCGTGGAAGATCATGAAGATCCAGTGCAGTTCTTTAAATGAGATATGTTCTGGTCTTGTTAGTGAACCGAGTCGCCCAAACACGTTCTTCAGGATGTTCTTCAGCGTTCAAGGATCGACGACAGGTAGGTAGGCGACGTTAGCAAGATCCAAAGCCGGCCGATATATCCATTCATCGAACGGAATCACTTACTCGCGTCCAGAACAGGTATATTAGCAGGTAGCCGCGGTCGACAGGCCGGGGGATATATAACTGGCTGCGAAACTTTTCAATGTCGCCGGTTCGCCACGCCATTCATCCGCGTCCGAGGAATCAATGATACCGGCTAGCTAGGCTCTCTCGCCTGTCCGTTCCGGCTCGTCCTACCGGCGTATAATTTACTCGGATAGGCGTGAGGCTTGGATTTATGATTAACGAGCGACGCGCGACGACGCGCCGTGGAAATCAATTACGACCACTCGCCTAACGCCCGCGGACGCTTCATCCTGATGCTGACGCCGTTGTTGATGCGCGATCCCTCCACCCTCGATTCGTCTCTTCCAATACTGCTTATCTAGGCTCCGGTGACGGCCGAGTGTAACTTACTATCACAATATGCTGACACAATAGGGTGACGCAATGTCGGTTTTGTTGACATAACTTTGTCGTTTGTAAACACTTTATCATGAAACCATGTCGAGCGTATTACCGATTCTTTCCCGGTTAAAATGATACCCAACACGATGCAGTTCGGATTATAATTGCTCGTGTAATACACGATACAGTGGAGCCTCGATTATCCGAACCAGCTGTCTTGATTTTAAGGGGTCTCCTCGCGACGATTTTGGAACGTGTTCCAGTAGGAATTTTTCAACGATCGAGGGCTCGAATTGAAGGCGAAGGACGGCACTTTGTGACGAAGGTAAGTAGGTTCCAGTAGAATGACGAGAACGTGTGCCACGGTCGACCGAATCTGGCTGTTTTCGGGGTCGAGATTAATGAGGAGAAAAACGTGGAAGAACGTTTGCGGGGACGATTGTAGAAGCTATTCTTTTTGAGACGAACTGACAGGAAGATTGCAGGTCGAAAATCGTTACCCGGGGAAATGAGTTCTCGGCAGGTGGCGGTTTAGGTGAAAGGTCGAAGGGGTGACAAACACGGTAGAAGGAAGTGGAACAGGCGGTCCGACGATCCAAAAACGGATGTCTGATGGGCGTCAAGAAGGGAGGAGGGTCTTTCAAACACATCGACCGATAAATTAAACGGTCGGCTGGTGACGTTCACGGCTTGACATCAAAGTACGAGAGAGAGAGAGAGAGAGAGAGAAAGAGAGAGGAGGGGAGGGTGGTATCCATCGTTGGGGAGGTAACGGCGAGAGAGCGTTAGGGACAGAGAGATGGGTTAAGAAAAGAGACGAAAAGAAACGAAGGAAGAAGGGGGGAAGTGGAGAGGGAGAGGGAGAACGTGACGGAAAGAGACAGGGAGAAATTCACAAATTTCCTCGACGAAGGAAAAACTTGATTACGAAATTTAGAAGCGAGCGTTAAAAGGATCGTCCTGAGAAGAGGGGTACCGGGCAGATTGTTATACGGCACGGCTGGAAATGAGGCGCGAACGAAACGTGACATCATCAAGAGAAGTTAATTGCAAACGACGAGATAGTAGATTATAGCGCAAACTAGCTCCGACACTTTGTGCGGACCTCGATACACCTCACCGCTCCGCTCCTCCTTCTTCTACTTCTTCAGGGGAGGCAAGCGACGCCAAGGACTTATTTTCATCTTGAGATTATGCAGTGAAACATGCTCCCTACGATATAAATAACTTTTTATTGCCTGCACTCCCATCGCAGCGCACAATATCGGGCCACCGCCGACGATTCGGATAGTCGAGGTTCTATTGAATCATGGATTACACGAGAAAGCACCACCCGAACTGGACCGTGTTGGGTATCGTTTTAAACGGGAAAGTGTCAGGAATAAGCTGGTAGAAGTTCCATACAAGAATCATTCGGGACAAAGAAGTCATGGCAGAAAATTCGCAT
>CM052199.1:5740180-5774147 GCA_028455805.1 Lasioglossum figueresi | reverse complement strand
TAGAAGCTTTACAGCAAAAATGGGTAGAGGAAAATTAAAATAAAAATATTCCAAGGAACTAAAAATTCCGATTCACTCAATAAAATGATTAAGAAATGTAAAGTGCTACAATAATACTCCACAGTGGAGGTGATAGTCAATTTCCTTAATTCCTGAAGCTTCTGTTTTCTTAGATCGAGGCTTCACAGCAAAAATGGTTGGAACAAAATTAAAATAAAAGTAACAGAGAATTTTTGTTTCGCAGATGAATCCACAGTCTACTAACTAAATGAATCCACGTTAAACGACCATCGTGCGCAGTGGGTTCTCAGAAAATTAGCGAGACCGAGGAGTAAGAATCGCGCGTATTCGGCGAATATATCTGAATGGAGGCAGGAAAGAGAGCTCTCGATGGGGGAGGACCCGTTTCATAGAATTCCACGGGCTTCGAGGATATTGCTGTAGGTAGCTAATCCGTCGTGATCCAAGATTCGCAAAGTTTGCCAATAGGCCTTGCACAGTGGCGCGCGCGTTCGAACGTCACATCGTCGAGGAACCATGCAGAGGGATGGGTCTCTCTTCGGGCTATCTCTCGTATCTCTTTCTCGCATAATATAAGCCCGGAGACCCGTTCGGGCTTTGTGTACGTGGCCAAGGGTCCTGGATAGCTCTGGATAGGGGCGAGGAAAGAAAGGGGGACACAGTGGAGAGAGACCAAAAGATATTTAAGGTCTTGCGAAGAAATGAACGGAAACGCACTATACAAAATGAGAAACAGATACCACAGGGGAGAGGAAGACGAAGACAGGCATTTGCGAATAATCACCGAAGAATTTTAACGAACAGCCGAAGAAGTTTATCGAGTGGCGGAGAGCCCAAGAAATTATATGTGTATCCGGACGTCCTATAAATTCATCTCTTTTGTGTTCTGTTTGGAGCGTGGTTTTTCCACAAGTAAATGTAGAATTTTGTATAATTGTTTCAAAATCTCGTCTTAAATCTTTGAATTGTCGAAGAATTGTTTCTCGCAATTTTAGAAAAGACGACAAGATGGCGAAAGATCGTCGAACAAAATGGAAAATATTTAATCGATTAAAATTCATTGCTGAAATGAAAAAAAATTGGGTTCAATTTCAAATCACATTCTTGCCAACCGAATATACAATCGATCACTAAAATGATTTAAAAATATGTCCATAGGTGTCTCGCTTGCAATGATCCACCGCAACACGGCAAGAATCGTTGCCTGGAAAGTAATTAAGACGAAAGGCAACACCGACGGAACTGCAAAAGGAAAACAGCGGAGCAGAGGTGACACGAGCTGATCATACCTCCTGAGAAAGGGTTAGGGCAGCTCGGCAAACACGGGACTAAAAAGATTAAAAGATAGCATTCGAACCGGGCACAGTAAACCATCGCAAACCGAAGTGCGGTCACAAGCTCGAAAAAACGGTAACTAAGGGTAAAATGAGTGGAAGGTATAAGACCAAAAGGCAATAAAGGGTGGGCAGAAAAACATGGAAGAAAAAAGCTAGAGAGAGAGAGCGAGAGAGGGGGGGACAAGAGAGTTGGTGGAGAAGTCAAGAAGAGAAAAAGAGAAGAGGAGGTCCGCATAATGAAATACGAAAAGCGATGCGAGAAGAGGACCAACAAAAAAGGATCCGGCAAGGTAGGGGGAATCCAAAAGCAGAGGCATGAGTTTGGCCCTGTCAAGAGGGCCGGAGAGGAACCATGAGAGGAAAGAGAGAGAGAGAAGAGAAAATGGTAAGGCAAGACAGAAGGGACGACGGCGAGCGGAGACGACAGGGAACACGGTATGGATGCTAAAGGGAAGCTGATTCCAATATACTAAGAGTCCACGGCCAGTCCCCCGCTGTTTGGCATCGTTGTTGCTTGCCGCCTGTCGCTGGTGTGCTGCTCCACCATTGTTGCTGACTCTGCTACTCTAACCAACGTGTTCTCTAGCTCCCTTCTTCGACCAGTTCCTCGTATACTTCGCTTTCTCCTCTTCTTCTTCGTTTGCTACTTCTTCTTCTCTGCATCCCTGCGGAGCGTCCTCTCATTGTGCACGGCAGCCCATTTATTTACGTTCCTGAAACTTTTTAATCTGATGAGATAGCCGGCTGCTCTCCGTTTCCTTAATTCTGTCGGGCACACTCCAGCTCCGCCACCAAACACTGGACCACTCCAGACGCCGAGGATATTTCTACTAATATTCTGATGGACCGGCAGTAGCTTCGATCGCAAGTGGTTGTTTCTGCTGCGCCATATTGGGCCCGTATATACCGGGGAAACTGACCATATTATTTGCCGTTCCTCGATTAAAACCGTCCCCTTCCAGTAAGCGCCGTTGCGGTGGGGCAACGAAGACACGAAACACCGAAGTAGCGAAGCTGCGCTCTACACGAAAGAAACGTTGGTGCGCAAAGCAAACGTTTGAGGGTCCCCAACCGGGTCCAGCACAGCTTTATTGGAATAGGGACTAATTGCAAGGCCCCGTCCAGACGCGACAAAAACCGCTTGGATAATATTTACATTAGCGTCTTCGTATTCGTTCACACGTGTTCCCGCGGTCCAACAATCCAAAACAAAAGACGCACGGATTCCGCCGTGTCTGAACAACGCCTATAGGTCGTGTTTGTTTGATCGGGGTTTAATGTTAAATAAGATTCGCGAACGAGACTGAACGGGCTTTTATCGAACGAAGTTCCAGTCGAACGGCTCTCGGACGTCTCGATTTTATCGCGGAACACCGCTGGCTCGTTCGTTTTCCCGTCGGTTGATTCGCGATGCCTGAACACATCTCCCGATGCTCTTGTTTTCACGCGGCGTTCGGTTTCTTTATCCAGACGACTACGGTTTTATTCATTTACACGGTTGCTCTTCTTCTTCTTGTTCTTCTTCTTCTTGAGAGAGGGAGCTGTGCCCCGTTGGATCCGCGCCAGGAATCTCGCGACGGGATTGCGAATCGATTCGATTGGCTTCGCTTCCGAGGTCAGGTGTCCCGGCACCACCGATAACTCTCGCCGATCCCTCCTTTCAGCGGCTTCCTTTTTCTCCTACCGATAAACGACCCTGATTGATATCCCGAAATCCCGCTTCGCACGCTTAAACCGTCCCGAAACGGGTCAATGAATTTTATTCAGAGTTCACGGAAATGTAGCTAATATCGTCTACAAACAGTATTCATTCGTCTGTTATGCTTGGTATTGAACGTTGGGAAGATACAGCGAGAATACGCAGCATCGACGAGACGGTATCAATTATATTGGCGAAAATATTTCATTTTTAATTATCTTTTTATAGAACTTGTACTGGAATATCCGCGGCACTTTTCCGGATGAAATGATACCCAACACGGTGCAGTTCGGACTTTGTTCACGCGTGTAATCCACGATAAAGTGGAGCCTCGATTATCCGAACAGGTCCGATTAAGTCATTACATTGATGTAAGTAAATTGTGCAATATTTTTATTTTGTAGAATATGTTCTACTTACGTAAAATTGTGCAGCATCTCGGTACGGTGCTGTTTCCGTAACGCAATAAGAAGGACGGCACGCAATCGATCGAAGGTTCGGCGAGCGTTTTCCCCGAGATTTCGCGAGTGTATCGTCGAACTGTGGCGAAAACGGTGCGGCGAAGTTGGCAGGAACGTCGTAACAATGCCGGGCCAGTCGGTCGGTTGGTATGATGTGGGAAATTCCGCGGAAGTTGGCCCGGGCAGAACTCCAAAACTAGCGGCGAAGTTATGAACTATTTCAATGAGTTTACCGGAGTTACTCGTTGGCGGTTAGTTGATTACCCAGGCCCCTCCAATTTGCGAATTTACATTAAACACGAGTGGCCCTGGCTAGCGCGCGAAAACTCCCACGAGCCGTTAAGCCCGCTATCCACTCGCGTATTGTGCAGGTCTTTTCCTCCATTTCCTTCTAGAAAAATTCTTCAGGATCTAACAAACGATCTATCCCACCGAGTATCTCCAAGGGTCCTCTTGGAAACATGCAAAAAGACCGATCCACTTCTACAAGTTCGAAATTAGAGTGGAGGACCGACAATGATCATCCTCGGCGACTGTTACACCGAGCACACCCTAAAATGCTAACTCAGGGAATGAGATATTCCTGCGACCTCCAACTCATCTGGAAGACCAATCCAGCTGTTGAAGGACGGTCCATCCGGTGCCGAAAGGAAATTATAGTGGAGGTTGGAGGTCTGACAATGGTCATGCTCGGTGACTGCTACACCGTGCATACCCTAAAATGCTAACTCAGGAAATGGGATATTCCTACGTCTTGTAACGGATTTCGAAAAATCTGGAGGACCAATCCAGCTGTTGATGGACGGTCCATCTGATGTCGAAAGGAAATTAGAGTGGAGGTTGAAAGTCTGACAATGGTGATCCTCGGTGACTGTTACACCGTGCATACCCTAAAATGCTAACTCAGGGAATGATATACTCCTGCGTCCTCTAAATGATTTCGGAAAATATGGAGGACCAATCCAGCTGTTGAAGGGCGGTCCATCCGGTGCCGAAAGGAAATTCGAGTGTAGGTTGGAGGTCTGACAATGGTCATCCTCGGTGACTTTTCGCCGAAGAAGGCTCCCTTGCTTCCTCCGGAGCTGGATCCGTCGCAGAGAGACTGACACAATCGACTTCCTCCGGTTCTATGGGGGTTGGGTCGGCGTCTATAGGGTCGGTTGCGTGTTCGCGGTGGTGGTCGCAGAAGGCGAAGAGGAAGGAAAGGGGACCCGTCTCGAAGAAGACAGAGCTAGGCCCCGCAGGCTTGCTTTAATTCGCTGATTAGGCGGGAACGACAAGGAGCGGAAAATAATCGGGCTTTCAGCCGCGGCACTTTTCAATCCTCTTCCTCTCGACGGCGAGTTGTTCCTTTCAGTAGTGCGTCCCGGTGCCGCGGGGTGGTACCAAGGATCCTGAAGAAGTCCCTCTCTCTCTCTCTGTTCTGCTCCTCCTCCCGGCGTTTTTCCTGCTCCATCGATGTCGTTGCCGGTGGTTCGCGTCAATGTCGTTGTCCTTTTTCTCTTTCGTTTCTTTTTCAAGCCTCTTGCACACGCCGTTGTGTGTCCCATCATCTCGTCCCTCTCTTTCTCTCTCTCTCTTCATCTCGTTTCTCCCGTCTGTTCCTTGAGCGGGAAACGTCGTGACAACCTCGTTATCGTGAGCTCACGCGGCCCTGTCCCTCCGCTCTCATAATGCCATTCAGCCTGAAATATGAATGTGCTTTTCTAACTAAAGTTTCCGAGCATTCGACGTGCTAATAATGCGACCGTCCTCCGCGGCTCTTTTTTTCGCGAGCTTCCTACGACGACTTTCGCTCCCATCTACTCCCCCCACATTCAGATCATGCTACCCCCTTCTTTTTCTCTTCGTCGCTTCCTTCTTCGGCTTCTTCTTCTTCGTCTTCTTCTTCTATTCGACTCGTACTCGAGATTCTCATGCTGGAAACCATACGCGGCTGCAATTAATTACTGCCGCCGGTGCGGACGCTCCTCAAAACACGGACTGTCTTCGAGATTTCGACTGTCACTCGAAAAGTAAGAACATTTTTTTCTATCCGACGCTTCGTTCGTGGAATCAAAAAATCTCTTCATTCCTTCCGACGCATTTTTAAAGGTAGAACCCACCCCCTGTCGCTTTCCGAGACATTGCTGTAACCAGATTCCACCAGCGCATGTACAAAACATTGATAATGGAATATATTTATTATATATTTTTTACCAGAAGTTAATAGCTTCAAAATCTTTTTCCCATCGGATTCCTCCCACATAAATACGTAACACGACGACGAAAGTTTCGGGCGTAAGGAAGGACAGCGCATGGGAAAGAAAGAGACGCGCGGTCTCTGTTTACACGCGCTGTCCTTTTCAGCGTTCGGCTCGGTCTTCGAAGCTCAAAACAAAATAGTCTCCGTCAACGAACAGTGCACACGAACCTCCCCGAGGCTTCTGCGACTACAGAGAACTCACTCTATGTTAACTTTCGACTAAAAACGACTTCACCGCCCCAACGATTCCGAAACAGCGCGCGATCCCGTTCACAGAAAAGCGCAGCTCATTCTCGAGGATCCCCCGGAACCCGAGGAAAGCGAGGGTTCTCGCAAGTCGGCTGATCGCCGGACTCGGATTATTCGGACGGGCCCGATAGCATCGGGGGCTGGAACTTGAAATTCCCAATGTATCCAAGGTAATCCCGGAAATCGTGGCGGCCGTTGAATACGTCCGTTGCGGGGGCGGCGCGTGTGTATCCGTTGCTTCGATGAAAAGACGGTAGAGCGAGAGAGGAGAAAACCGAACGAACGGAACGGAACGGAACGGGACGGGACGGGACGAAACGAACGAGCGAACGAACGAAAGGGGGGCAAGAGAGAAAATAAAAAAATGTCGACGAGCTTCGGCTCGAAAATACCGAAGAGAGAGCTCGCTCGCGCGGCCCGCGTTCTCGATACTTAGAAACGGCCGCTCCTTTGTTTATCCGGGATCAACGGCGAGGAGAGAAAAGCGATGGATGCGCGCAAAAAAGCTCGGGGGTGGCCTGGAGAGAAGAAACCCGGGGAATGGAGCGGGAGAAGAACCACGAGCGAGCGAGCGAGCGAGCGAGCGAGATAGGGGCGGAAATAGGAGGGCCAGAGAGGAGCGTTGAAAGAGAGACGAAGCGGAGAAATGGCGGCACGAATCCAAGTGCAGAAAATCCTTCTGATCCCTTGGCGGGCCTCTCGCGTAAGAGAGAGAGAAAGAGAAGGGGTTTATGAGAACGTTTTTCCCTCCCCCGCTCTCTCTGAACAGGAAACGGGTGAATGGCGTTGGGCGAAGGTGAAGGAATGCGAAGGAGCAAAACTAACCGGGAGCGAGAGAGAGAGAGAGAGGAGGTGAGGAGAGAAGAGGCTAGAGAACCGTAGGCGCCCGTTTCGACGCTGGTAAGCTAATGGTGCCCCGGTGGTTGCGGGTGGCCAATCAGGGGTGAGTTCCATTTAAACCGCGGGCTCAGGGTGCTCAGCCGCGGCTGAAAGGCATTTAGCCAATCCAAAAAGCCTCCTCTCTTTCATTAGAAATCTCACTTTGTCTTTCCCTCTCTCTCTCTCTCTCAGTCGCTAGCAACCCCCAGGTTCTCCTGTGCTCGGAAGGTTTATATTTTAAATGCTAATTGCAAGTTTTTAATGGGCCGTGGCCCGAAGCCTCTTCTCTGCCTCACCGGTATTGTGCTTGTCCTCGAGGTGCCGTTCAAGGATGAAAGAGAAAGTGAGAGAGCCACCGCAGAAGTCGATGTACAGAGAGAGAGAAAGGAAGGAAGAGGATTTGAAAAGTTCAAACGGGGAGGGGGGGGGGGGGGGGCCAAAGTGAAAAGACGTAGGAGAAGACAGAGAGTATGCAGAGCCAGCGATGGGACGAAAGAGCGCCCAAGAGGACGCTTCAGCTCGCGCAGCTACCGGCGCAACGCGCGCCGCAGCGTTATTTGTTCCGCCGCCGGGATATAATGAAAAAATTACGGCTTTCGCGGGCCATTGTGTGTATACGCGCCTGCGTTTCGCCTCCCGCGTTCCGCCAGACACACAACGTGCGTGAGCGAACGCGTTCATAATATCCTCTATACCCTCCTCGCCACCGAACCAGACCCGCTCGAATTAACCGCGGCGCGAGCACACGCGTGACGCCCCACTCCCCTCCCTCACTCATCACCGTCGTCCTCCTATACTCTTCATCTCCTCCCCCCTGCCGAACGCCGACGCCAATTACCCGCCCCTTCCGCGCCTTTCTTCGTCGCCTTTCACCGGCCCTGGGATTATGTTAATAAATCGAGCGAAAACAATTGTACGCGGACCACCGCCAACTTCGGGACACCGGTTTCCGGCCGCTACGGTCAGAAATGATTTAAGAAATAAGGGCGGGTTTCAGAATTTCTTTCCACCCCTACACGGTCACGTTCCCACGAAAGAATTCATTCGAAGCGAAGCACTGAAGCGAAGTACTGCTGGATTTTTGTGTTCGTCGCGGAGAAAATATTCTGAGATTTTTTATATTTCATCCAACCTAATTTCATCAGGAATGCAGGAAAATCAACGGTCCGCTCGTTACTGTTGCCAATCACGATTTTCCATGATGTTAAGAATGATTTTCCAGACAAAATTCGCATATCGTCTTTGAGAGTGGACCGTGAATTTTTATGGGAATTAAAAATGTCTTGCATTAACGATTTTGTTACAGTCAAAGCAACATTACAACGTCCTTGAATGTTTTTAATCTTTTACTGTTTTATATTTCGCCCAACGAATTTCTTCCGCAGATCCGCAGTCTGGCGATTAGACTGTGGATTTTTGTGCGGATTGAAGGTGTTCTGCGTCGATTGTATAATCCGGTAGGTCAATAAAAATATAGTAGTTTAAGTGAGATCTGTTAGAAAACGTGTATGTGTATATATTTACATTGTACGAGCGAAACATCGTGCGAGCGACAAATGAGAAACGAATAGCCAACAAGCGAGCGTCGGTGTGCGTACCTAACCTAACCTAATCCTTAGCACTCGAGTGGTGATCCAGAGTCGCCACTAAAAATTGCTGTACCATTACTCAAAATATTGTTTACATTATTAAATATGTCGGTATCTAGTCAATTACTAAACATTCAACTATCGTATGGGATAATATATCAATTTCATGTCTATAAAAAGAAAAGAAATCGTATAGAATGGAGTTACTTTAGGTCGGAAGAAATGTTTAATTTTCGAGTTAAAATAACTCCGAGTGCAAAGGGTTAACTCTGAATGATATGCCGTAAGGGATGGTTGACGTCTTTATATGTGTTCCACATTAAATTCAGTTATTAACACTTTACTTATCGGAAGCCTGTTAACAGGATTTTCAATAATTGTGCTGTACCAAAAGAAAGCATAGAAATTTTCTTTTACATTACAATTTGAACCCTTTGCACTCGGACCTACTTTAACTGAAAAATTAAACATTTCTTTCGACCTTGAATAATTCCATTCTAATATTACTTCTTTTCTTTGTATGATTATGAAATTGATATAATACCTCACGCAATACTTAAATGTTTAGTAATTAGATACCAACATATTTAGTATTGTAAACAATATTTTGAATGACGGTACAGCAATTTTTAGTGGAGCCTCAGAATCGCCGCTCGAGTGCTAAAAGTTAAATGAAACTATTAAATGACGTTATTGACGGTGACTTGTTAGTACACAATAAAAATTGCTGTTGCTATTGAAGGTTCCATTAAAAAGTGTTCCGATTATACCATAGATTTTTCAAAATAGTGAATAATCACCGGTCGGTAATGTGTTAAGTTAACCAAACCTTCTTCAAAATCTTTTCTCATATTCGCACTCCAACAACCGTTCGACGCGCGAACAGTCCGAGATCGCGATCCTCAAACAATTGACCAGCGTGCAACAACCGGACGAATGTGTAAATAACATTCCCAGCGGTACAATAAAATATCTGCCGACCCGTCTGTTATTTGTAGACGCGCAACAGGATCGGCAGAGTGGCCGAGAATATCGGGCGTATCAGTTTGGCGCAATAACGCAGCTATTACGCTCGCATAATGTGATCATTTCCTGCACAAAGAAACCACTTCCCCATGTAAATACGGATCTCCGAGCACGCGCACACGCACACCACCCCATAGAAATCAGCTCGGCATCCCCGTGGCCGTATCCGGTGCGCATGAATCATCCATACAGGCTGCAAATGAGCATGTCAACACCCTACTCGATCCTCAAGTAGCTCACTACATGTCTCCCCTACGACGTATACGTACAATATACATCCCCCCACCCCTCCCGCTGGAAATCATTCTACCCGCTGATCATACTGAACTCTTCGGATATTTTCTATCGGTATCTCGGGCGCGAAGAATGAGATTTTCTCGAGGCTGGTGGAAGAAGGAACCCGGGGTTTCGAGGAGACAAAAAGAGAGGGACGCGTTAATAATTTGCACTCGGACGAGTCCATTGTCCTGCGGCAGGCGCACGCGACCGTTCCAATTATGGCACTCCGGCTTGTCGAGGCTCGAACCGGGTTGCTCTCCACTCTCATCCCCCAGAAGCCAGAGCAGCAGCCCCGTTTCACTCTCTCTCTCTCTCTCTCTCTCTCTCTCTCTCTCTCTCTCTCTCTCTCTGTCGCTAGCTCGTGTTTCCTCTCTTGCTCATTTCTACGCGGATACCGACCAACCGTCGACGGGCGGGCGGCGGCGGGGGCGGCGGCTGCTGCTGCTGGCTCTCTTCTTTTCACCCCGGAGAATTTTAATTACAATCGCAATTATCCCCCCAAGAAAGTTTTGCCTGAATGCCCGCGGACTAACAATCCGACGACACGTACTACCCCCGTTGGTGGAAGGATGATCACCGACGACGACGACGACGACGTCGGCGACGACGACGGCGACGACAAATGGCTCCCGGAGACGAGAAAAAGAACGCCTGACGGCGACGACCATGCTGACGGTGATGCTGTGCCGCTCTCGTGCCATGCGTCCGCGAGTCTAATCCACCGCGTACAACCCTCCCTTCCGTTTTTGTTTTTCGCTCCTCGTTCTGCTCGCTTTTTCGAAACCTCATTACCGGCAGACGGAACCCGGCGAGAGCCCCCACGAAGAAAAGCGAAGAGGACACTGACAGCGGCCGACGCGAGCGGAAAGAAACGGTCGCGAGGTCTCGGATCGAGCGTGCCACAGACGTCGATGTCTGAAAAGACTCGAGATACCGCGCCAACTTCACGCCCCGGGAAGATCAAGTGCCCGGAAGCGGTGACAAGGTACGCGACAACCGAGAAACAATTCGAATTTTCAGTTGTGGCGATCGGTGTCCCGATTAATTTTATGCGAGACCGGTACCTGTGTGTTGGTGACGTTCTCCCGGTTAGAATGAGTACCAACACGACACTGTTCGGTTAGAATTTGGCCGCGCAATCCACGATAGGATGCCCGGAAGTGGCGACAACCACGAAATAATTCGAATTTTCAGTTGTGGCGATCCGTATCCCGATTAATTTTATGCGAGACCGGTACCTGGGTGTTGGTGACGTTCCCCCGGTTAGAATGAGTACCAACACGATACTGTTTGCTTTTGGTTTGGCTGCGTAATCCACGATAGAGTGAAATCTCGATTATGCGAACTGACCGGTGCGATGGGGCACTGATGTTTGGGCTCAAGCGATTACCTAGCCAGTGATGGAGCAAACACTGAAGCGACAGTTTGGTCGGTTCGGATAACAGAGATGCCGTTAAATCGCCAATTGGTACAGGTAAATATGATCGGAATTGTACCGTGTTTGGACTCGTTTTACCGAGAAATATGCCACCGATGTGCAGCAAACAGTTTCACAGCGGAACGAATTCATTCATTGCGTTCCCTACACGTTTTTCGGTAAGGAGAGGCTGAGGGAATGAACAATCTTCTCGACAAGGCTTGTCAAGACCGAAAGTGGTGTTGCTGGATTTACGAGGCTCCGGCGGAGCCCGGAGATGAGCTGATAAGGCTAATAAAGTTAGGTTAAAGAAGCGTTGAGGCCGACATTAAAATCGACGATAAAATCTAGATTTGCTCGGGCCTCATGTACCGGAGAAAATATCCGGCAGAAGCGTAAAGCGAATCGTGATGGCGGTTGGTGTGTGCACCTTGGCCGAGACCTTCATAAAGCCTTGCGCTTGTGGCTAGAGAGAGAGAGAGAGAGAGAGAAAGAGAGGAGGCACGTCACGGTTCGGTAATAATCACGGCGGTAGGTATATACACCTATTGCAAGGCTTTGCGGAGTAATTGAGAAACGTTCTCGTGTTCGAACACGACTTGGCTACCGTTGGCAGGGTCTCGCCACTAATAGGCCAGTTGGCACGCACGCGATTCATTCATAAAATCCGGAGGCGACGGTGCAACGTTCCTCGATCGAATGCACCCGTACCTTCATCAAGTTCAACGCTAGACTGCCGGTCATTATGCATAATAAAAATTGTTTCCACCCGTTGCAAGAAAACCTCGAACCTTTCAGCGCAAAACCAACTCCTAGCAAGCTGGACTTAGCACGTAACGGAGATTCATCATCTAACTGCTGGACTCATCACCTAACCGCTGGACTAAACACTTCATCTAGATTCACCACACAACCGCTGGACTCATTACCTAACCTAGATTGATCACCCAACCACTGGGCTCAACACTTAATCTAGATTCATCACCCAACCGCTGGACTCATTACCTAACCTAGATTCATCACCCAACCACTGGACTCATCACTTAATCTAGATTCATCACCCAACCGCTGGACTCATTACCTAACCTCGGCTCATCACCTAACCTCTGGACGCATCACCTAACCTAGATTCATCATCCAACCGTCGGACTCATCAACTAACCGCTGGACTCATCATCTAATCTAGATTCATCACCCAACCGCTGGACTCATCACCTAACCTAGATTCATCACCCAACCGCTGGACTCATCACCTAACCTAACCTAGATTCATCACCCAACCGCTGGACTCATCACCTAACCTAGACTCATCACCTAACCAAACTGCGGTTCATTATGCAAAATAACAATTTTTGCAATCTACAGAGTCAGGCCAGATCAGGGAAATTCACGTCACGTGACATTCTGACGTGGAGAAAGCGTGGGGATAGGAAGAGAATAAAGAAATGTTAGGATATAAAATATGACAGGATTTAGTACGATTTTAATTTAGTCCAGACCTAACAAGACTGCTACCACGGAAAATAAGATTCTATTTACATTACAAAAATTCAAAGCTGCATAAACGTCCGCAGTCTATTGATTAGATGTCGATATATTTTTCGTGGCGCCTCGGAGTCACCATTCGAGTGCTAAGGGTTAATCTGACGACCTCTAGACAGTGCAAGAGCCGGTCCCCGATTGAAATCGAAGGAATATTCCTGGCCACAGGCCCGCGAAATGGTTTTTGCGAGCGGAGAATACAAATCTGCCGAAACGACGCGGCATTGAGGATTGCTCGGACGGAATACAACTTGGGAATGACGCACGGGGCCTGTCCCATCGACACCGGGCAACGTCTCGGCCGCCGCGAACGTAACCGAATCCCTTTCGACAGGACACCGAACACTTCTATTCAAATCAGCTTTCTAAAAATGTCATTCGATCCAATCGCGCGATGGTTTACATTGATTGTGGGAAGCAGGAAGAACATCAAAAGCGATTTCATCCCTTAACCCCTTCTTGTATTTTGACGAGCCAGACTCGTTATGGAGGTTTTTAAGAAAATCTAATAAATATGAATGTTACGCGTTTCATTTTAGATGAAATAAAATTTGATTCGTCAGTTATCAATATTTAAGCACCAAAATAAATGCAGCCATACATAAAATATGTATTTTCTTTTTAAAAAGAGGTTAACGACTTTGTTACATTAATAGTAACGTTTCAACATTCCTGAATTTTTATAATTTTTCAATGTCTCATGTTTCATTCAAACAATTTATTAGGAAATGTTCAATTTGAGCAAAATTATTTTATATGTACAATTATTCGAAATATTGTTTACATTATTAAATAAGTTGGAATCTAATCAATTACTAAACACTTAAGTATCGTATGAAGAATTATATCAATTTCATATTCACAAAATGAAAAGAAATCATATAAAATGGAATTTATTTTAGGTTAGAAAAAATGTTTAACCTCTTAAATTCTGAGAGGAAAGTGATCTAATCAATTACAAAACATTTAAATATCGTATGAAGTATTATATCAATTTCATATCCACAAAATGAAAAGAAATCATATAAAATGGAATTTATTTTAGGTTAGAACAAATGTTTAACCTCTTAAATTCTGAGAGGAAAGTGATCTAATCAATTACAAAACATTTAAATATCGTATGAGGAATTATATCAATTTCATATCCACAAAATGAAAAGAAATCATATAAAATGGAATTTATTTTAGGTTAGAAAAAATGTTTAACCTCTTAAATTCTGAGAGGAAAGTGATCTAATCAATTACAAAACATTTAAATATCGTATGAGGAATTATATCAATTTCATATCCATAAAATGAAAAGAAATCATATAAAGTGGAATTTATTTTAGGTTAGAAAAAACATTTAAGCTCTTAAATTCTTGAGAGAAAAGTGATCTAATCAATTATAAAACATTTAAGTATCGTATGAGGAATTATATCAATTTCATATCCAAAAATGAAAAGAAATCATATAAAGTGGAATTTATTTTAGGTTAGAAAAAACATTTAAGCTCTTAAATTCTTGAGAGAAAAGTGATCTAATCAATTATAAAACATTTAAGTATCGTATGAGGAATTATATCAATTTCATATCCAAAAATGAAAAGAAATCATACAAAATGGAATTTATTTTAGGTTAGATAAAACGTTTAACCTCTTAAATTCTGAGAGAAAAGTGATCTAATCAATTACAAACATAAAATGAAAAGAAATCATACAAAATGGAATGTATTTTAGGTTAGAAAAAACGTTTAAGCTCTTAAATTCTTGAGAGAAAAGTGATCTAATCAATTACAAAACATTTAAGTATTGTATGAGGAATAATATCAATTTCATATACAAAAATGAAAAGAAATCATACAAAATGGAATCTATTTTAGGTTAGATTAAACGTTTAACCTCTTAAATTCTGAGAGAAAAGTGATCTAATCAATTACAAACATGAAATGAAAAGAAATCATACAAAATGGAATTTATTTTAGGTTAGAAAAAACGTTTAACCTCTTAAATTCTCTAGTAAAAAGTGAATTGTACAGAAATAAGTAGATGTGCAGCTTCAGGAATTAGATGAGCTGGCGAGTAAGATCTCAAGAAGAAAGAAACAGCAGTTGGAAACAGGATTGCTGCGAGAGAGCAGTTTGATTAGCGACGATCGGTGATTCTCGGAGGAAAATCCGTACCCCCGAGCGTGATCTCGTTGTTCTCTTCGGGGTGGTCGTCCTCGGAGGAGCAGCTCTCGGCGGCCGGGATGAGAGGAGAGGCGAAAAGCGAGAAAGAGCGACGACGATCCTACTAAGTGGTACACGACCACTTTATAAGTGATGTGCTAACGAAGTGTGTAACAGGCGGTAAATAAGGAACCTATAATTACGGGCGGCGTGCCGCGAACGCGGAGTGGGCCACCCACGAGTCCCAACAACCGGCGGCTTCTTCCACACACACACACACACACACACACACACACACACACACACACACACACAAATACATCGTTCCTGCCTTCTTCTCCGTCATCACGCGAGAGATCGGCAACAAGAGAGGTGAAAAGCAGTCTCCGGGGATGAACAACTGGGTCAACCCAGTTCGGAAGAACCCAGCCAGACCGGTAGCCGAGTAAAAACTGAACGCGTATATGGAGAATCTCGAGTTCTTGCCCCGATACCCTAACTGCCACCCTGTCGCGCCGCGCTTTTGCCTCGCGGGACCCCGGAGAATTTTCAGGAACGTTTATCCCGCTCCTGGAACCGCTACGAATAGAATTTCGCCCGCTGTTTCGCCGCAATTTGCCTGCCATTTTCAGACCTCGGAACGGCGACCTCTTCCTTACCGAGCGGGACACGTATTTCCGATTTGATTGAAACCGTTCTGGAAATAGAATCTCCAACTGATCTCGTTTTTTTTGGAAATGCTTCTGGGAATTTAACCTTTTCTTTACATCAATCACGAAGAACGGAGGACAAAGAGGAGCTTCGTTATTCTGATTTATAATTTTGATAAGCTTGTTCTTAAATTTTTGTTTAAAAATGCATAACGACTGCAGACAATCCGCATAATGAAATTTTGTATTTGAACACCATAATAGAAATGACGAGGCAGTTAGAAAAATTCGATCTTGTCGAGCAATATTACCATTGAACAAGGTCGAATTGATTTAACCCTTTGCACTCGGAGCTATTTTAACTCGAAAATTAAACATTTCTTCCTACCTAGAATAATTCCTTTCTATACCATTTCTTTTTGTCATTTTATGGATACGAAATTAATGTAACACCTCCTACAAGATCTAAATGTTTAGCAATTGATTAGATATCAACATATTTAATAATCTAAACAATATTTTGAATAATGTTACAGCAATTTTTAGAGTGCTAAGGGTAAATGCTTGGTTATATTTATTATGGTATTAGAATAAAATGTTTCATATTAATCAATTGATATAGAAAATTTTTATTCAGCCAATTTCTGCCGAGTTGTTCGACCTTGAGGAGACTCGAGGAGTACACCTTGGTGTTTGGATAGTGGAAACACGATTCGCGGGTCGTTTCCATCAGAGTTTAAGTGGTTGAAGAGGGCACACGACTCGTCCGCCATGGAAGGGGTTGGTTTTTCTGGGCGATGCCAATCGGCAGACCCTGGGGAGCCATAAAATTTCTTTCCTCGCCTCCTGTGTCCCGGCCTGACTTGTTCTCACGCAACTCGAGCAACGCGGGCTTCTTGCCTGCCGGTGATCACGAAGAAGGGAAACGTTCGTGGCTGACGAACAACGTTTTTTACCCAGGCGAACGAGTATACTTGTACGGTATGCCACGCGTTACACGCCTCCATACCAGGAAGAACAACGAGCGACCTGTTCCCTATGGTCGTCGCCGATCGCGTCCAACACCGACCGAACATTCTCAACTTATTCCTTCAGCCGCAACCGATTGTCAACATGAAAATTCAACGAAATAGTTTCATTCCATTTCGAACCATTTCGGTTGAACACAATTGACGATGTCACGAAAAATTGTGGAATTACGCGATCTAAGAAACAGAACGGACGCGATTATTTTTTTTAAATCAAGATTTTGATAGCCTACTTTCAACTGTAAAATTATTGAAGAGACATTTCGATTTTCTATTTGTGTCGCCAGTCGGAGAAAGGGAAAAAACAAAATACGCGATCCAAGAAACAGAACGGACGCGTTTATTTTTTTTAAATCAAGATTTTAATAGCCTACTTTCAGCTGTAAAATTATTGAAAATACATTTCGATTTTCTGCTTGTGTCATCCGTCGGAGAAAGAGAGAAATTAAAATGTACGATCTAAGAAACAGAACAGGCCCAATGATTTTTCTTAAATCAAGATTTTAATAGCCTACCTCCCAGCTGTAAAATTATTGAAAATACATTTCGATTTTCTGTTTGTGTCATCCGTCGGAGAAAGAGAGAAATTAAAATGTACGATCTAAGAAACAGAAAGGACCCGATGGTTTTTCTTAAATCATTACACTTGTAAAATGATTGAAAATGCATTCCTACCTTCTAATTTTTGAATTTCAACTTATTCCTTCAGTCTCCACCGATTGTGAACATGAAAATTCACCGAAATAATTTCATTTCAGTTGAACACAGCTGACGATGTCTCAAAAATAGTGGAACTACGCGATCTAAGAAACTGAACAGACCCGATGATTTTTCTTAAATCAAGATTTTATTAGCCTACTTTCCAGCTGTAAAATTATTGAAAATACATTTCGATTTTCTGTTTGTGTCATCCGTCGGAGAAAGAGAGAAATTAAAATGTACGATCTAAGAAACAGAAAGGACCTAATGGTTTTTCTTAAATCACTACTCTTTTAAAATGATTGAAAATGCATTCCTACCTTCTAATTTTTGAATTTCAACTTATTCCTTCAGTCTCCACCGATTGTGAACATGAAAATTCACCGAAATAATTTCATTTCAGTTGAACACAGCTGACGATGTCTCAAAAATAGTGGAACTACGCGATCTAAGAAACAGAACAGGCCCAATGATTTTTCTTAAATCAAGATTTTATTAGCCTACCTCCCAGCTGTAAAATTATTGAAAATACATTCCGATCTTCTACTTGCGTCACCAGTCGGACAAACAGAGAAAACAATTTCAGTTATTTACAGTCGTCGAGGTTACAAATACATGATCTAAGAAACAGAACGGATCAAATGATTTTTCTTCAATCACAATCTCAACTTATTTCTTCAGTCTCAACCGATTGTCAACATGAAAATTCAACGAAATAGTCTCATTTCATTTCAAATCATTTCGGTGGAACACAGTTGACGACGTCGCAAAAAATAGTGGAATTACCTGATCTAAGAAACTGAACAGACCCGATGATTTTTCTTAAATCAAGATTTTATTAGCCTACCTCCCAGCTGTAAAATTATTGAAAATACATTCCGATCTTCTACTTGCGTCACCAGTCGGACAAACAGAGAAAACAATTTCAATTAATCACAGTCGTCGAGGTTACAAATACATGATCTAAGAAACAGAACGGATCAAATGATTTTTCTTCAATCACAATCTGAACTTATTCCTTCAGTCTCAACCGATTGTCAACATTAAAATTCAACGAAATAGTCTCATTTCATTTCAAATCATTTCGGTGGAACACAGTTGACGACGTCACAAAAAATAGTGGAATTACCTGATCTAAGAAACTGAACAGACCCGATGATTTTTCTTAAACCACAACACTTGTGAAACGAATGAAAACGCTTTCCTATCTCCTAATTTAGAATCTTACTTGTATGACCAGTCGGATTGAACAGCCGCAAGCAAACTCGAAGAACTGAAGACCGTTCTCACAGTATTTCTGGATTGTTCGGGTCATTAACGGAGGGAATAAGCTCCAGTTGGACTTCTGTTTCTCACGATTGAATTTAACTTTGCATAAAGATGTGCATACCACGAGGCTGTAGAAAGACGTGTCCCCAATTAAAGCCCTTCAGCAAATTGAGCAAACAATTAAAAGGAACTTTTCGAGCAAGTTGTTTCTGTTAAGATCGCATGAAATCCAGTTCACCGATGACGCATACGCGCGCGATCTGGCGTATGGGTACGAGAAGGAAGTGCGATCGACTAACTGAACGGCAACAGGATCGACGACAAGGCGTAAAAGACGTCGGTGTAAATGCTTGGAAACGATCTAGCGTCCTTGCAAGCGGAAAATTGCGGCGCCGCGGAGCGCCAGACACCGCTCATTAGCTCATTATCGTGCTGGCGGCACAGCTACTAGTGCTGCATCCTCTCTTTCTCTCCCCCTCTGTCTGTTTCGGTCTTCCTCAGCCACACTAATCGCGAATCGCGACTAGTTGCGTGCGTCCTTCCTGCGCGGTCTCTCGGTACGCCCCCGTCGCTTCACGCAGGCGTCGCATAGGTGTATCGGTTACTGCGTGCCGGCGTTTATTTCGTTCACGTACGCCACGCCACGTGGACTGGACACCCCTGGGGACACTCGGCTACGCGAAATAAACATTTCATAGAGTGTCTAAACTTCACTACTTCATTAGCGAAAAAAATCACGGGTGCTCTTCAGATATCCGGGGATGCGTGTAAAAAATCCGAATGGGAAAGGTTCGACAGATTTTCCGGAAAAAATTGCTAGATATTTGAAATTGGAAAATTTCACACTCGTAACCAGACTACACCCTGAATTGTGCCCTACAAGACAATATATAGCTCGCGTAATTGTTATTATTTTTACTTGAAAAAAATCACAGATGTACTTCAGACATCGGCGAATCCGTGTAAAAAATCCCAATCCAAAAGGTTCGATACTTTTTCTGGAAAAAATGTTTAAATTCGACTATCAAAATCTGACTACTCCCTAAATCGTGACCTACCAAAAAATATATAACTCGCGTATTTTTTATTATTTTTATTTGAAAGAAGTCACAGGTGTACTTTAAATATTGGTGTTTATGTGTAAAAAATTCCATTGAGAAAGGTTCGACAGATTTTCCGAAAAAAAATCCTTGAGTATCGAAAAATTGAAAAACTTCACACTCGAATCCAGTCTTTACCCCTTAAAACATACTCCACGGAAAAATATATAGCTCGCGTAATTTGTATTATTTTTACTTGAAAGAAATCACAGATGTACTTCAGACATCAGAGAATATACTTTTCAGAATTTTAATGAAATCCCTGTTATTTTCAATTTCATAAATTTTATGGGTAACCAAAAATAATCTAAAAATTTCTATTGCGTTATTAATCACCCAATTTGAACTGTCGCCCTACCTTCTCGGAAAATATTTGATCAACGACCTCAACGACCTTAATAGACCTCTTTCTCTATTTTTCGATGCGGGCCCAAATCACCGAGAGGGTCCCAGAAAATCTAAGATTAGAAACGCTGTTCCTTCCTTTCTCGTGGAACAGCTCTCTCTTGAATGAAGTGTGAATTATTGGGTCCCCGGGAATGTGAGCAAACTGGTATTTCCTGGTTCCCCTTCGAAATTAATGGGGCCCAAATTGCTGGTGGCCTACCACAGTCTATAGGGGCGGACTGTCTTCTTGTCCCTCCTCCGAATAGAGGAAATAGTATCCTATTTCTAACTTTGGAGATTGACCATGAATAACGGGAAACGATTCAGAAATTAGATATTAGTAGCAAATTATCCTCTTTCTGGGAAAGTCACCAGATTAGGTGTACCACTCTACCGTCCCCTTCCCTCACGACCCGGTCACGTGACGCAAAAAGATATATTTAATTCTGTATTTATATCGATAATATTTTGCAATAAATCAGTTATTTCATTGAATAAAAATTTATCTATGTTGGAGTCACATAAAATTCTGTAATTTAGTAAATGAAGGTTAGATCTGGGTTAGATTAATCCGTTAATCGATGTTTTAGGCACTCGGACATTCTGTTTCCGATATTTCACATTCTCGATCCAGTTCGAAATGCAACAAATTAATTTTCCCGTTGCACAGGGTTGCCAATTGTAAGAAAAGCGTTGCCTAATACGGTTGACAGCCGAATATTCGGGAGAGAGGTTATGTTAGGTTAAGTTACCTTCCCGCACAACCCGGTCACGTGACGCGTTCGCGAAAAGATATATTTAATTCTGCATTTATATCGATAATATCTTGCATTAAATCAGTTATATCATTGAATAAAAATTTATCTATGTTGAAGTCACATAAAATTCTGTAATTTAGTAAATGAAGGTTAGATCTGGGTTAGATTAATCCGTTAATCGATGTTTTAGGCACTCGGACATTCTGTTTCCGATATTTCACATTCTCGATCCAGTTCGAAATGCAACAAATTAATTTTCCCGTTGCACAGGGTTGCCAATTGTAAGAAAAGCGTTGCCGGATACAGTTGACAGCCGATTATTCGGGAGAGGAGATCGCCTGTGAGCTGATAACGTTAAATCAACGAGCATTCCGCTGGCAACGGTCTCGGGCCGGGCCGGGTCAGCGGGCTCGCAATTTCCCGGCGCGAAATCACCGTGAAAATCGAAACGCGGCTGGTCGCGGGTCGTGAACTCACGGTGAATTACCTTAATAGTAGAAACCACGCTCGAAAGTCGACGTGTTAATCCGGTTGCTTTGACCCGTTGCTTCGGGGTAGGACGGGGCGCCATAGTTCTCTGTATCCCAGATAGCTTGGGTTCAACGATATTAATCGCGGCGCCGGGTCGCCATTCAGGCCTGGCCGCCGCTTGGAATTTGTATATTAAGCGGGTAAAGCCGGATTTATCGACTCTTATTCGTTGCCCGATATCCACGCGGGACGAGTCCGCTCGCTGATACCGCGTTTTACGGCGCGACCGGGACCCACGTGTGTGTGCAAATAAAACTATACAGTGCCCGCTCGTTGAATGCAACCCTTCCTTCCATCGTGGACGTATGAATTACTTACGTGGCAACCTGGCCTCGAGTTTCGTTCAGATAATATTTTCGGACTCACCTGAAAGCAGACGAAAAAGCCAACGTTAGAACCGGGCGACGCTGAAAATGTTGGTGAATAGGGGTCGTGATTAGGTCTCCTCCCGTCACACGCGGACGAGAGACACTTTCTACTTTGGAAATGAAAGATGGGGCCACCACTTTCTTATTAAAAACAGATACGACGCTATCTGGTCGGATGGATCCTGCCAGATATGTCCTATTGAGTTCGATATTTTGTTTAATTCTGACTTTCATTGCGATTTATTTTCGATGGGAGTTTCACCAGCACCTGGGCGACTCTTCTCCGGTTAAAATGATACCCCACAAGATGCGGTTCGGATTATGATTGCCTGCGTAATCCCCGATTTAGTAGAATTCTGATGATGATCCGAATGCTTGCTTGGAGGATGAGTAACACAATTTGTAATTGTAGAATAAACAGATGATTTTAAGGTAACAGAAACAAATCGATGAATTGTCTGGGACAGTTTCAGGCTAGACTCGTCTCGGACCAGTTAGGGCAACGACGGCCAAAGGGGAGTCTCATCTTCGAGCGTCTCGCGTGCTCGAAGCTTACATAACACGCGTGTGCAGACGGGGGGTGAGTTTCCGATTATTTACCCGGCTGCAATACTATCTATATCCGTGGCCCGA
This sequence comes from Lasioglossum figueresi, assembly GCA_028455805.1. NCBI lineage: Eukaryota > Metazoa > Arthropoda > Insecta > Hymenoptera > Halictidae > Lasioglossum > Lasioglossum figueresi. Next base: position 5,751,830 of record CM052199.1, on the reverse strand, counting down.
TCCTATGTTTACCGTTCCCATGTTGACAGGCGTCCTACGCTCGGACTAAGCACGATGAACCGTTTATATTTGCCCACGTATGGGCCGGTTTACACTGCACCATGCGAGAGCTACTACCGCGTTGCCCCGTGTATCCATAAAGCTGTCATCCCCCGTGTCCCACCGCCGAACAAAATGTTCCGGGGCCAAGTGCTCGGCGAAAGATTAATTGGCTGGATCATTAGCCGATCAACCAATCGTGTTGCTTAGCCTCTACCCTCAAAGAACTACCGAACTACATTCTACGAACTCCTCCACTCTTTCGACTCATTCTCAGTCTAATACTGTAGTTAGCCCTTTAAATTCGGTAAATTTTATTGTTTGTAAACGTTGTTCTCATATTGTCACAACCATAAACTCTATTTGACAATGGTGTCGACCTCTCTTGCCAATTTGTGTTGCCACAAAACGAAACTAGAGACGCGCATTCAAGTGGACTCTTTCCAGCTATCTTTGGTGCCTACCGTGAATCGGTGTATATTTTCTGGGGTTAAGAGAAAAATTGTATTTTTGGGCAGAAAAGTGCGTTTTCGAGAGTGAAAACCAAGAAGATTATTCGGCACAAAAGATAAGAGTATTATTATTACTATTTTTATATTATTTGGATACACATTTATTTATGTCCTTGTATGAGGACGCCATGACAGAAAGGGTTAAAGTAGAATTTGTGTATCAGAATGCCAAGAAAAGAGGATTTCGAAATTCCTTTTTCAAAGTTTGTCTGACGTAATGACGCAATGACGATGAAGACTTGAAAACAAAAGTTGCTGAAACATTCACCTCGACCTTGAACTTCAAGGTGAAATTTTATTTTCCCTATAACAAATATTTTCTTTCACGTCGATATCAACGTTCCTAGACTAGTAAAAATATTACTGGTTGATATTTTCAGGTGAATTTCTCCGCGAACAAGACCGACACGTACACGGTGATTACGAATCGCAGTTCCAGGGACCGAAGCCTCGGCTTTCAGAGCGTGCAACGATCAACGAGACAATCATAAATTCTTTCTCTGTATGTAGTGACCACGTCTCCCTTTCACGTCCCATTGTTTTCATCCCCCGACCGCAGATAGCTGGCAGTTACGTCGCAAAATACAGGTTATGCCGGGCTGGCCCTCATCTGTCCTCACGTGCGGCCAGGTATCCATTACTGTCGAAATCCGAAAAGCAAAGGCGTCGTCGCGATTTAGCATTGCGTCACCAACCTGACTTGCTCCGGTTGCGAACACCTGTCTCGGCCGATCGCTAATTGGGCAATCTCAGACGAACATGGTCAAGACATTTGTTTCACCGTGAGAAAAATTTGTTGTACGAATCCCTGCGTGGCCACCGTCTTCAAAAAAGTCACAGGTGTACTTTAAAGATCCACGATTATGCATAAAAAATCCTAATGGGAAAGGTTCGACAGATTTTTCGGAAAAAATTCCTAGATATTGGAAAGTTGAAAAATTTTACACTCAAAATCAGACTACATCCTGAATCGTGCCCTACAAGAAAATATATAGATCGCGTAATCGTTATTATTTTTACTAGAAAAAAATCACAGATGTACTTTCGACATCGGTAAATATGTGTAAAAAATCTCAATCCAAAAGGAACGATACTTTTTCTGAAAAAAATTCCTAAATTCGACATTCAAAATCTAACTACCCCCAAAACGTGAACTACAAAAAAATATAATAACTCGCGTAAGTTTTATTATTTTTGCTTTAAAAAAATCACAGATGTAGTTCAGATATCGGTGAATCCGTGTAAAAAATCTCAATCCAATAGGTTCGATACTTTTTCTGGAAAAATTTCTAAATTCGACACTCAAAACCTGAGACCCCCTGAATCATGCCCTACAAGAAAATATATAACTCGCGTAATTGTTATTATTCCCACTTCAAATAAATCACAGATGTACTTCAGACATCGGTGAATTAGTTTAAAAAATCCCAATCCAGAAGGTTCGTTACATTTTCCGGAGAAAATCCTAAAGTATCGGAAAATGGAAAAATGTCACACTTGAATCCAGTCGGCCCCTTAAAAGGCGCTCCACAAAAAAATATATAGCTCGCGTAATTTTTATTGTTTTCACGTGGAAAAAATCACAGATGTACTTCAGATATCGGTGAATCCGTGTAAAAAATCCCTATCCGAAAGATTCGATACTTGTTATGGAAAAAAATTCTAAATTCGACACTCAAAACCTGAGTACCCCCAGAATCGTGACCTACAAAAAAATATATAACTAGCTTAATTTTTATTATATTTACTTGAAAAAAATCACAGGTATACTACAGATATCGGCGAATTCGTGTAAAAAAATCCCAATTCAAAAGGTTCGATACTTATTGTAGAAAAAATTTCTAAATTCGACACTCAAAACCTGTGTACCCCCTGAATCGTGACTTACAAAAAAATATATAACTAGCTTAATTTTTATTATATTTACTTGAAAAAAATCACAGACACCCTTCATATACCGACGAATAAACGTATAAAATCCGAAGGCAGAAGGTCCGATAGTTTTTTTTTTAAAAAACTTCCTAAACCGGGAGTGGCGCGTGAACTATCCGCGATCGGCATCAGCGTCGGGTGGGCGTCGATTGTGTAGGAAAGAAGAGTCGCGCCGCTGTAAAATCCCATTCACAAAATCGCTTAACTAGTTGCGCACGACCCAGATACTCGGCAAACTTTCCCCGTTGTTCCTCTCAAAGGTAAACCAAACTCGAGTAAACACCTGTGGGCCCGCATGGCCGACGCGGAGGCACCGCGCGCGCTGCTCCTAGGAAACTCGCTCAGACGCTCGATTCCGTGGGTGACGCGGGTAATGCGTAGGGCAAACCCCGTAACCGGCCAGGCTATATCTAATAACCGTTATTGTGCGTGCGTGCGTATGTTGACAGTGGTAATGTAGCGTGTAATAGGGGCGACATACAAGCCGCGTGCGCGAGACCGTGCTTGCACACATGCACGCGATCAGTGTATACGTGTATACGTGTCCTCACGAGTCTGTTGCAGATAGCAGATACACGTCGATCTTGTCGATCGCAATTCAGCCAATGCTCTCGACTCTGATTGGTATCGCCTGTCGCTCAACGCCGTCCACCTCATCTAATTACCCTAGTGTTGCGCAACGCTGATAGCCGGCGACATTAAGATTATCCCCCAAGTGCAGATTCTTTACACAGAAATGATGTTCGTCCATTTTACACTCGGTTGGTACTCGCGCAAGCTACAGTGAGCGTCACAGATCTTAGGCCGACAATCTGATTTTGATTACTTCGACTTTCTATCAAGTTATGAAGCTTCACCTCTCAGCTTTTTCTAAATAGAAGTTTCATTTTATTCGTCATCGAAATAATTGTCATCGTCGTTTCCTTTTCTACGACGTATTTAGATTCGTGCAACGTCATAGCGAATGAAACGACAAACCCAACCATGTATAATATGTCGACCTTCAAGCGACCGATTTGTTTACAAAAGTCAGTTGCTTTTGTGAAGCAAGTATCCTTCAAAAAGCATAACACCATGTTTATGTTTTGCCTCTGCCGTGGTTCAGTTGACGTAAACACTCTATTGTGTACGTTTGTTTTCGGCTTGTTTCGTACACTTCTGAACAGAGTATATATCCGCAGCCGGGTCGTCTACAAGTATAGTATATGGTCCAAGGTTGCAGGAGTGTCCTCTGAACAGGTCAGATCCCCAAGTGCATCCCCTAACGGTGGAGCGCCGTTTAAGCACATTTTGTCAACTGAGATGAGGGGGGGGGGGGCGGGTCCTTCTGGGTCCGCGTATGTCATACTGACATGTCCGCCGTGGCAAACAAAGCTGAGAACATCATATGCAGGTAGGATTATAGCCGGCGACCCCTTTTTCGGTTTAGCAGGATGATGATGAGCCACCCTAGCGACCCGATGAACTTCTGCCTGACTCGTCCCGATCTCCATTCTATCCCCACTAGCCGATTCGATCAGCCTGGGGATCAGACGAATATGAAGGCTACCGGCCGAAGGAAGACAGAGGACAACCATGAAACTGGCCCGATCGAGAGGGGAGGGGGGAGGGGGAGATCTGTGGGACAGTGCAAGCGGGATGTTAAATGCACAAAAGTGTAACTGCATTGTCGAATGGAAAAATCCCCCCCGGGACGTCGATGGCACAATAATGGGGCCGATTATAATCTTGTCTACCCCCTAGGGGTAGAAGCTTTCTCCACCCCTGTGTCCCGTGTCATCCTCGGTCTAGCCTCGTGTCCCTGGCTCACCTTGCTCTCACCCTATCTGTGTACACGCTAGGTACCCGGCCTGTGTGTATCTTGTTCAGCTATTGACTAACCGAACCAACACTGTCTCCCATCCCCCCCTAACAAATATACTGTCCCTCTCTACATCCATCCGTCTCTCTCCTCCTTTCTTGCTTTCTTCTTTTTACCGATGTCTCTCCGGATGAGCCCGTGTGTGTCCCCCGGTTAATACTCCCGTGCACGACACGCCCGTAGCCTAATTAAGTGCGCATAATGGAGGCACGACAGTTGGGCGCATTGTACCGGGATCATCCCCTTTGCTGCACGAAACTGTCGCGGGCTTCTCGCAAAACTCGAAACTGCCAGCACGGTATTTGGTTACGTTGACTTTCGTCATGCTACTCGAGAAAGTATGGAGGCGATTTCAGCACCCTAGACCCGAGCTTACTACGACCTTCCGTTATCCACGTTAAAACGTTCCCGTATTTTTCCTTCGTTCCGCCGTTAACCTTCGGTTGCTCGCACGTTTTCTGCGTGGTACTGGTCACGTGGAATCAGAATTGTTGCGCATGGCTGACACCAGATCCGAGACCCGAAGTCTGAAAGGGTATCATCCTTAGCCTCTTCTGTTAATGTCATTGAAGATTTTTACGTTATCTACAAAGTCCGAACCGGACGAGCCAGTTTCTCTCCGGCGTGCGGATAATGAATGCCAGCAGAATCGTTTTTCAGGCCGCGACTCGCAGTGTTGATGAGCTTTCCGTTGATAAGGAGGGCCCGTATCGCGGTTACAAGCAGCAACAACTTGTCCGAGTATCGAGTAACCGAGACAACGTCAGCCGGCTGTCACTCGTTGGGTCCCTGAGGCGGTTTACAAGCGTTTCCTCGGCATTCCGGAGGCTTTTATCGGTCACCGAATCGACGATCAATCTCTATTCACGTCGGCCACGGTGACGAGCACTGGGCCTCTCTCTCTCTCTCTCTCTGTTTCGATCGCAGAACGGGATCATTCCCCAGCGAGAGCAAAAATAACCGAACCTCATGGATTCTCGTAATGTATGCGTGCACCGCCTTAAACCAGTTTAACACCGAGCCGGCTCATTAAATAAATCTCTGTCTCGCATGCCGATGATCGCTTCATTCATTCAATCAACTCACCGCCATCGAGAGTGTCCTACGCGGTGTAATGGACGATAGAGGGTTTCCTGCAATGGACGTTCGATGTCTGCTCGGTAATTCGTCATTTAGATCTTGATAGATCCAGAAGGATCAGTAGTTCTTGCGTTAGTCAACGTGTCAACGTGCTAAGCTGTGCCCAGAACCTCTGTGCCAGAAGACGATAAGACGATGGGGACCTGGCCCAGAGCTAGATAACGTCACCTTTCACGTAATTAGAATTTCAATCACAATCCTGATCGCACAATTCTTAAGTGTCCACCTAGCTTGTGCTGTAGACCTGTGCCAGAAGAGGATCGAGGATGGGGACCTGGTCTAGACCTAGATGAAGTAACTGTTCTAAAATTGCAGCTCCACTACTTTCGCCATAAGAGGATAAGAAGATGGAGACCTGGTCCAGGCCTAGATAAAGTCACTGTTCACCTAATTAGTATTTCCATCTCTATCCCCTAACGCCTAAAATTGCAGCTCGACTACTTGCACCAGAAAAGGTATAGAAGATGGAGACCTTACTTAAACCTAGGTAACGTCTCCGTTTACTTAATTAGAATTTCAATCACAATTCTGATCGCACAATTGTTAAATGCCCACCTAGCTTGTGCTATAGACCTGTGCCAGAAGAGGATCGAGGATGGGGACCTGGTCCAGCCCTAGATAAAGTCACTGTTCTAAAATTGCAGCTCCACTACTTTCGCCATAAGAGGATAAGAAGATGGAGACCTGGTCCAGGCCTAGATAAAGTCACTGACCACCTAATTAGTATTTCCATCTCTATCCCCTAACGCCTAAAATTGCAGCTCAACTACATGCACCAGAAGAGGATAAGAATATGGAGACCCGGCTCAGAACCTAGGTAACGTCACCGTTCACCTAATTAGAATTACAATCACAATTCCGATCGGACAATTCTTAAATGTCCACCTAGCTTGTGCTATAGACCTGCGCCAGAGGAGGATCGATGATGGGGACCTGGTCTAGACCTAGATAAAGTCACTGTTCACCTAATTGCAGCTCCACCAATGCGTCCAGCGTCCACCTAGCATCTATTAGAGACCTGCACCAGAAGAGGACGATGGAGACCCAGCCCAGACCTAGATAACTGTTTACCTAATTAGAATTTGAATCCCGATTTGGCTTGCGTAATGTTTGAGATGGAAGCTCGACGAACGCATTCAGTGTCCAGCTAATGGACATGATCCGGAAGAGGATGAGAAGATGGAGACCTGGAGGAAACTACCCAGGTAACTGTTTACCCAATTAGAATTTCCATCGCGACTGGATATAATGTTTGAAATCGAAGCTCGACGACCGCGTCCAGTGTCCACTGGTGTTATAGCAACGTACTAGAAGAGGACGAGAAGGCGGAGATGAGAAGCGGAGGGTGTAGGGAGCACGATGAGGGGTCGAGGGGGAAGAAAGAGCGTCGGTGTAGGAGGACGAAGCGGAAGAGGAGCAGAGAAATGGCGTAGGAGAGGGAGGGTTTCCAGCTCGATGGAGCCAATTCAGACCCGGAATTTATCCTATCAATTTCTGCTCGGTGGAGTGGCAAAGAGCTCGGCAGTTCGGCTCAGCGTTCGCTATATTAACGCTACAGAATTCTACCGGCCACGAAGAGGCCGCGCGGAACACCGCCGCACCACGTTTCCACGCTTCTCGCGGATCCTACCGTACCTCCCTGCTATCTCACCCTCACCCCCGCCCCCTTTTTCGTCATCCCTTCCCGAACGAGCTTTTCAATCCCCCCTCGAACTATACACCCCTCCTCCAGAATACGGGCAACGTCCACCGACAAATTTCATCGTCTTCTTGTTTCGAGAATAGCCCGATCACGTGGACCGCTACACTTCCGGTTAGTTTTTGCTCGGCCATCCCCAACTTTCAACGGCCATCTCGCTTTTCGGCTGGGTAATTGCCGGGCGTGTAGAAATTTCGATGCTGTTAGGCACCTCGAAGGTTACGGCTGATCGATCGCTTTGCTCTGTTTTGCGAAACGCGGTGCAAAAATGTCCGGAGAATTCTGGGGACTGCGAGCAGGTGTGTCTCGGGGTGGTTGAGGAATCTTCAACCACGCTTCAATCCCCATTTTTCTAATTTATTCCCTCGTCATTTCGTGAAATAAAAATTGTCAAATTTTTGGGCAACGATGCCCGGATGATTAATAATATTTTTCAAATATAATATATGAAGATAACCGATTTTTGAATGAAGTGCAAAATGCAATTCTATCAAAACCGGGCTGACGTAAATCCGCCGAATTACCGCAATGAATACGGAAAAATTACGGACGAATATGCGTGGATCCTCGGAACGCGAGCTCCGCGCACGCTTAAAATCACAAAAATCCATCTGGCGAGGAGATCGGTTTGTCGGTCTGGCCCGCCGCTAACAAATTCAGGAGGATTCGCATGAATATTCAGCGGCTCATCGGAATGGAACTATTTCTGGTCAAACACTTGAAATTTCCACGGTACCGACGATTTTTCCCGTTGCATAATCCTCTGATCCTCTTTCTCTATCTCTCCCGGCGGAGGACGCGTGCGTTGCCGGTGGAAGAAGGGTGAGGGAAGCGAGACGGGGATGACAAAAGGAAAAGAGCGCGCGTAAACGATGCTTGGGAAAAATAATTACTGCTAAAAAATTCTAGGCTTTCCCGGTGCGGTGGCCCCATCGGTGTTTATTATCTCTCGGCAGATTGTACTAATCGGTGGGACGTATGATTAGGGACGCGGAGGAACAAACGCGGAGACGGAACAGTGGTTTTATTCGAGGAGGCAAAGAAGATAGAAGCGCAAAAGAGAAACACAGAGGAAGATAGAGAGTGTGTACGCGAGAAGGAGAGAGGGTAGCGGCGAGAGAAAGAGAGAGGATAAGGGAGGGATGGAGTGCGAAAGGGATAGAAAGAGAAGGCAGTCGCACAGGGATGGACCTCTTCAGGTTTAGCGGAGCAAATAATGCAGCAGGAGAGCCTAGTCGGGCTTTCCATGCGGAAGACCAGCGAACCGATCACACTGATCTTTGCCAAAAACAATACCCTGCTCGCCTTTGAATTCCACTGGCAAAATACGGGCGCTAGGTGACTCACCGTCAAGCTTACACTCGCGTACACGCATACACCACCGCACCGGGAGAAACACGCGAGCACACCTATATCCACGGCGTGCCCTTACACGCACCCCCCATCGACCCCCTTCCACGCCCTTATTCAAACACTCGTAAGCAGCTTCAGCCCAAAACCAGACGGCCCCCGTCTATCGGATCTTTTGGTGTACCTTCAATTCTCGCAATTCCGCGCGAGAATCAAATTGTTTCGCTACCGGAACAACCATCGCTACTTCGCCATTCCGGAAACCTCTTCTCCATTCGATCGACCAGACTCATTTCGCTCGTGCACCGTGTAAAAGCGAACTTTAAAACTTTGTATGTGGAATAATTATTGTCCAGAAGCAATTCTTGGAAACGAGATAGGGGTGGAGATTTCAGCACAAGAACCAAACGTCGAAATTAATTTACCTATGCAGCAGATAATTTACTAATTTATATAAAATGTGAATACTAAATACTGAATATAAATATACCAACTTTAAAATTTTGTATCTGGAATAATTATTGTCCAGAAGCTATTCTTGGAAAAGAAAGAGGGTTGGATATTTCAGCACAAGATCTAAATCTTGAAAATAATTTTCCTATGCAGTAGAAAATTTACTAATTTAGATACAGCAAAAATACTAAATATATATATATACTAACTTTAAAAGTTTGTATCTGGAATAATTATCGTCCAGAAGCAATTTTAGAAATATAAAAAGGGGTGGTCATTTTAGTACACCGACGAAACCTTGAAATTAATTTTTCTATGCAATAGAAAATTTATTAATTTATATAAAGCATAAATACTGAATATAAATATACTAACTTTAAAATTTTGTATCAGGAATAATTACTGTCCAGAAGCAATTCTTGGAAAAGAAAGAGGGTTGGATATTTCAGCACAAGATCTAAATCTTGAAAATAATTTTCCTATGCAGTAGAAAATTTACTAATTTGGATACAGCAAAAATACTAAATATATATATATACTAACTTTAAAAGTTTGTATCTGGAATAATTATTGTCCAGAAGCAATTTTAAAAATATAAAAAGAGGTGGTCATTTTAGTACACCGACGAAACCTTGAAATTAATTTTTCTATGCAATAGAAAATTTACTAATTTATATAAAGCATAAATACTAAATATAAATATACTAACTTTAAAACTTTGTATCTGGAATAATTATTGTCAAGAAGCAATTTTAGAAATATAAATAGTGGTGGATATTTCAGCACAAGAACCAAACCTTGAAATTAATTTTCCTATACAGTAGAAAATTTACTAATTTATATACAGCAAAAATACTAAATACAAATATACTAAATTTAAAACTTTGTATCTGGAATAATTATTGTTCGGAAGCAATTTTCGGAAAAATAAATAGGGGTGGATATTTCAGCACAAGAACTAAACCTTGAAATTAATTTTCCTATGCAGTACAAAATTTACTAATTTATGTAAAGCAGAAATACTAAATACAAATATACTAGATTTAAAACTTTGTATCTGGAATAATTATTGTCAAGAAGTAATTTTCGGAAAAGAAAGAGGGTTGGATATTTCAGCACAAGAACCAAACCTTGAAATTAATTTTCCTATGCAGTAGAAAAGTTACTAATTTATATAAACCATAAATACTAAATATAAATATAAATGTACTGACTCAAAATCTTTGTATCTGGAATAATTATCGTGCAGAAGCAATTTTTGAAATATAATAAGTGGTTGTCATTTTAGCACACCAACCAAACCTTGAAATTAATTTTCCTGCACCGTAGAAAATTTGCTGACTTATACAAAGCATAAATACTAAACACTGAATATAAACATACTAAATATAAATACTAAAAAAACGTTGTATCTGGAATAATGATAGTCGGGCAATAATTTGCCGAGACAAGAAAGAAGGGTGAACATTTTCGCGCAAAGAGAATGCAAAAGGATCACGGGGGGAAGCTCCGCGGGCGACAAAATGTAACCAGCCGTAAACACCAAACCATCCTGCCATTAACTTCGCGAAAACCGTGCGCGAAATTGCTCGGCGTAATCGCCATAACATGATCGCAGGTCGATTAATTTGGAGCTACGACGTGCCGGTGATGGCGTCGGTTCTCGTATACACCTTGCGGAAAAAGGAAGAACAGGTTCCGCGACAGTAATTGACTCGTGATCATTCACGAGTGGCGGTCCCGGTTACGATATAAATTCGCGAACTATAAAGATGGGGCTGGGGCCACATTTTTTCAGGCTTCAACATACACACACACACACACACACACACACGAGCAGTGTAGCACGGTGCGCGAGGGACGCACGTTCGCGTATAAATCGACGGTACGGTCCTCCAAAGAAAAAATACCCGGTCGCAATTTCACGGCCAAGCTGACTCAAAAGCCGAAAAACGGGCCGCGGTTCTTCTAAATGAATTCGGCGTTCGGCAATTTTGTGTCTCGTCGGTTTTTCAATCCCTTTCCCGTGGCGAAGGGCCGGTGGAGAGATTGTTATCGGAAACGCACACAAAAATAGAGAAAGATTGGAAGAAGAGCTGTTAATGAATTAATAACAGTTCGAATGGCGTTTTTAATTTTTCTTAAATTACTTTATCTTATCTCGTCGTGTGACAAAGGGTTGTCCAACGCAGTTCGGCCCGGCGTAGCATTCTCGAAATTTGTCTGTCGGAATGCGGAACCGTCTCGGGGCCGCGTCACGACGGCAGAATTTGAATAACTTCGAGATGGCGCGTATCCCGGACGGGGTAGCGGAGAAAATTCCAATGTTCCGGGGGCTGACGGGGCTGTTGGGCAAGAAGTTGCAGACAGGGGTTGGCGGGGGTTGGCTCCATTTTCGACGGTGGTTAGTCGTCGAATACGGAGACCCCCGCGGTACCTCCGACCCCTCTTCGCCGCTTCGAATATAAGCGAGTACGCGCGCACACGCACCCATACAGCCTCCGAGAGCCGGGGGTAGCGCGTGCACATCACCCTTTTGGCAAAGCCCTAGCGGAGCAACGGGCGAGCCTATCGACGGCAAACGGACTACCACTTCACGTCTGGCGACCCTTCCGTCGTGCACATTCGAATTTATTGGCGCGTGTTCGAATATTCATAAAAAAA
>CM052199.1:5706334-5732245 GCA_028455805.1 Lasioglossum figueresi | reverse complement strand
AAGATAGCGCCTAGAGTCCCAGTCTCACTTAGGGTATTTGGGGATCCTTCGGGTTTTGGACATCAACTAGCTTTTGGGTCAGAGAAGGTGGTTTGGTCGCGGTGGGACAAGTGGGGCCTGAGTCTCCGGTGGTGTTTCGAAGAATCGTGACCACCCCGGAAGCGGGAAGTCGACGACCGGTTTTCTCGAGGGTTGGCGCTACGCAGAACCGATTACCCGATATAGTTGTAACCCTCGACGGTTCATCGATATATAAAATGCAGGGCCGACACGAGTAGGGGTTGGGGCGTGTGTGGTACGAGAGAGGGCGAAAGAGAAAGATAGAAGGGGTACACGCGTATGCAGGATCAGGGTTATGGCGGGTTGGCAGGGGACATATAGAGCCAGGACCTCGCATAATGTGCGTGTAACACACCCTACTCATCACGCGCCACTTGCTCCCCTCCTGTGCCCCTTCAGCCCCTGGGATCGACCCCAGAAAATCAAGCTGTACACGCTCGTCTCCCTGCGGTGGTAACGTTGTCTCGCTTCATCGTGCAGGGCTGGGCTTTGCTCGTTGGGCTCGCTGACTCGCACATACGAGTTATGTTTATATTATGATATTAATAGAGGGTAATACACGACCTCCATCGGCAGAGCGTCGGTAGCAGCAGGTTGTTTGTCGGCACCCAGGGATGCGAGGGCAAAGAGAGATAGAAAGAGACTGGCCAGGGCCGTACACACTGTGTGTATCGTACATGTTCGTCAGGGTCCCCCAGGGCTCCTCCCGAACTCTAGGTCCCCTTCGAAAATACTTCCTCTTCCCGAGGCTTCGAAATCGCTGCTGCTCTCTGCTACCCTCTCCTCCGTGTTCCCTTTCTCCAACCACCTCTCTCTCTCGCTCGCTCTCTCTCTATCCCTCTGGATCCAACGGGAAAAGCAATCTCGTTGCGACGGGAAATTGCATGCCGCCGATCGAATCGCGTCCTTTACCGTTGCGGGTTTCCTTTGAGCACCGCGTTGCAGACGAGACGGGGCCGTTTTTAATTGAACCGATTCGCTGGATACTCTCTCCCACGCCGGGGGTGCTTTGAACGGAAGCGCCCCGGTGTCTCGGATAGGTATCGCCGATTAATCGGCTCGAAGAATTCCCCCGGAACCAGGACAAAGGGGCCTCGACGCTGCCTTCCTTAGGCTTCTTCGCGGCTATCAGTCATGCAGGATCCTGGCCACGAAAGTAGCCAGCCTTCCATCATGCTCGCCGATTTTCCCGGGCAATTTTTATCATCGTCTTACGTCGTTGCCCCCCCGACATCGCGCTCCTCTTCCAGTCGGTCAGACGAATGCCACGAAGGAACGAGCCCGATACGTCCGACAATCGTCGACGATTTACAACCGCGGAAGAGGCGTTGCCGAGGAATTTTTCATCGATGAAGAAGTTGACGAAGACTATCGCCTTTCTATCAGCTTTTTCTGTCTCACACCGGCGTCAAGCTTGTGGTAAATCTTTCCGGTGTAATCTACGACGAGTGGGGATGAAGGGTGGAAGGAGGATCCTGAAGAGGATCCGATGAATCGGATCTTCCGAGGCCAGGTCCCGAAAACTAGTCGTGACAGGCGGCATTAATTGTGCATTTTAGAGGATCGGGAATGTAGGCGCAGGCTCTCTCTCTTCCGCTATAAATTACACCGGCTACGAGCCAGAGAAGGACCCTCCGTGGGGCCCGATGGTTTTCGGGGGCCAGCCAGGTCGATCCTCGGAGGGGCCTCGGTGATTTCGGTGGTCCGGGATCGGTGAATTTTTGGCGGCACAGCAACCGGGCCAACGGGCCACGGTGAGAAACCCGGACCACAGGAAAAGGATGTCGGCTAAGTGGCTCTCGCAGGAGAGAAAGACGTAGGAGGCGTCCCTCCTCCTCCTCGTCCTCGACTCCATTCGCCGGGGAGAGAGGGGCAGAGAGGGAGAGATATACCGGGAACTGTTAGAGCTGCTGACTGGCCTTCCTCCTTCCGTCTGCCTGGCATCTAATTCGAAAAGGGCAACCCCCTCGGGACCCGCATCTCGTTACGCGGAACATCGTGTAATTAGCACGTCGTTGCGATCCGGGGACTTTAGACGAGGCGTCCGCCTGCGCACGCGCACTTTCGCGCGTCCCTGTATGTGTGGGGTCGGTCGGAATTCGACGAAAATTACTGGGGAAAATATGTTAGCGCCATTCGGGAGGGACCGTCCCCTTTTTACTATTTTTTCTCATGGTGGCATCAAACTTGTGGATAGATCTGCCTGCTATCAGCAAATAGCGACCATCAGAAAGGGGCTGTCATTTATTGTAGAAGTTGATGAGGACTGTCGCCTTTTTAGAAATTCTTCTTATACTGGCATCAAACTTGTGGACAGATCTATCAGCAAATAGGGGCCATCAGAAAAAGGCTGTCTTTTATTCATGAAGTTGACGAGGACTGTCTTCTTTTTAGAAATTCAGCTCATATTGGCATCAAACTTGTGGAAAGATCTGTTTACAATTAGCAAATAGGGACCATCAGAATGGGGCTGTCTTTTATTGATGAAGAAGTTGATGAGGACCTTCTTCTTTTTAGAAATTCTTCTCATTGTGGCATCAAACTTCTGGAAAGCTCTATCTTCTATCAGCAAATAGGGACCATCAGAAAAGGGCTGTCGTTTATTGATGAAGGAGTTATTGAGGACTGTCATCTTTCTAGAAATTCTTCTGATATTGGCATCAAACTTGTGAAAAGATCTGTCTTCTATCAGAAAAGGGGTGTCTTTTATTGATGAAGGTGTTGATGAGGACCCCTTTTTGGAATTTCTTCTCACACTGGCTCAAACTTGTGGAAAGATCTGTCTTCTATCGGCAAATAGGAATCATCAGAAAAGGGCTGTCTTTTATTGATGGAGTTGACGAGGACTGTCTTCTTTTTAGAAATTCAGCTCATATTGGCATCAAATTTGTGGAAAGATCTGTTTTCAATTAGCAAATAGGGACCATCAGAATGGGGCTGTCTTTTATTGATGAAGGATTTGATGAGGACCTTCTTCTTTTTAGAAATTCTTCTCATTGTGGCATCAAACTTCTGGAAAGATCTGTCTTCTATCAGAAAAGGGGTGTCTTTCATTGATGAAGGTGTTGATGAGGACCCCTTTTTGGAATTTCTTCTCATACTGGCTCAAACTTGTGGAACGATCTGTCCTCAATCAGCAAATAGGAATCATCAGAAGAGGGCTGTCTTTAATGATGTAGCAGTTGATGAGGACTGTCTCCTTTTTAGAAATTCTTGTCATACTAACACCAAACTTGTGGAAAGATCTATCTTCTATCAGCAAATAGCGACCATCAGAATAGGGCTGTCTTTTATTGATGAAGGAGTTGATGGAGACCCCTTTTTAGAAATTTTTCTGATACTAACTTCAAACTTGTGGCAAGATCAATCTTCTATCAGCAAATAGGGACTATGTGAAAAGGACTGTCGTTTATTGATGATGGAGTTATTGAGTACCCCTTTTTAGAATTTCTTCTCATACTAGTTCAAACTTGTGGAAAGATCTGTCTTCTATCAGCAAATAGGGACCATCAGAAAAGGACTGTCGTTTATTGTTGATGGAGTTATTGAGGACCCCTTTTTAGAATTTCTTCGCATACTGGCTCAAACTTGTGTAAAGATTTGTCTTCTATCAGCAAATAGGGACCACCAGAAAAGGACTTCAGAAAAGAATCATCAGAAAGTGGCTGTCATTAATGATGAAGGAGTTGATGTGTACTGTTATCGTTTAGCTAACAGAGCCTATCGATGCTCCAGGCTAGCTACCTAGTTACACACTGAATTATCCGTTGATCAGAAATCATCCGCGACTTTCGCGAGGAGCACAACATCCCGCGGTGTATAATGCAGTCGAATGTAGATCGACCAGGTGGATTAATTTTGTGCAGGGCTCTGCGCCGCTCGGTAGAATGGTCGGCAGTGTTCGTGGGTGGTTGTAAAAGGTCCGAAACGGTTGTGGAGGTCGTGCGGGATTCGCGCGTTGGTTGTAGAGTACGCAAAGGGTTGGCTTGGCGAAGCTCTCGCCGTGGGCTCGTTTAGAGAAGCGCGCGGTGCCTGAAGAGGCTTGTATTCGAAAGATAAATGATTACGGGAAGGAATGCCGGGAGGGGGGAGAAGGGAGGTGGTGTGCCAGCCGTTTTCCTACAAAATGGAGAATAAAATAGTTACGCGTTTTGTATTTATTCATCCCGCGCGGCACGCGGCCGCCGGATTCTATTCCGAGTCGATTCTCTAGTTGATGTATTCAACGAGTTCCGCCGCCGGAATGAATGGCCGTACACATTCTGCCGCATGAATCGGCCCTTTTACCGACCGCTGAAACTTTTCTCGCTTTCACGGGGCCGCGAGTACTTTTTCGCACGCATCTACGAGCCCGTGTCTGCGAAGCCCGCGCAGAACCCGCTCGTGCCCCGACCTGTGCCTCGCCACGGCACGTCGTTAAAAATACCGTTCCAAGCGGTATTCATTTAAAGACCTCCCCTCCACCCGCGCCCCCCCCCACCTCCCCGCTCTCCGTCAATTGTTCGATCCCGTCGTACGTTAATAATACTTGACTAATGAGTACGAGAATGGCCCCAGAGCGGGAGCTAAACGCGCCCACGCACGGGCTTCTACGCGGATCCTTCTGAATAGAGCTGTGAGAAATGTCAGAAACTCGTTCGCTGCCGGTACCGGCTTTCTATGAAACTGAGGGGGGGGGGGGTGTAGTAACGATCCCGACGAATTAGTCGCAGACGCGATTCGTAATTCGCGCCATTAACAGCCTGGAAAACCTACCGGGGGCTTCAGGTGAGCCCGAAGGTCGGGGAATTCTCTGAACCCCTTCTCTCCGAGACCTAACGATTCTGTTTTAATTGCAGGACTGTTCTCCACCCTGGGTCCTACCGCAACTTCCTCGTCGATAAAGGATAGTCCTTCTCCGACGATCCCGATTTGCTGACGCAAGACAGGTGTTTCCGATACCGATACGATCCTCATAATCTTCTTCATCAATAAAAAAAATGGCCCTTCTCTTCGAGAATGTCTCAGCTGATTTCCGACGAACAGAGAATCACGGGGACGTTTAAGTTTAGCTGGCCTGGCGTCTATTCGTTGGAGCAAACAATTAGATTCTATTTAAAAAAAAAAGGATAATACGAAGGTTTTTCGGGTTTCGCGGAGGTTCCGGTTGATTTCCGATGAACGGGGAATGGAAGGGTGAACGCGTCTACCGGGAAGCTAGTGCCGGGGGTTCGATAGAGTCGGTCGATTAATTTTTTGCGGCCTGAAAACCGCAACCGCCGAGATAGACACAAAAACGCAATGCTAACGGCGCGCGGCACGCGGAGAAACGGAATTCGATAGTCATTGTTTAACGATATCGAATTACAGTGAATGGTGTGCGTACACCGGCCGTGTCATCGTGTGTTGTGCGTGACCCGATCAAACTTTTCGCATTTTGTTGCCGGCGTTCGCGATCACACCGCCGCTCGTGTACGCTTCTGCCTCTGTTTTCGTCGCTCGCAACGGTTCCCGACACCGCCCTCTCACGCTTCTCCACCCCCGCGCGTTCACCCTCTCGCCGTTTCTCTCGTGGCGTCGCGCACGCCACCGCTTCCCTCTTCGCGCTGCGTCAAATTCGATATCGAGTTGTTTTTCAGCGTGATTACATTAATTAGCCGAGCGACGCAGGCGCCATTCGTGTAACGTCGTTCCATCGAGCCTGCCAGGCAGCCCGAGAGGTTTTCTTTCTCGCTTTAACGTTTCGACACACGCAACATCGCGACGGGTCACCGGTGACCCCAGCACAGCACACACCGCCTCCCCGACCACCATCGAGGCGGTGCAACTTGATCTGCGGTTCGATCGGAAATGTGGTATTATTCAATCCTTTGATGTTGCACCGGCATGCAGATTCCTCTGCATCCCCCCCACTCCTCTTTTTACTGGCGTTTATTTAATTGGGCGTAAGACACGCAGCTACTTTCGAATTGGTGGAGATCCATTTTTCACGAGCTCGTCTTGTTGAATTGTAGAGAATTTTCAATAGAAACCTGTTCCATGGTTGAGGTGTTTCGTTGTACTTTGAAAACGTTGTGCTTCGAGGGGGCGATTCCTCGGGTAATTTCGAGAAACTTTCTCCTTTACGAAAATCCTCTCCGCGGCTTCGTTCAGGAGATATCGACGAGTAGACGAGGACCAATCGGACCGCGACTAGCGCGCTGACGTCATCGGCAGAGGCGGGGCCCGTTCGCGTTAGTCGCGGTCTGATTGGATAGCGTTTTTCGTTGATAACTCCTGAACGAAGCGACGGGGAGGATTTTCGTAAAGGACAAAGTTGCTTGAGATGAGCAGAGAAATCTCCGGTTTCAAGGAAGTACAATTTTCTCCAGAAAATAAAAACGTATTCTGTTTTGCTGGTGTCGGAACGGCGAGATCCAAATAAAAAGGCCGATCGAGATTGTATAAATGTTAGATATTCTAAATCGTCGTTTCGGAAATCCCGTGGCCTCTAATCACTGGCGGGGGCGTGGAAAAAAAAAATGGTTCGAGCCTTTAAAAAGCACCGTAAAGACAACGAATCGCGGTAAAAGCGAAATCGCGAAAAAAAAGGGGGAAAAAAAGCGGTGTTCGCCGCTGTCCAAATCGAGAAACGTCAATGTTTTCCGGCGTGAAGAGATTAACGGACAAAAAGCCGGATCTCTGCAGAGTGATTTAAAACGTTGATTTTCAATTTCATGGCCGGCCGGCCGTTTTTGTAGTTTTTGCTTTCGCGAGCACGGCCCGTCCAGCTGGTTTAATCATTTTTGCGGGCGCAGGTGTAAATGAATTTTTCTCCTGGATTGACGAATCGAATTACTGATTTACTCCCACCGTGCTCGCTACCCTTTCTATCCCTCTCTCTCTTTTCCTCTCTCTGTCTGCCGGGGTTGGCGATAACGCGAAAAACGCTGCGCACTCGACGATTCGATGATGTCGAATTACTGGCCCGAGCCCGCAGAGGCCGATTATGTGACCCGGCACAAGTTTACGCTAATTTCCAACTTACGTAACCGACACCGTTCCGGCCAATCTGCATAAACAATGGAAGGGCAGGAATGCGTGTATTACAACCCTATTATCCGCTAATCCAACTGCGATGGGAAGCTAATTCCCCGCTGAAATTCACACACGGTTAAACCGCATCGACGGCATAATAATCACTGTGCGGCGACGCCATCGCAAAGAACGATCCATAACTTTAAGCCTCGCCCACAGGGCTGCACACTATTCTACCCCGCAATTAGATACCACCCGAATTTTTATCGTCTACGATCGATTCGCGGCTGCAATGTTCGCGAAAAATTGCGATCTAGGTAAGTAATTTATTTAACAAGATAAAAACTTTTTCATAGGGCTTTCAGCAACCTATTTGTAGCGTTTTTCGCATTTTCGAAAGCTGGAACTACGAGATTTAAGAAACACCATGGTTCGGGGGGATTTTCTTAGATCAAGACTGCACTGTACAAATTTTCGAATTGCCGAAATTAAATAAAAGCTTGTAGAATCCAGCCGAATTTTTAACTTCTACGCTCGATTCGCGTCTGCGATGTTCACGAAAAATTGCGATCGAGGTAAGTCATTTATTTAACAACATAAAAAATATTTAAATTCTTTTTTATGCGACGTTTTTTGCATTTTCGATAGATACGACTACGAGATTTAAGAAACAGCATGGTTCCGAGGGTTTTTCTTACAACAAGGCTTCAATGTACAATTTTTGAATTTCCGAAATTAAAGAAAAGCTTGTAGAACGTCCACGAAAAATTGCGATCGAGGTTAGTAATTTATTTAAGAAGATGTAAACTTTTTCATAGAATTTTCAGCAACCTATTTGTGGCGTTTCTCGCATTTTCGAAAGTTGCAAATGCTTTTCCAAGGCTTCACTGTATTATTTTCGAATACAAATAAGATACACTGTATGTTTATACGGTTTCTCAGAGTATTATAACAATGCAACAAGTAAAATATTTTATTTCGTGTTTCAGATTGTTCAAATGGAAATATTTTATTTTGTGGATCAAATTGTTGAAATAGAAATATTTTATTTTCAGGTTCAGATTGTTCAAATAGAAATATTTTATTTTGTGGATCAAATTGTTGAAATAGAAATATTTTATTTACAGGTTCAGATTGTTCAAATAGAAATATTTTATTTTCGAAATTGTGTAAAGTATGAAATAGTATAAATTGTTATTTTCAAAAATTACTGCATCAAATAAAATATTTCATTTTCAAAGTTGTACACACACTTTAAAATAAATAGGATCATTTACTATTTACTATTTAAAATACTATTTTCCCCAGCACTGAACTACACGATCTAAGTAACAGCACAGACTCGAGTTATTTTCTTAGATCAATACTTCGCCGTACAATGTTCAAATTACCGAAATAAAAGAAAACCAGAGGTGGGCATTATTTGGCGAAACAAATATTTCAAATACTATTCGGTATTTTAGATTTTCAAATGAAATACTATTTTCAAAAATTACTGCCTCAAATAAATGATTTTATTTTCAAAAATTACAGCATCACAAATAAAATATTTCATTTTCAAAGCTGTACACATACTTTAAAATAAATAAGATCATTTACTGTTTACTATTTAAAATACTATTTTCCCCACCAGTGAGCTACACGATCTAAGTAACAGCACGGACCCGAGTTCTTTTCTTAGATCAATCCTTCACTCTACAATGTACAAATTACCGAAATAAAAGAAAGCCAGAGGTGGGCATTATTTGGCGAACGAAATATTCCAAATACTATTGAATATTTTCGAAACCTGGAACTACGCGATCTAAGAAAAGAGCGCGGACCCGAGTTATTTTCTTAGATCAATACTTAACTCTACAATGTTCAAATTACCGAAATACAAGAAAGCCAGAGGTGGGCATTATTTGGCGAACGAAATATTACAAATACTATTGAATATTTTCGAAAGCTGGAACTACGCGATCTAAGAAGCAGCGCGGACCCGAGTTCTTTTCTTAGATCAATCCTTCACTCTACAATGTTAAAATTACCGAAATACAAGAAAGCCAGAGGTGGGCATTATTTGGAGAACGAAATATTCCAAATACTATTGAATATTTTCGAAAGCTGGAAGTACGCGATCTAAGAAGCAGCACGGACCCGAGTTCTTTTCTTAGATCAATCCTTCACTCTACAATTTTCAAATTACCGAAATTAAAGAAAACCATAGGTGGGCATTATTTGGCGAAAGAACTATTTCAAATACTATTGAATATTTTCGAAAGCTGGAACTACGCGATCTAAGAAAAGAGCTCGGACCCGAATTCTTTTCTTAGATCAATACTTCACTCTACAATTTTCAAATTACCAAGATTAAAGAAAACCATAAGTGAGCTTTATTTGGTGAAAGAAATATTTCAAATACTATTGTACATTTTCGAAAGCTGGAACTACGCGATCTAAGAAAAGAGCGCGGACCCGAGTTATTTTCTTAGATCAATACTTAACTCTACAATGTTCAAATTACCGAAATAAAAGAAAGCCATAGGTGAGCATTATTTGGCGAAAGAAATATTTCAAATACTATTGTACATTTTCGAAAGCTGGAACTACGCGATCTAAGAAGCAGCACGGACCCGAGTTCTTTTCTTGGATCAATCCTTCACTCTACAATGTTAAAATTACCGAAATACAAGAAAGCCAGAGGTGGGCATTATTTGGAGAACGAAATATTCCAAATACTATTGAATATTTTCGAAAGCTGGAACTACGCGATCTAAGAAGCAGCACGGACCCGAGTTCTTTTCTTGGATCAATCCTTTACTGTACAATATTCAAATTACCAAAATTAAAGAAAACCATAGGTGAGCATTATTTGGCGAACGAAATATTCCAAATACTATTGAATATTTCCGAAAGCTGGAACTACGCGATCTAAGAAGCAACACGGACCCGAGTTCTTTTCTTAAATCAATCCTTCACTCTACAATATTCAAATTACCGAAACGAAAAGAAAAGCCTGTACAGCGATTCCCAAATGACCGGATGTCTCAGCCAAAAAAAAAGACCGCTTCAGGAAGAATTTCCGCTAAATTCTTCGAAGCAGTATTGAAGCGGTTCTGAAGCGGAGTCCGTCGAAAGGGGATCGAACCGTCGGAGATGAGGAGAGTGCCGAGAGGGCTGATAGCGCAAGGCTGGAGGTTGAGGCTCGAAGAAAATTAGAAACAGCGAAGTAGCCGGGGATCCGAGAGGCCGACGTTCAATTCCGTGCTGGCTCTCGGCCGTAAATACGTATGCAACTCGTTAGATCAATGGGTTTCGCCCGTCCATTTACTCGCAGTTCTTTGGGTACACGCTGGGTCGCGGTGTTGCACTCTGCCGGCATAACATTTATATCGGTAACTCGGTGCGCCGTGCGGACCCCTCGGAAGAAGGCAGAGAGAGCTACCACCCATCGTCATCATCCCGAGCTATCTCGGTGACGATGGGCCGGTTCCCCAAGCGGAGCGGCGTTGATGCTAAGCTAAGCGAAGGTTCGCTCTTTGATCTTCTGCTTCCTATATATAAACACGGGAGCTGGCGTGCTGGAGAGAGAGAGAGAGAGAGAGAAGAGGAAGAGAGGGGAAAACACGAGGGAGAAAGAGAGCAACCTGGCAGGGAGTGAAGAGAGAGAGAGAGAAAGAGAGAGAGTTGGTAGCGTGTAGGAGGAGAGACAAGGAGGAGACGGAGGGTGAAGAGATGGCCTCCATTCCGTCGTATCTCCTGCGTGGGGTCTTTATACGTCCAACTGTATTCCCCCACATCCATTATCTGCATACATACCGGGGATACATCATGCGAGCGTAACGTGCTCTCTCGCGTTCGGCCTCGCCTTCTGTCTCTCCTCTCTCCTGCCCTCTTTCTAGGATCCCGTCGAATGGTCATCGTAAATGTCGGGGGGCCTACGTTCGCTGCCGGTGGCTACGGCCGTGTAAAGCTTTTGCTTCGCTGTGGACGCGGCTGCTGCGCATGGTTCCTACGCATCCGCGCGGAAATAATGAATTACCGGAGAGCCACGGCTCTTGCAGGAGGCTCAAGGAGCCCGATTGTTGCGCAAACCGGGCTGCTTAACGCCGGATTAATCGAGTTATCGGCGATCGGGGATTATCCTCCCGTTGCCAGTACCGGAATCGACGGACCGGTCACTATCTCTTTCTCTCTCTCTCTCTCTCTCTCTCTCTCTCTCTTTCTCTTTCTCTTTCTCTTCGGCACGGGGACCTCGGATTAACCACCATGATGGCCGCGAACGCGAGCTGCAACGGGGTGCATCGCTAAGTGAGATTAAACGCGACGCTACGCTCGTTCGTCCTGAGAAACTGGGCGTGCCCGCGCCGGATACTGATGAGAATGATGCGGTGATTAATACCGAACCGCTGGTAATAGTTGCCGGCCCGCTCACGTAGGTGTATCACGTGATTTAATGGCGTTCGCTCGTACGGGGTTCGGGGACGCTCTGACACGCCGATGGCGCTCTTTGCTGACCGAACAGGTTGGAACGTACACTTTTTGGAAGATTTCATTGGCGATTTTTGAGAATGAATTTTTCAGGATTTTTCTTGTTGACATTGAGCGAAGTTTAAGTGGACAAATATATGCACAGCGTGTGTCAGAATTACTTCGACACCCGGAAATGGACGGTTCCTGAGGTCATTTAAGGAGTTGTTAACGAAAAACACGGGCCTATCAGAGCGCGACATGGACGCGTGTTGGCGTGTATAATTATATCGAAAGTCTTCACATTTAGGGAAGTGTAAAAGTGACTATTTTGAATCATTTCACGACAACATTTCACAAGACTCTATCGTACCTAGCAGATGGATCCCTATGCATCGGCTCAAAATAATAATATCGACAATCTTCACACTTACGGAAGAGTAGGGGACACTATTTTCCATCACTTTACAAAAATGAGGGCAACGTGTCTATCCTAATTTTCAAGATTCTATCGTTCCTGGCGGATGGATCTCTATGCATCAGCAGAAAATAATAATATCGACAGTCTTCACACTTAGGGAAGAGTAGAAGTGACTATTTCCCATCACTTCACAAAAATGACGACAACGTGTCTATCCAAATTTTCAAGATTCAATCCTTCTTAGCGGATGAAGCCCTATGCATCTGATCAAAATAATAATATCGACAGTCTTCACACTTAAGGAAGAGTAGAATTGACTATTTCCCATCACTTCACAAAAATTACGAGAACGTGTCTATCCAAATTTTCAAGATTCTATCGTTCCTGACAAATGGATCTCTATGCATCAGCTCAGTATAATAATATTGACAGTCTTCACACTTAGGGAAGAGTAGAATTTAATATTTCCCATCACTTCACAAAAATGACGAGACCGTGTCTATCCAAATTTTCAAGATTCTATCGTTCCTGACAAATGGATCTCTATGCATCAGCTCAGAATAATAATATTGACAGTCTTCACACTTAGGGAAGAGTAGAAGTGACTATTTCCCATCACTACACAAAAATGACGAGATCGTGTCTATCCAAATTTTCAAGATTCAATCGTTCTTAGCGGATGAAGCCCAATGCATTTCATCAAAATAATAATATCGACAGTCTTCAC
Organism: Lasioglossum figueresi; assembly: GCA_028455805.1. Taxonomy (NCBI): domain Eukaryota; kingdom Metazoa; phylum Arthropoda; class Insecta; order Hymenoptera; family Halictidae; genus Lasioglossum; species Lasioglossum figueresi. The sequence goes on along the minus strand of CM052199.1, from coordinate 5,719,589 downwards.
ACTTAAGGAAGAGTAGAATTGACTATTTCCCATCACTTCACAAAAATTACGAGAACGTGTCTATCCAAATTTTCAAGATTCTATCGTTCCTGACAAATGGATCTCTATGCATCAGCTCAGTATAATAATATTGACAGTCTTCACACTTAGGGAAGAGTAGAATTTACTATTTCCCATCACTTCACAAAAATGACGAGACCGTGTCTACCCAAATTTTCTAGAGCCTATCGTTCCTTATGGATGTATCTCTATGCATCAGCTCAAAATAATAATATCGAACGTCTTCACACTTACGGAAGTGTAGAAGTCATTATTTTCCATTACTACACAAAAATGACGACAACGTGTCTATCCAAATTTTCAAGATTCATTCCTTCTTAGCGGATGAAGCCCTATGCATCTGATCAAAATAATAATATCGATAGTCTTCACACTTAAGGAAGAGTAGAATTGACTATTTCCCATCACTTCACAAAAATTACGAGAACGTGTCTATCCAAATTTTCAAGATTCTATCGTTCCTGACAAATGGATCTCTATGCATCAGCTCAGTATAATAATATTGACAGTCTTCACACTTAGGGAAGAGTAGAATTTACTATTTCCCATCACTTCACAAAAATGACGAGACCGTGTCTACCCAAATTTTCTAGAGCCTATCGTTCCTTATGGATGTATCTCTATGCATCATCTCAAAATAATAATATCGAACGTCTTCACACTTACGGAAGAGTAGAGTTTAGGTCGCGCCCTGATTGGCCCGCATTTTTAGTTAATAACTCCTAAACAAAGCCGCGTAAGCCATTTTTCCAAAGGAAAATGTCGCTTCAAATGATCTCAGGAACCTCCCATTTCCTATTATTATTGAAGAAATTTTGGGACACCCTGTACATTGTTGCATTCAGAAGAGCCAACTGAGTTGTTCAAAGTTGAGAATGAATACCTCAAAGACTAAGCTGATGACGATGATCAGATATATACTGGACGCATTGAAAAATCACTGAAACATCATAATTAATAATAATTGTCGATCGGTGTTTTTCTTCGCTCAGTCAGCGAGACCAGTAGGCCAGATCACGATCAACAAGATCGGCATTCCATGGATCGAGAAAATCCGTACGATCGGAAAGCGAGCTTACCGCAGCTGCAGAGTCCGTGCAAAAAACGCAGCAGAGCCTGGCCAAGAATTATTACCAGCCAGATATCTATCCGGTGGTGGGCAAACCGAGAAAAATCCGAAGTTATGATTGTCGACCTAGGGTAAAAAGGTTTCGCGGCGATGCCAGGTGGAATTGCGGTAAGTGGTCCCCGGGGAGCGAATAAATGAAGAAGAAACGTTGCTGGAGGACGAAGAAAAGGCGAAAAGATTCTTAGTCGGCCTGGCCGTGGACCGCGAGCACAAGCGACCGCAAACTCGTGCCGATCCTCGCGGAAGATCGTTATACTGCGTTCCATTTGTTACCGTTTCGCCGCTTGAGTTTTGCGCGCGTTTCAGTCCCCTATCAATAAACAACGTTAACAACATTCGAATACCGACTTCTACTATTCCGTTAGTGTGATGGCTGCATAGCGACTCATCAGCCAGGAACAATAAAATCTTGAAAATTTGGATAGACACGTTGTCGTCATTTTTGTGAAGTGATAGGAAATAGTCACTTCCACTCTTCCCTAAGTGTAAAGACTGTCAATATTATTATTCTGAGCTGATGCATAGGGATCCATCCGCCAGGAACGATAGAATCTTGAAAATTTGGATAGACACGTTCTCGGAATTTTTATGAAGTAATATGAAATAGTAACTTTTACTGTTCCGTAAGTGTGAGGACTGTCGATATTATTTTAAGCCGATGCATAGGGATCCATCCGCCAGGAACGGTAGAAACTTAAAAATTTGGATAAACACGTTGTCGTCATTTTTGTGTAGTAATGGAAAATAATGACTTCTACACTTCCGTAAGTGTGAAGGCTGTCGATATTATTATTTTGAACTGATGCATAGAGATCCATCCATAAGGAACGATAGAATCTTGAAAATTTGGGTAGACACGTTCTCGTCATTTTTGTGAAGTGATGGGAAATAGTGACTTCTACTCTTCCCTAAGTGTGAAGACTGTCGATATTATTATTTTGATCAGATGCATTGGGCTTCATCCGCTAAGAACGATTGAATCTTGAAAATTTGGATAGACACGATCTCGTCATTTTTGTGTAGTGATGGGAAATAGTGACTTGTACTTTTCCGTAAGTGTGAAGATTGTCGATATTATTATTATACACGCCAACACGCGTCTAGGTCGCGCTCCGATTGGTCCGTGTTTTTCTTCCCATTTCCGGATGTTGAAGGAATCTTGACAAACTCTGTATATTTTATTATTGTACAATATTGTAAACGTTTGAACAGATTTATCAAACTTTTTTTATTTGACCTTCAAACGTTACTTGGAACATTGTCCACCTTGATTTAAAATTGCTACCTGTCCGATCGTCGGACCCACGGTTAATCCAACCGATGAGTTTCCGAATACTTTTTAAAATGAAAAATTCGTTCACCCCTTCATCGTCGTTCTTCAAGGTTAAATGATCGCGTAATTAAATTTTGCTCGCCGGAAAAGTTTTGGGGTAGGTTCTCGCGTATGGATTTAGGTATAGTTCATCTGCGAAGTAGAAGTGCCGGACGCGGCGTTGAATTTTTCATCGCCACCGCGATACCTTTCGACGGGAAAGCTCATTAGCGAAGACAAAGCTCATTGGTACGGCATACTTTACGCTCGATAAATCGCTGTAAAATTCATACTGAGCGGAAACGGGTGCGCGCATATCCGACGGAGCGCGTTTATGTTGTAAACACTTGAATAATTCAGCGCAGAAAATTTCGGGCCGCGCGAGCGCAGCGGCGGGCAAAGCAACGTCATTAAGTTAATTATTGTCCAGTGATCACCAATGTGTGTTTCGCCTCTCGTCGATTTTTTTCTTATTTTTTCTGATTCTTTTCCCCTCCTCGCGTACTCGCCCCCCACCCCCACCCGCCGTTCCGCACCCCCGAGGTTTTTTTGTTCATTGACCGCTTCAGTTGCACAAAGAACGAGCAAATAAAAACAGTTCGCGTCCGTTGAACAAGAGCCCCGGATGGACGGAGAGATACTATATGCATACGGACAAATGAGCGGGCTGCGGCCGTGTAATCATTGCGGCTATTGTCAACGGTGTCCAATAAATAATCAATTTAAACGTTAATCTGCAAAGTAAAGCTCGCGCCGCGCCGCCGGCGGCCGCTCCTAACGATCCGGTCTGCGTACTTTGAATGTTTCCACAATTTTATGCAGCCCAGAAAATCCTCGGTCCACTCACGTAGACATTCTTCTCTAAAAAAATATACGTCCTCGCAAGCTGCGGTCCGCGAGGTCATTTCAAGCAACTTTTTCCTTCGCGAAAATCTTCTCCGACGCTTCGTTCCGGAGTTATTTCGAAAAAACCGTTGTCCAATCCGAGCTTGCCACGTTCGCGCGAGGGCGGGGCGTACAGCGATGGGTCGCGCCGCGGCGAAGCAGCGAACAAGCGCGGTTTTGCGTAGATAACTCGGGAACGAAGCGACGGAGAACATTCTCGTAAAGGAAGAAGTTGCTTCGAACGACAAATCCGAGATATCCGAGCTGCTACGGGGGACGACGAACGCAGGAAACGTAACTGGAAACGAGGCACGGTGTGCGCGGCGAGGCGCGCAGGTAAAAATGCGAGCGTGACTGGATAAATCGCTGCAGTCGATTAGCTATGATTATCGAGAACCGGTAATAAATACTCGGCAGTTTCGTGTCGATGGTAACTGGTTGCGTCGAGAGCAGGTGTAATAGTAATTGGAAGTGACACGCGGCGGAGACGAGGGAAAAGGAGTGTAGAAAATAATATTAGAAAAATGGCGGAGGGAAGACAGAGAGAAAAGGACTAAGAGGATTCGAGTGTAGCCGCCGCCGTCGATCAGGGTTTAGCCCCTGGCGCCGATTAGACCGCAATTAGGTCGACCATTGTTATGTTAATGGCGGACGGTCGGTGGGGATAATATTAGGGTGAGCCCGGGGGGGGGGGGGGGCGATGTTATAATATTTCAACACCAGTATCCCGGGGTTGCTGGTGCTCAATTGATAAATCATTTCGTAAGTGGCGGGGTGCGATATCATATTCATACTATAACGCGAGAGAGGGGAGCTACACGTTCGTCGCGGCGAAACCGGTGGATCACCCCGACACGCCATATTTACCGAGAGACTCCCATTCACGGATCATGGATCACGGATCACCGGGAATAATCGTGACGGGCGTCGAATGGGCCAGCTACAACAATCGCCATTTTTCGCCCCGATGATTTTCGGGATCCGTTCCGGCCCGGCACGTCCCCTAACTGATGCTCCTCGCAGAGCCAATTAATTCTTCTCAATAACTTTGACGTCATTCACTTGTCCCTTCGACTACCGTAGCGGGGAAAACAAACCGGCAATAAAACCGATGAAGATTTTATGAGTAAAATAGGAATTTATTATCTTTCGTAATACGTTCGCTGGGCTGAAAATTCTTCTAGTATATTTATTTACCGTTTGTATATCGCGGTCAACCATTTCTGTCGCGAATGCAGAAAGTCGAAGGAAAATAATATAACAATGTTTTTGAATTCTTCTAATTTATATACTGTTTGTAATCGCGGTTATCCATTTTTCTCACAAATGCGTGAAATCAAAGGGTGGGTAAGAATTGATTTTCTCTCTTAATACGATCAACAGCTTGTGAAAATAATATAACAGTATTTTAATGAATTCTTCGGATTTATTTATTGTTTTAAAACACTGTCGTCCATTCTTGCCATAAAATCGAAGGTGGGTAAGAATTTACTCGAAGTTATTAAATTCTTGATGAATTCTTTCCCAAATTTTTTTAGAACAATGGAAGAATCAGCTACGATAAATGAAATATATATTTCTCGAAGGATTTTATTGTTATGTTTAGCAATAATTAGAAATTTCACGGAAACGTGAGTTTACGTTGAAATATTGTTTTAGAGAATGTTTTTCGAGCGTCTATCATTGCTGGAGAAGATTTATGATAAACAACGTTAGCAAGGCGCTCGCCGCGTGAATGACAAAATAAGAACAGCGACCCATACACGTATCGACCTTTCGTATCACCCACGGCATACATCACAAGCGACATGTCAACGACCCGGTCGATACCACAGCTCTAATCACGCGAACCTCAATATACAGCCGCAACGAAGCTGCTACGAAATTCCCATAGACTTGAGAGATGGTGCACCCTGCGCCACACATAGAGAAGATCCTCCTCAACTTATCTGTCCAGTACCTGACAATGCAAGTAATTGCACCGTTGTCTTTTCTGTTCCAGTCATAGATCAGATTTTTATGGAAAATCATTTTTTTAATAGTAGAACAACTATATTAAGGGATGAAATTAATTTTTATTGAAATACTGCTTTCCACAATCGATGCAGAATATTTTATATTGAGCAAAAAAACCCACAGTCTAATCGCAAAGAGAGTTTGTGGCAACCATAAAGTGGATTTTAACACAAAATAATTCTTTAATAGTAGAACAACTAAATTAAGGGATGAAATGAATTTTTATTGAATTACTGTTCTCCACAATCGATGCAGAATATTTTATATTGTGCCTAAAAATCCATAATTTAATCTCAAAGGGAGTATGTGGCAATCAAAGAGTGGATTTGTATAGAAAATAATTTTTTAATAGTAGAACGACTAAATTAAGGGATAATATAAATTTTTATTTGAATACTACTTTTTACAATCGATGCAGAATATTTTATATTGTGCATCAAAATCCACAGTCTAATCACGAAGAGAGTTTGTGGCAATCATAAAGTGGATTTTAACACAAAATAATTTTTTACTATTAAAATAACTAAATTAAGGGATGAAATGAATTTTGATTGAATTACTGTTTTCCACAATCGATGCAGAATATTTATATATTGCATAAAAATCGACAGTTTAATCACAAAGAGAGTTTGTGGCAATCATAGAACAGATTTTTATAGAAAATAATTTTTTAATAGTAGAACGACTAAATTAAGGGATAAAATAAATTTTTATTGAAATACAGCTTTCCACAATCGATGCCGAATATTTTATATTGTGCCCAAAAATCCACAGTTTATTCACAAAGAGAGTATGTGACAATCATAGCGTGAATTTTTATAGAAAATAATTTTTTAATAGTAGAACGACTAAATTAAGGCATAAAATAAATTTTTATTGAAATATTGTTGTCCACAAACGATGCAGAATATTTAATATTGTGCATAAAAATCCACAGTTTAATCACAAAGAGAGTATGTGTGGCAATCATAGCGTGAATTTTTACACAAAATAATTTTTTAATAGTAGAACAACTAAATTAAAGGATGAAATGAATGTTTATTGAATTACTGTTTTCCACAATCGATGCAGAATATTTATATATTGCATAAAAATCGACAGTTTAATCGCAAAGAGAGTATGTGGCAATCATAAAGTGGATTTTAACACAAAATAATTTTTTAATAGTAGAACAACTAAATTTAGGGAAGTAATGAATGTTTATTGAATTACTGTTTTCCACAATCGATGCAGAATATTTATATATTGCATAAAAATCGACAGTTTAATCGCAAAGAGAGTATGTGGCAATCATAAAGTGGATTGTAACACGAAATAATTTTTTAATAGTAGAACAACTAAATTTAGGGAAGAAATGAATGTTTATTGAACTACAGCTTTCCGTAATCGATGCAGAATATTTTATATTGTGCCTGAAAATCCATAGTTTAATCACAAAGAGAGTATGTGGCAATCATGGAGTGGTTTTTTATGGAAAATAATTTTTTAATAGTGGAACAACCAAATTAAGGGATGAAATAAATTTTTATTGAAATACTGCATCCCGCAATCGATGCAGAATATTTTAAATTGTGCATAAAAATCCACAGTTTAATCACAAAGAGAGTATGTGTCAATCGTAGCGTGAATTTTTACACAAAATAATTTTTTAATTTCCTGGAAAATCATGTTTGGTAACGTAGAAAGACAATTAAGGGATGAAACGAATTTTTCTTTAACTAGTGCTTCCTCGTAAAAATCCGCAATTTAATCGCGAAGAAAGAAAACATAATTTCTCTCGATAAGATCGTGAGATGACCTCGGTCACGAAGGTCGCACCCTTATTGTCCTAGCGAAAGGGCATAACGAGCGTTAAATTGAAGAAGCTCGTCGATCGACGGATTCGTTTCTCGACCCACGTATTTCCACGAGCAGTTTGTCCTAATCCGAGCAAATCGTTCCCTCCCCATGTGTATCGTTTCCCGTTCGACCGACTGTGAGAAGTATCGTGTTCGCCCCAACGGGCGTGAAAACGGCCCACTTCGGCTGCGGCACAATGGGGCACATCTCGGCACACCACGCCGCGCCATGGGGGAAGGAACGCACCCCCTCGCCACAAGCAGAAATAATAACTCGTGTAATACTCGCGCGGCCACGGAACCCCCGTCGGCTCCGGTGCGTGTATTAAATAAATATAACAAGCGTAATACGGCTGTTAGGAAAGGCCGTGAAGCGCGGTCGACCCCGTTTGCACCCCATCAATTGCACGCTGTCTATCATACGTATCCCCTCTCCTTTGTGCTCACTCTCGCCACAATCCACACTATAAAACCACCATCGCCCGGCAGGGGGTGGATACGCTTTCCAAGATTCAGCATTTCTTCTCACAATTTTAATTACATCAATCATTTTTATTATCAATGCGTGAAATCCGATGAAAATTATCGGGAAGCCTAAGTATTACTTAGGGGTTGAAATGGGGTACGCTCGGTGGTCAACTACACCCCTGGGCTCGAAAACCAAAAAATTTTGTCGACTCAAAATATTTCCTTCGGACCGCAAAGGGTTAAATTAAATATTGTGGAAAATATTTTTAATAGGCAATTTTTAGTGGCGACTTAGATCCGTCATTTTTAAATTTTAATTCTCGCTATCATTTTTATTATCAATGCATGAAATCCGATGAAAATTATCGGGAAGCCTAAGTTTTAGCTAGGGGATGAAATAGGGCACGCTCGGTGGTCAACTACACCCCTGCGCTCGAAAACGAAAAAATTCTGTCGACTCAAAATATTTCCTTCGGACCGCAAAGGGTTAAATTAAATATTGTGGAAAATATTTTTAATACGCAATTTTTAGTGGCGACTTACATCCGTCATTTTTAAATTTCAATTCTCACTATCATTTTTATTATCGATGCATAAAATCCGATGAAAATTATAGGGAAGCCTAAGTTTTAGCTAGGGGATGAAATAGGGCACGCTCGGTGGTCAACTACGCCCCTGCACTCGAAAACCAAAAAATTCTGTCGACTCAAAATATTTCCTTCGGACCGCAAAGGGTTAAATTAAATATTGTGGAAAATATTTTTAATAGGCAATTTTTAGTGGCGACTTAGATCCGTCATTTTTAAATTTTAATTCTCACTATCATTTTTATTATCAATGCGTGAAATCCGATGAAAATTATCGGGAAGCCTAAGTATTAGTTAGGGGTTGAAATGGGGCACGCTCGGTGGTCAACTACGCCCCTGCTAACCCAGGGCTCGAAAACCAAAAAATTCTGTCGACTCAAAATATTCCCTTCGGACCACAGAGGGTTAAATTAAATAATGTGGAAGATATTTTTAACCCTTTGCACTCGAAGCTATTTTAACTGCAAAATTAAACATTTCTTTCGATCTAGAATATTTCCATTCTGTATGATTTTTTAAATTTGGTGGATATTAAATTGATGCAATTGATACAATACTTAAATATTGAGTAATTGATTAGATACCGACAGATCTAATAATGTAAACAATATTTTAGATAATAATACATCAATTATTAATGGCGCCTTAGAGGCGTCACTCGAGTGCTAAGGGTTAATAGGCAATTTTTAATGGCGACTTAGATCCATCATTTTTAAAAAAATTCTGCCGACCGAAAATATTCCCTTCGGACCGCAGAGGGTTAAATTAAATAATGTGGAAAATATTTTGTGGAAATAATTTTCTGTCGGGATAACGAGTTTGGAGATCGAACACGACTTTATATATTAGACGTTTGTTCAAACTCCACTACGCTATGAAAGAACTGTTAATCAGCTGTGAATAAATAATATTGCGCATAACACAATACAATGGAACTTTGTAACTATTGTCATGAAACGGACTAGTACTAGCTTTCTTACACCCCCAGGTGCGTAACGAAAAATGCTCTGCTTGAGGTGCAATAAACCACAACTCAAAAATGATCTTTCCTCCTCCGCATATTCCGTGCATTTCGGTGTATACTGCAACATTTTCGTTACGAATGCATAAAATTCGGTGGAGTAGCTAGGCAATTTAAGAACATACCAAACCAACAAAAATACAAAAGAATGGGGAGGGAAGCAATAAGCAGGGAATTAAGTAGGTTAGTGATAATTAGGATGCTAAAAGAGTAGGACAGGGTAGGAATGAGATCGACATAGAAAAGAATGAGAGAAAGTATGGACCGAATGCGTGATATAAGATAGTTTCGTACAGACAGGCTAATGTAATGTGTAGTGTCTAAACCAAGTCACATTTCTTATCAGTAATTCTGAAATAAAGCAACTTATTATTATTATTATTATCAAGCAAGCTAGGCAATTTCCTTGTATCGTGAAGCTCCAATTTCCCAAAATCCTGAACATTTCTAGTGCCGCGCGAATGTAGTGCAAACAGAAGGTGGCAAAATCGAGTAGGGGTCGAAAGTGTGTCCAATAAAACTAGAAAGTAATCGGGTAGAGGATCGATGCGGATCGATTAACGAGCTCGTGCCGGAAGCGGCGGTGGCATCCGCGAGTTTCTCGTGTTCCGCGAAGATACGAGCACGGTCGGCGAATGCAAATCGGGTGGCAGAGCCTCCGAAGTAGAGGAGAGTGGCCTCGGGACAGAAAACGGAACGCTCGTAACTGCAGTAGGTTACACTTAACGGCCGTTGCAGCAACTCTGGGAGAAAACTACCCGCCATTCTACTATCTCTCTCTCTCTCTCTCTCTCTCTCTCTCTCTCTCTCTCTCTCTCTCTCTTCTCTGTGGGCCACCCACGACGGTAGACATTACGGATAGATGCTGATTGATTCGGTGGGGTGAATACGATACTTCTCACAGTCGACGAGGATCGTCGGATTAGGCTAATGCACCCTTCCCACAACCCGTGCTTCGGCCAACACTCTCGTGGCCTCTCATTCTATTATGGTCTGACGAACCTATATCGAGGCTAAGTAAGAGTCCATCGACTCTTGGACAAAGGCCCCCACAGTCGTATTACGGTTATAGTTTTAATACCCCTCTGTCTCCTCTCGTGGGATAACCGAATATCTCCCCTCCCCGCAACCCCTAACGCCACCCGACGCTACTCCGCTAGCGTCGCGATCATCTGGAAGCCGCGGTAACGACGCTCTTCCCGTCCGCTCTATTATTTGCTGGGAGCGACTCGTTACGCACGCGGAGGTAAACATTTGGGAGATCTCGGAGACCGGCGTTGCGCAACGCGTGAATTATGAACGCCTTCTGCGCTGCGACCCGTAAGTCCCCGGGCACTCGATTGTACCAGACGCAACGTCAGTTTCTACAGAGCTGCGCATTGACAACGAATTCACGCGGATTGAATATTTCAGTTTTCGCGGCAGCAATTCGATTCGAATTTATTATTCGCAGGTTTCATTGCGTCGACGCTGAATTTAACGGGGAGCCCGGTAATAGAATTCTAACAGAGGTGGGCATTATTTGGACCGTTTATTTTGAAAGTGGTGCAAGTCCATTTTTAAACAAAAATGAATTTCTATTTACACTAAATTAATCACAAATTATACGAGGGTCTCTTTTTTTTTTTAAATGGACTTGCATCATTTTCAAAATAGACGGTCCATTTGTAAAAGTTGGAATTCTAGTTGAAATTTCTAGTGTAAAGTTCTTTCGGTTGCTGTCGCAGCCAATTTCGTAATCTGAATCTTGACTTCTTCGTTGCAGACGAATTTTTTTATACGTGAATTGTAACAGACGTGGCCATTATTTGTAAAAGTTGGAATTCTAATTGAAATTCCTAGTGTAAAGTTGTCTCGTTTGTTGTCGGTTCCAATTTTGTAATCTAAATCTTGACTTCTTCGTTGGAGACGAATTTTTTGCCACGTGAATTGTAACAGAGGTGGGCATTATTTGGACCGTCTATTTTGAAAGTGGTGCAAGTCCATTTTTAAACAAAAATGACTTTCTATTTACACTAGATTAATCACAAATTATGCGAGGTCTCATTTTTTTTAAAAATGGCCTTGCACCACTTTCAAAATAAACGGTCCATTTGTAAAAGTTAGAATTCTAGTTGAAATTCCTAGTGTAAAGTTCTCTCGGTCGCTGTCGGAGCCAATTTTGTAATCTAAATCTTGACTTCTTCGTTGGAGACGAATTTTTTGCCACGTGAATTGTAACAGAGGTGTGCATTATTTGGACCGTTTATTTTGAAAGTGGTGCAAGTCTATTTTTTTTAAAAATGACTTTCTATTTACACTAAATTAATCACAAATTATACGAGGTCTCATTTTTAAAAAAAATGGACTTGTACCACTTTCCAAATAAACGGTCCATTTGTAAAAGTTGGAATTCTAGTTGAAATTTCTAGTGTAAAGTTCTCTCGGTCGCTGTCGCAGCCAATTTTGTAATATGAATCTTGACTTCTTCGTTGGAGACGAATTTTTTGCCACGTGAATTGCGAAACAAATATTTCAAATCCGACTGAATATTTTAGATTTTATTTTACTTAAAGAAAATCGTATTTTAAATAAGATGTACAATTTCGAAAATATAGTATTTCTATTTGAACAATCTGAATCTGAAAATAAAATATTTCTATTTCAACAATTTGATCCACGGAATAAAATATTTGAACAATCTGTAACGCGAAATAAAATATTTTACTTTTTGCATTGTTATAATACTCTGAGAAACCGTATAAACATACAGTGCATTTTATCGTTAAGAAACGATTTACATTCATAAATGTATTGAATTCGAACCATTAATTTCAGTAATAATATTTAAAATTGAAATTGAAAATAAAAACGAAATACAAATATTTTCAATATTCTTCAAATAAAATACTATTTTCAAAAATTACAGCCTGAATTGAAATATTTTATTTTCAAAGTTGTGCACGTGCTTTAAAATAAATAGGATTGTTTACTATTCACTATTTAAAATACTATTTTCCCCGGCACTGAACTTTAATGATAAATTAATTTTCAATTTAGATAGAAAAGGGTTCTCGAGGTTAGGAGAGTTCATTAAATATTTCAGTGTCCGCAGCAACAATTCAATTCAATTTCAATTCAATTTATTATTCCTCCGTTCAATTGTTTCGTCGCTGAATCTACCGAGGAGCCCGTTATTAGAATTCTAATGATAAATTAATTTTCAACTTAAATTGAAAGGGGTCCTCGAGGTTAAATTAATTTTAATAATTTCTGAAGAAGGGTGGTTCCACTTCACTGATTCTAGAAATTCGCGATATTATAAAATTTCATATTTGCATTCTCATTTATTTTTCATTAAATATTTTCAGAAGAATATTCTTCAGGAATAGAATTTACATTTGTTGCTTGACGCCGAGATGACGAATGAACTGAGCGTATCGCACCGTTCGTCTTCGAGGATTATCTGCCTGAAAAATGGTGCTCGAGGCATAACCGGATTCATCGGTACTTCGGGAATGATCGATTAATCTCTCCGGTTGCGATCGAGCTCAATTTCTGTGGGCGACGAGGTGTTCGACGGGTTCCAGCTGACAGCTATTGTAGATCATTACTTTCGCGGAAGTTGTGTGAATAATTTTCAAATTTACAATCAAATATGCTGGACCCTAGCTCATGCAAAAGCTGGAGGGGATCAGAGTCGCCGGATGAGGGGAGGAAACACGAATTCAGGGGGAAAGTCCCCCCTCCTCTCTGCCAGTACTGGATTAGTCACGTGACATTATGACGAAACGTGTCACGTGACCGGGCCGCAGTAAAAGCGTGGGAAGTAGCGTTGTAAAAGGGTATGGTAGAGTGGGGGAAAGTAAAGTGGGGGATGGTAGAGTGGGGGATAGTAGAGTAAAGGAAGGTAGAATGGAGGAAGGTAGAGTAGGGGAAGATAGATTGGGGGAAGATAGA
>CM052199.1:5679154-5694188 GCA_028455805.1 Lasioglossum figueresi | reverse complement strand
GTACGAATACTTTGTACACCCACTGCATATGTGCGTCATTAATTTCCATTAAATCGAAATGAAATTCTATTTCGGTTTCGTCGAAGTATAGTTATCGAAGAACACGTAGGCATACGATAAATATAAATTTTCTCCTTTTTCATGAAAAATTACGAACACAAAGAAAGTTCTAATCACTGAAACCGTGAAATATGAAAGTAGAAATAATAAAAAAAACAATCGTTAATTTCAACTTTATCCATATAAAACGAAAGAGCAATTACAGAAATTTCGCAGTTTGTTCTGCGTAAAATTATATTTTTCTTTTCTTTTATCAATAAATGTTACACTTGTGTTTTGAAATCGGCGTGCATGCTTTCTTTATGTAATCCCGAAATGCAAACGAAATACAAATTTTTCATTGGTATGGCGTAATAATAACGATTCGTTACAAACCACAGTGACATTATCGAAATCTCGGCGAGTGTAGCAGGGAATTGTTGGCGATAAAATTGAAAAATAATTCGGAATGCAAAGGATGAAATATATCATTTTATTCGATAAAAATTTAGAGTCGTCGTTTCGCGTCGGTTTTTGCGTAGATTTTTGCCCATCGCGCGTCAAAGGGTTAAGAAGCAAACGAACAGGTCCGACGAGTTTTGACGCGATCCTCGTCCGCGTAGAAAAACGTTTCGGTTGCGTAAGGACGCGCGGAGAGTCGATTAGCAAGTGGAGAGAGAGAGAGAGAGAGAGAGAGAGAAAGAGCTAACTAGCCCGGTCGAACCGAAATCCATCGAAACGTGAATGAACAGTATAGTTCCGGCAGGCGATTTTGTTTTCCGCGGAGTGCTTATAAAAACAGGTCCGATGAAACGCGTATCGAGGACCATTTAACTGGATTGATGCCACTCGGCCGCGACACTGAATAATTTCGATGTCCCGCGGCCCCGGCGTCGGGCCGGGACGGGCCAGCTTTTTGTCGCGCTCCCGATACCGTGTAATTTTCAATGGGACAAAAAAAGAGCCCCCCCCTCAGACAATTTCACAGTTATTAAGCAAGTAGTTACGCGACTAAATCACTTGAACTTTAAATCACCCGGGATTAATCCGGGAACGCCCCACCCCCGCGCAACCCTTTCACCAGGATGACGTTCTTGTCTTCGACTTTCGAATTCATTTGACGGCGCCATTCAGCGCCGTCGCGAATAATTTGAAAGAAAAATCTGAACAAAGTTTCAGCTCGATCGGATAACTGGATGAAACAATTAATTGCTCGTAAAATCGTTTCTCTCGAATATCTTCCAAATTGTTCGCCGCGTCGAAAAATACGTCCGACAAAATCTGTAGATCCGGACGGGCTGCGTCTTTCATGTCCCATTACTTTTTCCCGTGAAACGCACGGTTCTCGAAAAAATTTCATTCAAATGATATTCGAGAAATACAGGGTGCGGCAATAACTATGTCCACTTTGAATATTGCCGTTATTTGCGATAATATGAAAAAATGTTGTATGCAAAAGTTACACGGTGTAGAGGGGGACATATTGTGACGCAAACAGTTTTTGCGTGGGTGGAGGCATAGAGGAGATTTCAAGGTCACCTTGAGTTTTTTAAATGGAAAGATATACTTTCTGCGTCACGAATCGATAGATTATCGAATTCTGAGTAAAAATGTATTGACCTCCATGTGTCCTAAATCTAATAGTTAACGAGATATCATCGAAATAATTTTCATTCTTCTTTGGACAATATCTCGTTAACTATTAGGTTCAGGGCATACGAAGGTGAATACATTTTTACTCAGAATTCGATAGTCTATCGATTCATGATACAGAAAGTAGGTCTTTCGATTTGAAAAAATCAAGATGACCTTGAAATCTCCTCTATGCATCCGCCCACGCAAAAAATGTTCGCGTCACAATATGTCCCCCTCTATACCGTGTAAGTTTCGTATAAAACATTTTTTCATATTATTACAAATAACGGCAATATTTAAAGTGGTCATAGTTATTGCCCCACCCTGTATGTATTTCGACGTTTAAGCTGAAAAGTGTCGTGAAAGAAATTTTCGAAAAAATCATCGACAAGTGTAGATGAGAGCGAGTCTATCCTTCGCCCCGAACCTCGTCAAAGTAGTTGGTGAAATTTTGTTCTGTCCGTGTGGTTGTTTCTTTTCCCGATCTTGAAACGTTACGGAAACGGAAAGAAAAATAAAAACAGAAGCGGAGGCAGCGAGGGAAAACTTGTTCCCGTAGTTAGACGGCTGCCGAGAGCAACGCGATCTTTCTTTTTTCTTTTTTTTTTTCTCTCTCTCTACTTCCTCTCCTCTTCCTGCAGTCACACACCGGCGATAGTTCTCTCTTTCCTACTGCGCGTTCCCTCTCGCCGCCAACAAAAAGAATCTGCTCTTGCGTGGAAGCGAAACACGCCTCCGGTAATGCCCGCGTTTTCAACGCGACGACTCCCAACGCTGGGCCAACCCCTTACCAGAAAACTGTTTAAAGCCACCGGGCAGAATATTTTAATTGGAAGATCGTCCCGATTGCATTACCAGCCGCTTATATAATTCGCGCGCGAGCGTCTGGTATCTGGCGATTCGTGGAAATAAAGTGGACATCGCAACCCTCTCCTCGCACCCCCATTATTTCCACCCCTGACAATCATCGTAGGGAGTTTACGCGTTTCAAATTCTTCGTCTTTCCTTCTTTTCTTTTCTTTTTTAACGACGACGAAATTACTCGAGCGATATGAAACGCGGATTCCTTTAAAAATTATATCGCAGAGAGACCTCGGTTTCGTAGAACGATTGGACATAGAGATTTACTTTTTTGTTTAATAATAGTGAAAGGATGATGAGAATTTAAATTGTTGAAATGGTTTTACGGTTTTATATTGGAACAGTTTTACAGGGAGTCACGATAATTCTGTTTTAGCTTGAAATATAGAGGGCAAGATGGATTGTAAATTTATTGGACGATTGCAAAAGTTAATTTTGAAGGGAACACCTGATATGGTAGACAGGGTTTTCCAAAAATCTACTTCCTTGAACAGAGCGATTCCTGAGATCGTTTAAAGTAATTTTTTCCTTCACGAGAATCTTCTCCGAAGCTCCGTTCAGGAGTTATTCAAGAAAAACACGGACCAATATGGGCGTGGCTACAGCGAACGGATCCCGCCCAGCGGGGCCAGTGATATCCAAACGGACCTCATTTACTCCCCTCCTTTTCCCCTTCCACTACCATGACCACATTCGAGCAGTTTTACAGGGAGTCACGATAATTCTGCGTTAGCTTGAAATATAGAGGGCAAGATGGATTGTAAATTTATTGGACGATTCCAAAGTTAATTTTGAAGGAAACACCTGATGTAGTATACAGGGGATTCCAAAATCAACTTCATTGAACAGGGCGATTCCTCAGATCATTTAAAGCAACTTTCTCCTTTACGAGAATCTTCTCCGAAGCTCCGTTCACGAGTTATACAAGAAAAACACGGATCAATCTGGGCGTGGCTACAGCGAACGGACCCCGCCCAGTGGGGCTATTGACATCCAAACGGACCTCATTTACTCCCCTCCTTTTCCCCTTCCACTACCGTGAGCACACTCGAGCGTCCCCCACTAAGACCGTAGACTGATCGCGCAACGTGTCTGGTCATCAAAGAAGGGATACCTGTATTCCCCTCGATTTTCTCCATCTGACCCCGAACTGACCCCGCCTCCGCGCCTCTGATTGGCCCGTGTTTTTCGTTGATATCTCCTGAACGGAGCGTCCGAGGTCATTTTCGCAAAGGAAAAAGTTGCTTCAAACGACTTCGGGCATCTACTCGCAGATCTTCAGGCACCGGTGAACGTGCAGAAAATTCTTCCAGCCTTCTCAATAAGTTTAAGGTCTTATAAATAGTATATTAACATGTTCTCATATGGTTTAAATCTTAGATCTCTAGATTTAAACCATCTCGCTAGAAATGTAGAGGGCGAGAAGTATAGTACATTTATTGAATGATTGCAAAAGTTAATTTTGAAGGTATCACCTGATATATAATATACAGGGTTACCCAAAAATCTACTTCCTTGAACAGAATGATTCCTGAGATCATTTAAAGCAACTTTTTCCTGTGCGAGAATCTTCTCCGAGGCTCCGTTCAGGAGTTATTCAAGAAAAACACGGTCAATCTGGGCGTGGCTGCAGGCGAACGGACCCCGCCCAGCGGGGCTATTGATATCCAAACGGACCTCATTTACTCCCCTCCTCCTTTCCCCTTCCACTACCATGACCACATTCGAGCAGTTTTACAGGGAGTCACGATAATTCTGCTTTAGCTTGAAATATAGAGGGCAAGATGGATTGTAAATTTATTGGACGATTGCAAAAGTTAATTTTGAAGGGAACACCTGATATAGTATACAGGGGATTCCAAAATCAACTTCATTGAACAGGGCGATTCCTCGGATCATTTAAAGCAACTTTTTCCTTTACGAGAATCTTCTCCGAAGCTCCGTTCACGAGTTATACAAGAAAAACACGGATCAATCTGGGCGTGGCTACAGCGAACGGACCCCGCCCAGTGGGGCTATTGATATCCAAACGGACCTGATTTCTTCCCCTCCTTTTCCCCTTCTACTACCATGAGCACACTCGAGCGTCCCCCACTAAGACCGTAGACTGATCGCGCAACGTGTCCGGTCATCAAAAAAGGGGTTCCTGTATTCCCCTCGATTTTCTCGATCTGGCCCCGAACTGACCCCGCCCCTGCGCCTACGATTGGCCTGTGATTTTCGTTGATATCTCCTGAACGGAGCGTCCGAGGTCATTTTCGCAAAGGAAAAAGTTGCTTCAAACGACTTCGGGCATCTACTCGCAGATCTTCAGGCACCGGTGAACGTGCAGAAAATTCTTTCCGTCTTCTCAATAACTTTATGGTCTTATCAATAGTACATTAACACGTCCTCGGATGGTTTAACTCATCGAACAATGTTCACTGACTCTGTCTCGTGTAATTGTAGAACGATCCTAATCAAATTGCATTGAACTCCTCCGTCGAATGTAGGTCACCGAACGGCGGTGCTCGGGTCAGTTCCGACCCGGTTGCAGAAATGCTTCTGGGTACTGGCAGCGAGGCGATGGGATCCGTAGCTGAGAGCCACTGTGAAATTTCGCTAAATCCAGCGGCGGGTTAGTGTCGTCAGGGTCGTCGACTCGGAATCCAGGATACATCCGACGTATCTGTCGACGGGAGGAGCGTTGATCTCAAATTACCCCGCTGGTTCGACGTATTCCATAAGCGTCGTAGTTGGTTTCGAGCAACGGCCCTCCGCGCGATAGGGATAAACAGATAGACAGAGAGAGAGATAGAGAGTGACAGAGAGAGAATAAGAGGAGCGAGGAGTGGCGAAGAGGTTTAGGGGTGGCGGGGTGGGAGGGAACGTCGCGGCCGTTACCAACCGCACAATAAATTCCTTCAAACGTAATCCGCGGTGCGCGACACAAGGCTTTCCAGCGTACTATATTCACTTCTCAAGGTGAATGATGCAAATGCCAATGCGGTCGACGGTCTTTTGCAGCCCGCGTGCGGCTCGTTGCATCCGTTCACTTCTCCTGAGTGCAGAGCGCGGTGGAGTGCCCAATAAACGCAAACGACAACACACGTACACGCAGAGAGAGAGAGAGAGAGAGAGAGAGAGAGAGAGAGAGAGAGAAAGAGAGAGACGCACAATATACAGGCACTATTTTTATCTAATCGCGAGGATTCGCAACGACGACCGGTCTCGTCGCGCGCGCGCGCGACGGACAAAACCGTATTCGATTAATCACACCCGTGGGGGTTGGAGGGGGAGGAGGGAGAGTCGGAGAGGAGAGCGTGGGGCTCATTAGCCCGCCTTTCTAACGACTTAATCTCCGTCCCGCGAGATAATGAACGCGTCGTTTCCATTTACTTTCCGGAACCCCTTCCGTCTATGCTCGCGCGACCGAGAAACCTGAAATTATGTGCGAGGGGGTGGGGTTGGGGAGGCTTGCACACCATTCTTCTCACTCTCTTTCTGTTCTTCCCGGTGTTTCGGTGATCGATCATGCGATCCGACAGCCGCAGGTATCGCCTCGAAATTCCTGCGTGGTCGCGACAGCCCCTTAAACCTCCTCTCAGGAGTGTCTGCGGCTTGAAATGCTTCTGTGCGCAAGGCGCGTAGACGAAACGGGCTGTTCGGAGTTCGCGCTGTAATAACCGAGCCTGGCCGGAGCCGTTTCCATTGCAAAACGTCCGGGAAAAAGAAGGAGGAACCTGAGGGGAGAGGCAGAGAGGAGGGCAGGCGCCAGGGGGTGGAGGAAATCAACCCCGCCTCCCTGTGTACTTGTCGAGTAGCATTTCCACCGGCGAGACCGCTCCCGGTTTCTCCTCTCTCTCTCTCACTCTTTTATTCTTCTCCTGGTCGTTTCGTTTTTTTCTGTCCTTTCGAATGAAAAAACGAGTAGCATGTTTTGTGTCCACCGGCTGGGTATCGGCGGCCGACAATTTGAAGAAGGCAACATGCCAAAGTCGCGCGTAAAACCTCTACCTCTCTCTTTCTTTCTCTCTCTCTCTCTGTCTTTCTCATTCCCCTCTCGCCTTTCAGCTCTGGCAATCCTCTTCCCCCCACCTTTAACCCGGGGACTACCACCCACCCTTCGTCGTAAAAACTCTGCTCTTTACGATTTCTCGAAACTGACCTCTCCGAGGCTACAGGTCCCGAGAGACACCGAAGACGTCCCTGCCGGTAAGGACATTGTTGCTTCCGTGAAAAACAAACTAACCAGGACCTTGATCTATGGCTACAATGTTTGACGGTCGAGGGAATCTTGTTTGCTGTTCACTGGAACACAGTCTCCGGATACACGAAGTCGTAATCGTTCCTGGTCTGAAGAAGTGGCAGTTAGGTGAACGCATTATGACCACTGAACCCTACACGACCATTGAGACACCTACACTCGAACGGCTGTGAAATCGCCGATACATTTTTCCCGGAAATAAACCCAGCCCGGATTTGAAGACTGAACTTCCCCGCTTTACAACGAACCCTAAAAGAACGATCTACGATTTTTTTTCGTTGATCTACTAAATTTTGAATGCGAGGTGAAGTGCTACTTGGCCTCGGTAGGGCCGTGCAAACGATGACGCATTAAAACGGGTGTAGAATCGTCAATCAATTTTTTCTGGAAATTAACCCAGCCTGGATTTGAAAACTGAAGTTCCCGCTTTACAACGAACCCTCAAAAATCGATCTACGATTTTTTTTTACTGATCTACAGAATTTTGAATGCGAGGTGGAGTGCTGCTTGGCCTCGGTAGGACCGTGCAAACGATGACGCATTAAAACGGGTGTAGAATCGTCAATCAATTTTTTCCGGAAATGAACCTAGTCTGGATTTGAAGACTGAAGTTCCCGCTTTCCAACGAACCCTCAAAAAACGATCTACGATTTTTTTTCGTTTATCTACAAAATTTTGAATGTGAGGTGGAGTGCTATATACTTCTTGTTAGCCTCAGTAGGACCGTGCAAACTAGGGTGCATCGGGAGGGTTGTAGAATCGTTGATACATTTTTCCCGGGAATGAATCTACCACGTATTTGAAGATCGAAGCTTCTTCTTTACAACGAGATCTTAAAAATTGATCTACGATTTTTTTTCGTTGATCTACAAAATTTTGAATGCGAGGTGAAGTGCTACTTGGCCTCAGTAGGACCGTGCAAACGATGGCGCATTAAAACGGGTGTAGAATCGTCAATCAATTTTTTCCGGAAATGAACCCAGTCTGGATTTGAAGACTGAAGTTCCCGCTTTCCAACGAACCCTCAAAAAACGATCTACGATTTTTTTTCGTTGATCTACAAAATTTTGAATGTGAGGTGGAGTGCTATATACTTCTTGTTAGCCTCAGTAGGACCGTGCAAACTAGGGTGCATCGGGAGGATTGTAGAATCGTTGATACATTTTTCCCGGGAATGAATCTGCTACGTATTTGAAGATCGAAGCTTCTTCTTTACAACAAGATCTTAAAAATTGATCTACGATTTTTTTTCGTTGATCTACAAAATTTTGAATGCGAGGTGAAGTGGTACTTGGCCTCAGTAGGACCGTGCAAACGATGGCGCATTAAAACGGGTGTAGAATCGTCAATCAATTTTTTCCGGAAATGAACCTAGTCTGGATTTGAAAACTATAGTTCCCGCTTTACAACGAACCCTAAAAAAACGATCTACGATTTTTTTTCGTTGATCTAGAAAATTTTTAATGTGAGGTGGAGTGCTATATACTTATTGTTGGTCTCAGTAGTACCGTGAAAACTAGGGTGCATCGGGAGGGCTGTAGAATCGTTGATAAATTTTTCCCGGGAATGAGTCTACCACGTATTTGAAGATCGAAGTCTTTGCTTTACAAGGAGACATAAAAAATTGCTCTACGAATTTTCTCCACTCTTTTATGGAACAAAAAAGAAACACAAATCCAGAACATGGTGCCTCGTAACCCTGCAACATCTAACGTTGCACACTTCTCATTCAAAGCTCGGTAAATCTAGTATAAAAAATCGTAAATGAATGTTCAAGGTGCCGTCGTAAAGAGGAAGTTTCTGTCTTTAAATCCGTGGTATATTCGTTCCTGAAAAATTGATGTACGATTTTTTCTAGTCGATCTGTCGAATTTTGTATACGAGGTGGAACACTACTTGCATTCGGTAGAACTGTACGAACTGTGGTGTATTGAAACGGCTGTGGAATCGTTGACAAATTTTTCCCCGCATTGAATCTACCACGGAATTGAAGATCGATGTCTCTGCTTTACAACAAACCCTTAAAAATTGATCTACGATTTTTTTTTACAAACATTTTTTGTATAAACAAATTCTACAGAATTTCTAACCTTTCCCAAAAATAGTTTCACTGTTGTTTAAGACAACTTTTCGTCACTGTGTTTGTAAAGTATTTATAAAACTTTCGGTGCGAGTAATATAAAATTGTTTTTAGATTAAAAACAGTTAATTTCTTCGGGGAGGGGCGACCAGCCAGAAATGCTGAAGCGATCTCTCGCAGCAGTGTATCTCGAGGACAGTTATAAAAGTAAAGCAGGTAACATAAAGTAACGGGAGATAATGCGCGTTCGGCAGGTGGTTGCGGACGTTTAATAAGAAAATTTACAGCATCGCGTGGGCTTTTGTTTCGGGCAGAAAATTCAATTTACTCCCGACCCGGGACAGGTCCCGCCTAAGAAAAGCAAAACGACGGGCAAGGGGAAACCTGTTTACAGAAGTTCGTACCACCCGCAGATCGAAATTGCCGTTCGTGATTTAAAGCCAATAACGAAGCGTGAACCGCGAACAAATTGAACTGCAGGCAGCGTCTCGGGAATTTTTTCAGCTTTCGGATTCGTTCTCGTCCCCCGGCGGACACCTCTTCTCTCTCCCTTTCTCGACGCGTTTCTCTCGCAGCCTAATTTAAACGAGTACGAACCGGTGGAATTTCGATGGGCATTAACACGCTCATCTCCGTTATTAAAATATTTTCATAAAACTTTTTTAATTCATCATCTTCCCGATTAATATTAAAAATGTATAAAATTGACTCGGCTGACTTTTATTAACTACCCCACGATATTAAAATTATCTGTGATATTATTTTAATTTATAATTAAACCCAAAGCGAGTTCTGGGGTCCCGACACTTATCCGTTAGAATGTGTAAGAATGATATAAGTATGCATGTCATATGACCGAATGTGAGTGCGTATACATGTTTAAGTGTAGTATATGTTTTTATTGATTTACATGTTATATATATTTTTATTGATTTGCATGTTTCGTTAATGTTTTGTTAAATGAATGTTTTACGTTATGATTTTGTTAGAATGAAAAAGACAGTCTTCTCCGAGCGATTGACGGAACATCACGTCGTCTCAAGTGTCAATCAATTCCGTGTCGAATCCTTATAAACGAAAGAAAACTCTGTTTGGAAAAATCCTCGAAGTGAGAAAAATGTTTGATGAAGGAAAGAAGTTAGAGCAATGTGCGTAATTGAATAATGAATCTCCACTCCCTTGGAACCCTTCAATCGAAGTAGAGAACGAGCCAGCCTCGCCCTTTCCGCTTCTACAATTCTGAAGCCGGCTATTTTAAGCTGCTCGCCGCAGGAAGTTTATAGCGTGGCACGATTTTGGGCACGAAGAGGCGGCCTCAAGTGGGAAGACACGAAACAAGACAGACAGCAGCTCTTCAAACGGGATAGGTGTTCCTGTGGTGATCAGTTGACGCACAATTTTTTTCTATTTCGGATGCGCGTCGCTCAGCAACTCGCCTCACTGCTGTCCGAAATGCGACGGGCGACAAATCCGTTCCTTGTTACGTGCCAATCCATTTATTTGATACTCTCGCATCCGAACAGCTGAGCATAAGAGGCGGTCGTTGGTCTCGTGTCAAAATTGGGATCCTGACAACACTTGAAGGATTCAAGAATTGGCACTTGGACTACAAGAATTTCCACTTGGAATCTAACAATTCGTCATGGACTTCAAGAACCCCACTTGGAATCCAAGAATTCTTCGTGGACTTCCAGAATTAGCACTTGAATTCCAAGAATTCCCACTTGGATACCAAGAATTTCCACTTGCACTCCAAGAATTTCTACTTCGAATCCAAGAATTCCACTTGGAATCCAAGAATTGACACTAGGAATCCAAGAATTTTTCATGGACTCTAAGAATTGGCACTTGAACTCCAAGAATTCCGACTCGGACACCAAGAATTTCAACTTGGAATTCAAGAACCACACTTGCACTCCAAGAATTTATACTTTGAATCCAAGAATTCCACTTGGAATCCAAGAATTCTTCATGGACTTCCAGAATTAGCACTTGAACCCCAAGAATTTCCACTTGGAATCCAAGAATTTTTCATGGACACCAAGAATTGACACTTGAACTACAAGAATTCCCACTTCTACTTCAAGAATTGACACTTGAACTACAAGAATTCCCACTTCTACTCCAAGAATTGACACTTGAACTCTAAGAATACTAACTTCGACCCCAAGAATTTCCACTTGGAATCCAAGAATTCATTATGGACTCCAAGAAACCCACTTGTAATCCAAGAATTCTTCATGGACATCAAGAATTAGCACTAAAAACCTCAAGAATTTCCACTTGGAATCCAAGAATCCCACTTGGACTCCAAGAATATCCACTTGAACTCTAAGAATTTCCACTTGGACTCCAAGAATTTCCACTTGGAATCCAAGAATCCCACTTGGACTCCAAGAATTGACACTTGAACTCCAAGAATATCCACTTGAACTTTAAGAATTTCCACTTGGACTCCAAGAATTCCCACTTGGAATCCAAGAATTAGCACTAGAACCCCAAGAATCCCACTTGGAATCCAAGAATTAGCACTTGAACCCCAAGAATTTCCACTTGGAATCCAAGAATTCTTCATGGACTCCAAGAATTGACACTTGCACTCCAAGAATTCCCACTTCTACTCCAAGAATTCCTCATGGACACCAAAACTTTCCACTTGAACTCCAAGAATTTCCTCTTAGAATCCAAGAATTCATCGTGGACTCCAAGAATTGACACTTGAACTTCAAGAATTCCCACTGGGGCTCCAAGAATTTCCTCTTGGAATCCAAGAATTCATCGTGGACTCCAAGAATTGACGCTTGAACTTCAAGAATTGACATTTGAACTTCAAGAATTTCCACTTGGACTTACAAAATTCCTCATGGACTCCAGAAATTCGCGCTTGAACTCCAAGACAGGCGTCTCTAACCACAATATTTAGTCCTTTCGAACGTCCTTACATTTCCTACGCCAAAACCATCTAAACATTATCGAATCTCATGATAACGCATACACGTCTCACCGCAGCCTCCATCGGTAGAAGCAAAGTATCGGTAAGTGACCATCCTGGGCAAATAGGAGGTCGCCCAACAGTCCGAACAATAGCAGAACCATTGAAGAACGTGGTTCGAAAAACGCGACTGGCCGGAGCGACATGGCGCCAAATGAGACAAGCTTAACCGAGGGCAGGATCGAGTCCCGACAGTGTTTCTCGCAGCTGTCGATCTCGGATTATCTCTCGGTGTCACGTGGCGGCAAGTTCCACCGGGTGACGTGACCCACTTGATCCTGTCTATAACGCGTGGTCTGTAACGGTAGCGGTGGTAGTAGCCGGCCGCGTGGATCGATCGATCGACAGGCGGATCGATTAATAAATAAACGGTGTACAGGCGCGGATCGAAGCGGTAACGGCCTGGGCCGAGCAACAGAACGAGACGGGTGCATTCCCTTCTGTCAGGCGAGCGTTGAAATTATGGTCGACATTGTCCCAGATTCGATCGACGACAACGGGGATGTATATTCCCTTCTCTCCTCTCCGGCGAACGTTGCGACAACAATACGATTTACGGTGCATCTCTTCAGCAGGCTATGCGAAAAGTTCTTTTCGCGTGTTGTATGTCACCGGTTAACGAGGCGTAAACGCGCCACCCCGTGAATTACGATTATTTTCTTCGGCGGAAAGGAGCGAGAAGCGTCGAGCAGCGCAGCGTCGTCGCGTCGTGTGATACACGTATCGGCCGGCAATAATGGCAGGGGCTCGCTGCTTTGAAGCGGACCCGATATAATGGCCCGGAGAGGAGCTTTATGATGGACTAATATGCATACGCATCGATGACGACGTTCAGAGAGAGAGAGAGACACTGTTGTCGCGTGTTAGAATCCGAAGAGACGGATAACAGCGTATCTCTTCCCAACGTGTACCTCTATCCGTGTGCAGTGCCGCACGGCAAGCGTGTGCGTCGTCTCTCGATGGTAATTCTTCATCGTATGTTGAATTATTAATCAGAAAACGGCAAAAGGGCGCGAGGATCGTGTTCCCGGCGCAGCAGATTAAAGAAGTACCGCGGAAAGATCGGCCGAAGAACGAACGAGCGCGCGAAATTGAAACCCGTATTACCCGCATACCCCCGGCCCTTATAAATATTCCGTAACGATGCCTCGCGCTAGATTGATTTCCCAATTAAATGGAAATGAACGCGCATACCCCGGACCCCCACACTCCGTAGAACGAGTTTTATAATGTACGACGGGGAGACCGGCTCTCCCCCCAACACTCGGCCGGTAAGTAGATCGCCCAATAAATGAATTATCAGCTACCCCCTAATCCCCCCCAACTTCTTGCGGTGGAATCTTTGTTGTTTTGTACCCTCTGGATTTTTATTTTTACTTATTTGGTCCAGGAATATATTGTCCACTATGTAGTAGATAAACTCTCACCCCCAAAACTTCTTGTGGTATAATTTTCGCAATATTATACCCCTTGTGGGGCCATTATTAATATTGCCAACTTGAATTAGAAAAGGAAGTACATCGCCCAATAAATGAATTATCAGCTACCCCTAAATCCCCCCTAACTTCTTCTGGTGGAATCTTCGCTGTTTTGTACCCTCTGAATTTTTATTTTAACTTATTTGGTCCTGAAATATATTGTCCACTATGTAGTAGATAAACTCTCACCCCCAAAACTTCTTGTAGTATAATTTTCGCAATATTATACCCCTTGTGGGGCCATTATTAATATTGCCAACTTGAATTAGAAAAGGAAGTACATCGCCCAATAAATGAATTATCAACTACCCCTAAATCCCCCCCTAACTTCTTCTGGTGGAATCTTCGCTGTTTTGTACCCTCTCAATTTTTATTTGAACTTATTTGGTACTGGAATATATTGTCCACTATCTAGTAGATAAACTCTCACCCCCAACTTCTTGTGGTATAATTTTCGCAATTTTATATCCCCTGTGGGACCATTATTAATATTGCCAACTTGAATTAGAAAAGTAAGTAGATCGCCCAATAAATGAACTATCAACTACCCCTAAATCCCCCCTAACTTCATCTGGTAAAATCTTCGCTGTTTTGTACTCTCTGGACTTTTATTTTAACTTACTTGGTCCTGGAATATATTGTCTACTATCTAGATAAACTCTCACCCCTAACTTTTAGTGGTACAGTTTTCGCAATTTTATATCCCCTGTTGGTCCATTATTAATATTGCCAACTTGAATTAGAAAATAATGGAATTAAGATTAAATCGAATGTGAAAAAGAATTGTACATTGACTCCGACTTATTAAAATTGCCAAAGATGCCAATCGTTTTTATTTAGCACAATAAAAATTGGACAATCGGCTGTTCATTTGTTCGACTGGCTACGAAAGAAAACCGAGGGTGTATTTCGCAAAATCTGCCGGCTTTGTAGCGGTTCGAGGAAAGACGTTCGCGCGCGATTTACTCGGTAATTGTCAGAAATCGTTTCGAGGGCTGTCCAAGGGGAACGGATCCAAGGAATCCATCGGGCCGGAAACGCGAGCAACGATCTATTTGCGGAGAGATGCGCCGGTCACCGTTTACAAAGAAAAAGTCACCGAGGGAAGAGAGAAGATGATCGCCTCTTTCCCGCCCCTCTGTGCCGTCTCAGTATCCGTAACCCCGGCGTTTCGCAAACATTTCAGCTTCCGTTCTTCAAGCTGGTTAGTTCTGGACACTCTCCGATATTCACGAGCCATCCCCGGCTATTTATTCTGGCTCATTTGTCCCTCGGGCAGGAGGGAGAAGGGATAGAATCTCGGGCTCGAGGCAAACCTTTTCCGACCCCTTCACCAGGCACACACCTAATCGCTTGGGAGGCCTCAGGTGTTAACTAAAAACAAGTGGTGGGCCGCGTTGGGATCCGCTCGTCCAGAAATTCTGGGGAACAGAACTCGTCGGAGATACGATCAGAAATGTTCTTAGCTCACGATCAGTTAGCCTAACTCCCTGTTAGGTCAGCCTGGGTGGACGCATTATGACCACTGAACCAAACATGACCATTGGGAAAGCCTGCACTCAAACGGCTGTGAAATCGTCAATAAATTTTTCCCGGAAATGAACCCTGTCCGGGTTTAAAGACTGAAGTTCCCGCTTTACAATGAACCCTCAAACATTAATCTACGATTTTTTTTCGTTGATCTACTAAATTTCGAATGCGAG
>CM052199.1:5636055-5671684 GCA_028455805.1 Lasioglossum figueresi | reverse complement strand
TCTCTCTCTCTCTCTCTCTCTCTCTCTCTCTCTCTCTCTGTCTCTGCTCCGCTACAAAGGCAATTATGCTAGACTGAAGAAGGTTCGCCACTGATATCTGCAAGCGGAGAAGGAGAGCCCGTCGCGTGACGTCGCTTCACGCTTATTGATGCAGTTTACTGGATAATCTGTCTTACGGGCTCCGATTAATCCGCGCCAGGCGCCCGTCACGTGACGCCGCCGGAATCGATGTCTCGGAGGCTTAGATTGATGGGAAATGGTAGTTTCAGACAAATTTCGTTGCAGCTTTTTTAGTTTTGTATGTGGGACATTCTATAGCTGGCGAGTTGAATCTCCCCTCCGACTGCGGGTTTATGAATTTTTAGTAATTTAGATGAATTTAGAAATACTGTGTATATTATTTTAGAACTATTAAACGTATTGAGGCAGTAAATGAATTTCTATTTTAAGCTAGTTTGTTACAATTTAGCTCGGAAATTTTTATTTTGCATTTTTATTCTGAATTTCCCTTTCGACTGGAGCATTATGAATTTTCAGTAATTTAGAAAAATTTAAAAATACTGTATATATTATTTTAGAACTATTAAACATATTGAGGCAGTAAATGAATTTCTATTTTAAGCTAGTTTGTTACAATTTAGCTCGGAAATTTTTATTTTGCATTTTTATTCTGAATTTCCACTCCGACTGGAGCATTATGAATTTTCAGTAATTTAGAAAAATTTAAAAATACTGTATCAATTATTTTACAACTATTAAACGTATTGAGGCAGTAAATGAATTTCTATTTTAAGCTAGTTTGTTACAATTTAGCTGGAAAATTTTTATTTTGCATTTTTATTTTGAATTTCCTCTCCAACAGGAGCATTATGAATTTTCAGTAATTTAGAAAAATTTAAAAATACTGTGTATATTATTTGAGAACTATTAAACTTATTGAGGCAGTAAATGAATTTCTATTTTAAGCTAGTTTGTTACAATTTAACTGGAAAATTTTTATTTTGCATTTTTATTTTGAATTTCCACTCCAACTGGAGCATTATGAATGTTTAGTAATTTAGAAAAATTTAAAAATACTGTATATATTATGTATTTATATTGAGGCAGAAGATAAATTTCTATTTTAAGCTAGTTTGTTGCAATTTAGCTAGAAAATTTTTATTTTACATAAAGATCTTCCCTAACGGGATTTGAATTTCCTCTCCGACTAGGGCATTATAAATTTTCAGCGATTTAGAAAAATTTAAAATACTGTATATATTATTATAGAACTATTAAACGTATTGAAGCAGTAAATGAATTTCTATTTTAAGCCAGTTTGTTGCAATTTAGCTGGAAAATTTTTATTTTGCATAAAGATCTAACTGAATGTATCCCGTTAGAGATTTGAATTTCCCCTCCAACTAGAGTAATATGAATTTTCAGTAATTTAGAAAAATTTAAAAATACTGTATATATTATGTTCGACCTATTAAACGTATTGAGGCAATAAATGAATTTCTATTTCAAGCCAGTTTGTTGCAAATTAGATGGAAAATTTTTATTTTGCATGAAGATCTTCCTGAATGTATCCAGTTAGAGATTTGAATTTCCCTTTCGACTGGAGCATTATGAATTATCAGAAATTTAGAAAAATTTAAAAATACTGTATATATTATTTTCAACCTATTAAACGTATTGAGGCAATAAATGAATTTCTATTTCAAGTTAGTTTGTTGCAAATTAGCTGGAAAATTGTTATATTGCATGAAGATCTTCCTGGATCTATCGTCGCCGTTCGAAGATAAATCCTCGTCACTGTGAAGAGTCTCTACGTGAATGTCTCCCTCTCTCTCTCTCTGGATGGAATCGCGCAGGAAATTGCGCGCAACAACAGGGACAGCGCGTCGATCACACTCTCTTTAACACCGGATCGGCCCAATTTTGCCCACTATTTAGCAACGCCATGCTTCACCGCAGCCAAATTAGCCGTCCATCGAAACGGGCTGCGGCGCATGTGCGCACATGCGACAATGCGGCTCGTCTCGCGAGCTCGTGCACGTGAATCTGCAAATTTCATTCATGCCCTGCCGCGGCCACCGAACATACTACGGGAGAGATGTTCTTCCATAATAATCGCTTTTCTAACAATTTGTTATTAACAAATTATCCACTTCACTGGGCGTGTCTTATTCGTTCACGGAGAAGCCTCAATTCAAACGACTGTGAAATCCTTGATGAATTTTTCCCGGGAACGCACCCTGTCTGGATTTGAAGATCCAAGCTTCCTCTTCACAACGAGATTTTGAAAATTGATCCACGATTTTTTTTGGTCGATCTATCGAACTTTCAGTGCGAAATGCACTACCACCTAAATTCAGTTGCATCGCACAAACTGTGGCGCATTGGAACGTCTGTAGAACCGTTAATAAATTTTTTTCTGGAATATACCCAGCCTAGATTTGAAGATATAACTTCCCGCTTTACAACGAATCCTAAAAAAGAGATCTACGATTTTTTTTCGCTGATCTACGAAATTTTGAATGTGAGGTGGAGTGCTATATATTTATTGTTAGCCTCAGTAGGACCGTGCAAACTATGGTGCATCGGGAGGCTTGTAGAATCGTTGATAAATTTTTCCCGTGAATGAATCTACCACGTATTTCAAGATCTAATCTTGCACTTTACAACGAGACCTCAAAAACTGCTCTACGAATTTTCCCCACTCTTTAATGGAACAAGAATGAAACACAAATCCAGAACATTGTGCCTCGTAACCCAGTACTATGTAACGTTTGCACACTTCTCAATCAAAGCTCGATAAAACGAATTTAAAAAATCGTAAATCAATGTTCGAGGTGTCGTGGTAAAGAGGAAGCTTCTGTCTTCAAATCCGTGGTATATTCATTCCCGAAAAATTGATCTACGATTTTTTTTGGCCGATCTATCGAACTTTGAATGCGAGGTGGACTACTGCTCAATCTCATTAGGAATTGAAACGTCTGTAGAATCGTTAATAAATTTTTTCCTGGGATCAACCCAGCCTAGATTTGAAGATAAAAGCTTTCGCTTTATAACAAGATCTTGTAAATTGATCTAAGATATTTTTTTGCAGATCCATCGAACTTTCTATACGGAGTGCACTACTACTACTTAAATTCTGTAGGATCGCACAATATGTGGCGCATTGGAACGTCTGTAGAAGCGTTAATAAATGTTTTCCTAGAATAAACGCAGCCTAGATTTGAAGATAAAAGCTTTCGCTTTACAACAAGATCTTGTAAATTGATCTAAGATTTTTTTTGGCCGATCTATCGAATTTTCAATGCGAATTGCACTATTACAGAAATTCTGTAGGATCGCAGAATATGTGGCGCATTGAAACGTCTATAGAATCGTTAATAAATTTTTTCCTGGAATTAACCCAGCCTAGATTTGAAGATCCAAGCATCCGCTTCGCAACGAGGTCTTGAAAATTGATCTAAGATTTTTTTTGGTCGACCTATCGAATTTTCAATGCGAATTGCACTATTACAGAAATTCTGTAGGATCGCACAATGTGTGGCGCATTGAAACGTCTATAGAATCGTTAATAAATTTATCCCGGGAATGAACCCAGCCCAGATTTGAAGACTGAAGTCTCCCCTTCAATACGAGACCTTAAGAATTGATCTACAATTTTTTTTTACTGTTTTACGCGAGAAAAATGAGGGCTAGGTTCGATGCGCGGTGCACCTTCCAGCAGAATGTTCAGATAAGACTCCTGTACCCCCACTCTTCCTTCCCATTCCACGACGCGACTGATCCGGCACTGGCAGAGAGGGGGTAACGTCTTCCCTAATCAGCATTAAAATATTTATTGTCTTGTAAAAGTAAAAAAGAATTCTGTTCAATTTTTATCACGAAGTTCCTCGGACAGGCTGGACTCGATTCTGAGAGAGCGAGAATGTCTGTTTGGTTCTTTCTCGTCGATATGGTAAAAAAGAAGGTGGGCCCACGCTCGAGTGCCGAGCGAATTCCATTGGCGTAATCGCTAATGGCGTTAATTGCACGGCTGACACCCCGCCGATAGTCTACTTCCCCGGGTTCACGGTTTTGAGCACCGTGAAACCCCGGCAGCCGGCTAGCCTCTATTTCACTTTCCTTCCTCTCGGTCTCTACACATCGTGCTACATGTGCCAGACAGGAATAGCTTGCTTTGACGACTCGACGCTATGCAGGAATTATGACGACTTCGTGTACACGCGGATTCTGAAGTATTAGAAAATCTTGTTCGACTTTGCCGGAATTCGCCCGTTGCTAAATTCAACAAAGATCAGAGCGGAGCAAGCTGGTCTCTGTTAATAACCAAAACCACCGTACCATCGTTCGAAATATTGTTTAGATTGTTAAATATATCGGTATCTAATCAATTGCTAAACATTTAGGTATTGTACGGAGTTATCTATACCAATTTCATGTACATAAAATTTAAAAGACCATAGGCGATAGAAATATTCTAAATCGGAAGAAATGTTTCATTTTCGAGATAAAATAGCTTGAAGTGCGAAGGGTTAATGTTCACATTTGGACGAACATTTAATGTTTCGATTTGGACAAACATTTAATGTTTTACACAAGATTTGCAAGGGTTCGGGATTCCACTCCTGATTTCTCAATAATGCAAAGACGGGGTTTCTTATTAATTGAAATCGCTAGATGAAAGATCAATCTAGAGAACTATTTGCCTCGAAAGTACTACTTTTACGTTTACGACGCGTAATTGTAATTATTCGACGGCATATTCAATCATTAATCAATCCATTTCTCTATTGCGGAGCAATAACACTAACCTTTTCGACAATAAATTGTTAATTTTTCATCAAATAAAAACGTAATCCTTCCTCGTTTTTCGTCAAATTTATAACAGAACCATTTGCTCTGCGTTCGACGTGTACACTCGCCATTGCTTGATTTTAATACCGCACTTAACCCTTAGCACTCGAATGGCGACTCAGAGTCGCCACAAAAATTGCTATAACATTAATCTAAATATTGTTTGCATGATTAAATAAACTGCTATCTAATCAATTACTAAACATTGAGATATTGTATATGAGGTGTTCTATTAATTTCATATCCATAGAATCAACAAAGATCGTGTAGAATGGAATTATTCTCGGTAGGAAGAAATATTTCATTTTCTAGTTAAAATAGCTTGAAGTGCGAAGGGTTAATGTTCAAATTTGGACGAACATTTAATGTTTCGATTTGGACAAACATTTAATGTTTCACGCGAGGATTGCAAGGGTTCGGGATTCCACTCCTGATTTCTCAATAATGCAAAGACGGGGTTTCTTATTAATTGAAATCGCTAGATGAAAGATCAATCTAGGGAACTATTTGCCTCGAAAGTACTACTTTTACGTTTCGACGCGTAATTGTAATTATTCGACGGCATATTCAATCATTAATCAATCCATTTCTCTATTGCGGAGCAATAACACTAACCTTTTCGACAATAAATTGTTAATTTTTCATCAAATAAAAACGTAATCCTTCCTCGTATTTCGTCAAATTTATAACAGAACCATTTGCTCTGCGTTCGACGTGTACACTCGCCATTGCTTGATTTTAATACCGCACTTAACCCTTAGCACTCGAATGGTGACTCAGAGTCGCCACAAAAATTGCTATAACATTATTCAAAATATTGTTTGCATGATTAAATAAGCTGCTATCTAATCAATTACTAAACATTGAGATATTGTATATGAGGTGTTCTATTAATTTCATATCCATAGAATCAACAAAGATCGTGTAGAATGGAATTATTCTTGGTAGGAAGAAATGTTTCATTTTCGAGTTAAAATAGCTCCGAGTGCAAAGGGTTAATGGGCTTCCGATAGGTGAAGTGTTAATGTTTAAATTCGTATGAAAAAATAGATGACGCGGCAACGCGTTCGTGCGACAACGAACGAGGGACAGGTGTTAAAGGTTTGGCGGTAAAAATCGGCGAAGAATGTGGGAAAGTTCGACGGCCTTTCTGACAAAGGCAGGGCGCGCAATGGAAATATCAAAGAGGAATCCCGGTTGTTAGAAGGCGCCAGGCTCATCCCTCTTTCTCTCTTTCTCTTTCTCTCGCAAGGCGGTTAATTATTTAAAAGCTCGCGGATGCGAGCATCGCGGAAAGAGAAACAATTCCAGCGCCGTTTCCACGGGCGGCACTTTGTCATGGGGCCGCGTGCGCGCGCGAACGCGTGAACGCTCGCTCGTAAATAAATCGTGAATCCAATTTGCGGGCATCATAAATCAATACCGGAATCAAGATTCAAAGGGTGCGGAGTGAACGCCTCGGACTCTCTCTCCGCAAACAAAAGAGGGATCGCGAGATTGCGGCCGCGCACTCTCTCGCTCTGCCGTTTCGAAAACGAGCCTAACAATTAAAATTTTAATAGGAACCCGCGAATACTTTGCTTATCAGCCCGCGAAACGATTAATGGGTCGCCCCGATTCAGCGACAATTGCCTGTGCACCGTCGGCGAGAGCTTGTTAACAATAAACGAGTGGTTAAAACAATTTTCCTTCACTGTTTTCCTTTTCACAATGTAAATGGTATTAAATTTTTTGGTGTATTACAAGGAGACTGTATCAAAATAATTTTGGCGTGGTCTTTGAAGGACCTTTTTGATTTTGGGCCAGTCGAATGTCTTTGATCTTAAATTTTTAATATTAGCCCCCATAAGAGAGCTTGTTAACGAACAAGCTTCATAAACGAGCGGTTAAAACAATGTTCCTTCACTGTTTTCATTTTTACCATGTAAATGGTATTAAATTTTTTGGAGTATTAGAAGAAAACTGGATCGTAATAATGTTGGTATGGTTTTTGAATGACCTTTTTGATTTTGGGCCAGACGAATGTCTTTGATTTTTAATTTTTAATATTGGCCCCCGTAAGAGAGCTTGTTAACAATAAGCGAGTGGTTAAAACAATTTTCCTTCACTGTTTTCCTTTTCACAATGTAAATGGTATTAAATGTTTTGGTGTATTACAAGGAGACTGTATCAAAATAATTTTGGCATGGTTTTTGAAGGACCTTTCTGATTTTGGGCCAGTCGAATGTCTTTGATCTTAAATTTGTAATATTCGCTCCCATAAGAGAGCTTGTTAACAATAAGCGAGTGGTTAAAACAATTTTCCTTCACTGTTTTCATTTTTATCATGTAAATGGTATTAAATTTTTTGGTGTATTACAAAGAGTCTGTATCAAAATAATGTTGGCATGGTTTTTGAAGGACCTTTTTGATTTTGGGCCAGTCGAATGTCTTTGATTTAAAATTTTTAATATTGGCCCCCGTAAGAGAGCTTGTTAACAATAAGCGAGTGGTTAAAACAATTCTCCTTCACTGTTTTCCTTTTCACAATGTAAATGGTATTAAATGTTTTGGTGTATTACAAGGAGACTGTATCAAAATAATTTTGGCATGGTTTTTGAAGGACCTTTCTGATCTTGGGCCAGTCGAATGTCTTTGATCTTAAATTTTTAATATTCGCCCCCATAAGAGAGCTTGTTAACAATAAACGAGTGGTTAAAACAATTTTTCTTCACTGCTTTTTTTGTTAACAATGTAGGTAGGTATTAAATTTTTTATTAGAGCGAGACTGAATCGAAATAATGTTGGCATGGTTTTTGAAGGACCTTTTTGATTTTAGGCCAGACGAATATTTTTGATTTTAAATTTTTAATATTGTCTCCCATAAGAGAGGTTGTTAACAATAAGCTAGAGGTTAAAACAATTTTCCTTCACTGCTTTTTTTGTTAAAATTTTGTAGGTGGGTATTAAATTTTTTATTACAGCGAGACTGAATCGAAATATTGTTGGCATGGTTTATCGGACCTTTTTGATTTTGGGCCAGACGAATGTCTTGGATGTTAAATTTTTAATATTGACCCCCATAAGAGAGCTGATTAACAATAAGCAAGTGGTTAAAACAATTTTCGTTCACTGTTTTCCTTTTTACAATGTAAATGGTATTACATTTTTTGGAGTATTAGAGAGAGACTGGATCGAAATAATGTTATCTTAATTTTAAACAGACCTTTTTGATTTTGATCCCCATAAATGTCTTTGATTTTAAATTTTCAATATTGGCCACCATAAAAAGCGTTGTGAATAATTTTTAGTATTTTTTAAAATTGATAATAAAAATATTATTTGCACTACCACTAACAACTACTTATATCTCCCCTACCGTTCTTTATCCCCACTCTTAATTTCCCCACCCTTCTCCTACACTCCACAGAAATTTGTTGGAAGACAAAGAATAAAAAATTGAAGCTATTTTCCTTTCTAATTTTTTATAAACTCGTTAAAAATTATTTTTAAATTAATATTGTATTATTTTTATGAAATGGTTCCCTAAAATTGCATAATTGTGGTTCGCATGAGGGAACCTATCAACCTGTACAGCAGTTTTGCAGAAAACAATCGCGTAGCAAGTCCAGCCTTAATTCCCAAAAATTAAAAACTGAATCTACTTCCCTTTTCAATTTTTTATAAACACGTTAAAAATCGTTTTTAAATTAATATTGTATTATTTTTATGAAATGGTTCCCTAAAATTGCTTAATTGTGGTTCGCATGAGGGAACCTATCAACCTGTAAAGCAGTTTTTTCAGAAAACAATCGCGTAGCAAGTCCAGCATTAATTCCCAAAAATTAAAAACTGAATCTACTTCCCTTTTCAATTTTTTATAAACACGTTAAAAATCGTTTTTAAATTAATATTGTATTATTTTTATGAAATGGTTCCCTAAAATTGCTTAATTGTGGTTCGCATGAGGGAACCTATCAACCTGTAAAGCAGTTTTTCAGAAAACAATCGCGTAGCAAGGCGAGCATTACCTAATTCCAGATGTATCCTCGTTAGCGAGAAAGCGAGAATTTCTGGACAAGGATAAAAAGAAAAAAAAGATCGACTCACCATAGAAACAGGAATGGGTCCTCCGGCGCCATTCGCGTAGGGGTACGGCGAGACGAGGTAGCCCATGTTGAACGACGAAGTATGCGGCGCCGCATCCACCTTACCTATCAAACCAAACAAGAAAACACGTCAAGCATCCCATTCATCGAGAAATCAAAAAAAAAGAAAAGAAAATCAGGCTCTCCTTCACTTTTTCAACTCCGGATCGCGTCACCGATATTAATCGCTCGTGAGCTATCCTATCGTATTCGTTGTTGAAGTTGAACCCAAATTTTTTGTTAAATGCAATTCGGTATATTCAGTGTTGGGCAATATTTAAGTAAATAATTATTTAAATATACATTTAAATAACAAGTCATTCGTTATTTGGATATTCAAATTAAAAGCGAAAATAATTATTTATTATTTGAGCAAGTCTAAATGAATTATTTAAAATAATGAATTTTAATTGTTATTTACAAATACAATTTCAATCATTATTTGTATTGACAAATAATAGAGATTAAATTGAATTTTGTAGTACTTTTAGTTGCTATAGCAGACAAAAATGTTAATATTATGTATACACACGTGTAATGACGATATTAATTTCGCCACGTGTTCATTGTGTATACAAAATACAAGAAATAAGAGAAGACCAAAAACTATTTATTTGATTTCCACCTCAATCCAAATCTCTTATTTGCAAATAAGAAATAATAAATAGATCACTTTTGGAATTATTTAATTACTTTTATTTAAATAAAAAGTTTAGTTATTATTTGCAATTGAAGTAACACGTTTATTTATTATTTAGATTAAAATTTGCCCAACACTGAATATATTGCGCTGTGTGGGCCGTCAATTTCGCATGATTTTCATTCAATTCGTGTGGATCACTCGTGCGTGCGTACGTGCTTGTTTATAAAACGTCTTATAATATTTACAAAATTAGAAAATAATGCGGATTTTACGCATTTATGGGAAAAATGGGTAGGCAGAATATAAAATTCGCACAGAGGTTGAATTTGTAGATACAAATGAATTGCTTTCAAGTGATTAGAGGAAACAAGAAATTTTGATTTAACCCAAGTTTTTTTAAATTTATG
This sequence comes from Lasioglossum figueresi, assembly GCA_028455805.1. Lineage (NCBI taxonomy): Eukaryota > Metazoa > Arthropoda > Insecta > Hymenoptera > Halictidae > Lasioglossum > Lasioglossum figueresi. Next base: position 5,661,653 of record CM052199.1, on the reverse strand, counting down.
CTATTTCTATTATGCATGGAATAAAATAGATTTTAATTATTGTATTATGTGTGTATTGCATAAGATCGTGTCCGATTTTCATAAACGTCACAAACTGTACTGTGCATGGTGGAGTGTAAAAAAAAAATTGTATAGTCACCGTTCTTTTCTAATTATAGAATTAAACAAGACAATTAGAAAATAATGGTGTCTATATAATTGATTAATAAAATTGTTCCGTAAAATGAATTCTATAAAATTCAACACATTGGATTTTATTTTCAAAAAAAATTATGTAGTCACCGTTCTTTTCTAATTATAGAATTAGAAAAGATACTTAGATAATAAGAAACGAATGGTGACTATATAATTGATTAATAAAACTGTATTCTATAAAATTCAACCATTGGATTTTATTTTCAAATCGGACACGAACTTGTGCAATCTGATATCATAATTATTGAATTGTTATTGTATAATTTCGAATAGCAAACGATTTGATTATGATTAGAACTGAGGATCTTTATGTATTTATAGCAAACTTGAGTAGGTGAAATTTAAAATTGATGAAAAATTTAAAAAACTGAAAATGTCAATATACGATTTCTACTCCATTAAAATCACTAAGGGAAGAAGTAACACTAAATTTAGTTTCCATGTCTTGCAGACAATTTTTATTTTGCACAAAGATCAGCAGTCTAATTACGATTATTATATTATTATCGAAGTATTATTGAATAATTCGTGTGGACGCAGAAAACACTCGAATAGCTGTCCAAGGTCCTCCAACTTTGAGGATGAGCGGAGGTATCCAGAGGAACTGTTTCGAGTTTATCCACCAAACTGGATCAGCAAGAATCCACATGGAGAAGAGCTCCGAGTGATACCGATCATCTTCGGTTAGCGTCGTTCGGATCTATTCGAGGCGGATCTTGTCCCGCTAGAGCACCACCAGCAACAGCAACGAATAGAGAGAGAGAGAGAGAGAGAGAGAGAGAGAGAGAGAGAGAGAGAGCAAGAAAGAGCATGAGGTAGGTAGTAGAGAGACGAAGGAAGGTAGAGTCGGTCCGTTCCGCGAAACTCGATCGTTTCAAGCGGCAGAAACCTGCTTTCAGGATTCGAACTGATAAGTATCGTCTCCGGATCTGGCCAACCGGGTTAGCCATCGTGCGACTCCCACCACCCCCGGGGTCCAGATCTTATCACCTGCCGACGAGGATCTTTAGGTGATCGGCAACGCCATTATTCCGGTGGGTGAAGTATCGTCCAGAGAGAGCGAGAGCGAGAGAGAGAGAGAGAGAGAGAGAGAGAGAGAGAGAGAGAGAGAGAGAGAGAGAGAGAGAGAGAGAGAGAGAGAGAGAGGAGCAACAGCATCGATGAGAGCACCGCAGTAGCGGGTTTTTCGCGGTCGAGCCTTGGCTATTAAGCCCGACCGCGATAGATCGAATGCCGCAATCACGTTATAGAACTCGGGGTAATGCAACAACTGTGGTCTCTATACCTCGAAAAATCGCTGGGGGAGGGGGAAACAGCGTGTACGATAAGCGATTCTACGAAGCCACGCCTGGGCATTATCCTGCACACCTGACGCGCCAGAACGCTGTCTCTCTCTATCTCTCTCTCTGCTCGATTCTCTCCAAGAATCTACTCTATCACTCCATTTCTACTCGGAGAATCTATTTCTGCTGTCCCACAATGTTTATGCTCATTTCTCTCTACTCTCTCACTATACTTCTTCACTTCCACTCTAGTTCTGCTATATTCTTTCTACTCTCTACTCTAACATAGTCTGCTCTCTACTCTGACACACTCTCTCCTGTATTTTCTCTGCTCCATTATCTCTACTCTCACACTACCTGTTCTATCTCTCTACTCTCACACTTCCTGCTCTACTCTTTCTACTATCTTACTCTATTTCTTCTATTCTGCTCTAGTTCTGCTCTCTTCTCTCTACTCTCTACTCTCACACTCTCTGCTCTATTTTCTCTACTCTATTTTCACTGCTCTATTATCTCTACTCCCACACTTCCTGTTCTATTATTTCTACACTCACACTTCCTGCTCTATTCTTTCTACTCTGTTACTCTATTTCTTCTATTCCACTCTAGTTCTGCCCTCTTCTCTCTACTCTATTTTCTTTACTTTATTTTCACTGTTCTATTATCTCTACTCTCACACTCCCTGTTCTATCTCTCTAATCTCACACTTCCTGCTCTATTCTTTTTACTCTCTTACTCTATTTCTTCTATTGCACCCTAGTTCTGCTCTCTTCTCTTTACTCTCTACTCTCACACTCTCTGCTCTATTATCTCTACTCCCACACCTCCTGTTCTATTATTTCTACAGTCACACTTCCAGCTCTATTCTTTCTACTCTGTTACTCTATTTCTTCTCTTCCACTCTGGTTCTGCTCTCTTCTCTCTACTCTCTGCTCTATTATCTCTACTCTCACACAGTCTGCTCTCTACTCTATTCCTTCTACCTTCTTACTCTATTTCATCTCCTCCACTCTAGTTCTGCTCTCTTCCCTCTACTCTCTACTATTACACAGTCTGCTCTCTACTCTGACACACTCTCTGCTCTATTATCTGTACTCTCACAATCCCCGTTCTATTCTATCTACTCTCACACTCCCTGCTCTATTCTCTTTACTGTCTCACTCTGTTTCTTCTCTTCCACTCTAGTTCTGTTATTTTCTCTCTTCTCTCTACTCTCGCACACCCTACTCTATTTTCTCTGTTCTAGTATCTCTACTCTCACACACCATGTTCTATTCTCTCTACTCTCACACTCCCTGCTCTGTTCTTTCTACTCTCTTATTCTATTTCATCTCTTCCACTCTAGTCTGCTCTCTTTTCTCTACTCTCCACTCTCACACACTCTACTCTACTCTGTCTACTCTGTCACTCTATTTCTTCTGTTTCACTGTAGTTCTGTTCATTTCTCTCTTCTCTCTACTCTCACACACTCTACTTTATACTCTCTGCTCTCCACTCTAACACACTCCGTGCTCTATTCTCTCTACTCGCAACTCTCTCACACTGTTTGCTCTATACTCTCTACTCGCTACTCTCTCCGCACTATTCTCCCTAGTGTCTGTGCTCTTCCTACTGTCTGCACTCTCTCTCTCTCTCCAGTCGCACTGTCTGCTCTCTCATCTCTGTGGGGATCTATCTCGATCGGATATTCCTCGGCGAGCCCCGGTTGATTTCTTATCCGAGTCTCGAAAATGGGTCGTAATAGCGGCGTAACGAACCGCAACAAAAGCAACGCGAGAGCCGATGCTAGCGGTAAACGGTGATAAATCAGTCGGGATAGCCGCGTGCTTAATTAATACTTCGGCGGCGAGAGAAAAAGAGAGGGAACGTCGAGGAGGTGGGAGAGGAGGAGAAGGATTGCACGGGCGCGCGCGCGCGCGGGTGCATCGAAGTTGACCGGCGAGACTCTGTGACTCGAGTGGAATCGTGCGAGCATCACCGACCATGAAAGAGTTAATTCTCCGTTCGAGGCTCCTCCGCGATGATCTCGATCGTCCCCCGACGCAAGACCATTGACCTTTTCCGAGTAGCGAGACACATACCACCTCTCTCCCTCTCTCTCTCTCTCTTTCTTTCTTTCTCGTCGAGCGTCTCCGTGTTTCTTCGCAGCTCTTTCTCTCTCTCTCTCTCTCGCTCTCAACTTATTAAGACACGAACACACGAACAAGCGGCCGAGTTCTACGCTCGCGGTTCGTAGCCGAACGAACCGTACGGATCGGCGCAATTCACACGACTGCGGACGATTAAATTGTCAGCTACGCGACTCTATAAATAACGCGACACACGCACGCATACCGGGTCCCGACGAGTTTCGCCGGAATCGCGAGCGTTCCTCGTTTAATCGCGAGCCGCGCCGATGGAAACCGCGAGCCCGAGCAGCCGCGTGCGGTTGTGTGCGTCGTTTCCCGCCGCCCGATCCCCGCTAACAAATAGGCGACGAATTTAATGAAAGTTTTATCTGTTTATGAGTCGACGCCCTGCGGGTTCCCGACGGCGACGGGTCGCCCGCGATTAAAGTGTCGCCGAAAAATCATTTTCTATCCGTTTCCACGCACGCTGACCGCCGATAAGCTTCTACCTTGAAGAATGCCTTTCGAGCAATGGGTTTAGCTTGAAACTATTGGTTGTTCGGAGAGTCTCCGTCGATTTTCAATTATCATTATAAACCTTGATTATTAACCATTCTCTGAAAGCTGGCACTTTCGATGATGCTTGTATCTATTCGCCATGAATATAGATTCAATCGTTTTTATTTTATGTCAATGGAAACATCGATAAAAATGCTGTTCATGTTGCAAAAAAGATAAGCACTGTTTAGAGGGACGTTTTATGAGAGTGGAATAATGGAACGAACCTCCCAAAAGATGACAAACCGTTGTCAAAGAAAATGGTGCGTGTACAGGGCGGCGCAGAGGAACAGGAAAATTTGAAATAATTCGAGAAAACGAAGGAAACTTAGAAAACTTTATTTGATACGGAAAATGTGTTCTACAAGAGTGGAAATTTCATTGAGCATCACTTTTTAAAAACTGCGGCGGTTGAGTGCTGTCCATTTCGCTGTACACGTTCGGTAAGTCGATATTCTGAAGATTCTGCATAGCTCGGTGCAATTTGTTCTCCGGAATGTTGGCGATGTTTTCTTCAATCTGAGTCTTGAGCTGGGCAAGGTTTGTCCCGTTCTTAGGACCTCTGTGACTACAGAAGTAGTCTGTGACTACTTTTTATGGGGACATCTGAAGAGCGTTGGTACAAGCACTGCATCATAGTTGTTAAAGTAGCTGTATCCTAAAGAATTTATAGAATGTAGAGTGTTGTAAATAGAATTTTCGGTGTCCAAAAATGTTGCACTTCGACGGGACGATTCCCGAGGTCATTTCGAGTAACTTTTTCCTTTGCGAAAATCTTCTCCGCGGCCTCGTTCAGGAGTTATTCGCGAAAAACACGGAAATCAGAGCGCGGTTAACAGACTCCGCCCAGAGGCGGAGTCCGTGCGCTGTAATCGCGCTGATTGGCCCGTGCCTTCTCGTTAATAACTCGCGAACGAAGCCTGTGAGAGAATTTTCGCAAAGGAAAAAGTTGCTTCAAACGATCTTGGGAATCTCACACTTCAAGCACAACATGTTTGGGTCACCGTTTATAAAAGCCTGTTCATTCGATAAACTAAATTGTTAAATTGCTAAAAACGCTCGCGAAAGAAAAATCGAGGATCGATCGGGACAATGCAAAAAATGCATTGTGGATCGGAAACTTTCGCGAGAAAATTAAGCGTCGCATTAAAAATTCGAACGGACGCGAAAACACGGTCGAATTTCAAACGACAGCTGACGTCGCGAGATAATTTTACGGCCGGTTACTTTGCAACCGGTACTAACAAAACATAAAAAGTAGTCAAAAACTGAGAGGTTAGCATCGTTGTTGTTAAGTAAACTTGATTGACAGTATAATTTTTGTTACTTTCAATTTAATCGAAAAATAGGCAGAGCCTTTCCCAACAACCCAACAATGGAGTCATTTCGAAAATATCCAAAATTAAAACCGTTACACATGTACGAGACTGCAAACCAGAGGTCGGCATTATTTGGCGAGACAAATATTTCAAACACTTTTGAATATTTTAGATTTTATTTTGCTTAAAGAAAATAGTATTTTAAATAAGATATACAATTTCGATTATAAAATATTTCTACCTGAACAATCTGAACCTGAAAATAAAATATTTCTATTTCAACAATTTGATCCACGAAATAAAATATTTCTATTCGACCAATCTGAAACACGAAATAAAATATTTTACTTTTTGCATTGTTATAATACTCTGAGAAACTGTACAAACATACAGTGTATCTTATCGTTAAGAAACGATTTACAGTCATAAATGTATTGAATTCGAACCATTAATTTCAGCAATAATATTTAAAATTGAAATTGAAAATAAAGATGAAACACAAATATTTTTAATATTCTTCAAATAAAATACTATTTTCAGAAATTACTGCATCAAATAAAATAATTTATTTTCAAAGTCGTACACATATTTTAAAATAAATAGGATTATTTACTATTTATTATACTATTTAAAATGATATTTTCCCCAGCACTGATGCAAACGTGAAGATAGGATGTTTCTCGCAGTGAACTTGACACAACACGAATCAGCAAATCATCGTGGTCTTAGAGGATTCAGCGAATACTAAATCCTCATCTCCAAGAAAGACAGAAACTGTGTGAATGAAGATTTATCGCGCCGCGCGCGCGCTGACAATTTCCTGCTATTTTCTGGATCATAAAACGATTTATTAAATTGTCCATCATTTAACGCCGGGATGAGATAATTGTTGTTATACAATTGTTATGCGTTATACAACCGGCGTTTACTATCATTCCAGCCATTTCTGTCGTTACACCACCATAAATGAACAAATTCATTAATCTATTTAATTCTACTGTCTGCAACAGATTGTATTAAACGTATTAAAAATGGTTGAATTAATTTTGCACTCGTCCGTAGCAGTGCTGGGGAAAATAGTATTTTAAATAGTAAATAATAAATAATCCTATTTATTTTAAAGTATGTGTACAACTTTGAAAATAAAATATTTTATTTGATGCAGGAAGAACCAAATGCATATAAAAACCCGTTTTAATTACATTTTTCTTTCTCTAATGTAATGTCACTCGACAAAGGAGAGCACACGGTTAAAACAGTAACCGAAAATCATAAAAATACAGCTCCTAACAATTGCAGGTAGTTCATAAATCTCAAAGTGTACATGGTTATAAGCATTGACTAAAATTGAAAAATTTATGAAATAAAAAAACATTTCAAACTGTAACTGAAAATCATGAAACGATACAGCTCTAAACAATTGCAAATTTTAATTCCGGCCACTGTGACGAGCAAGAGAAATGGAAAAAGAGAGAAAGAAGAGCGAGAGTGGGAGATTTTCAGTGCTGGGGAAAATACTATTTTAAATAGTAAATAGTAAATAATCCTATTTATTTAAAAATATGTATACAACTTTGAAAATAAAATATTTCATTTGATGCAGTAAGTTTTGCAAAATAAGATAATTTATTTGAGGCAGTAATTTTTGAAAATAGTATTTTATTTGAAGAATATTAAAAATATTTGTGTTTCATCTTTATTTTCCATTTCAATTTTAAATATTATTGCTGAAATTAATGGTTCGAATTCAATACATTTATGAGTGTAGTCGTTTCTTAACGATAAGATACATTGTATGTTTATACGGTTTCTCAGAGTATTATAACAATGCAAAAACTAAAATATTTCATTTCGCGTTTCAGATTGTTCGAATAGAAATATTTTATTTCGTGGATCAAATTGTTGAAATAGAAATATTTTATTTTCAGGTTCAGACTGTTCAAATAGAAATATTTTATTTTCGAAATTGTATATCTTACTTAAAATACGATTTTCTTTAAGCAAAATAAAATCTAAAATATTCAATAAGTATTTGAAATATTTGTTTCGCCAAATAATGCCCACCTCTGCGAGACAGGGGTAACTTCAAGTTAACATCCTTGTAACCACTTCTGATCAGCTGTTAGACAAGATTTTGCAAACCTAACCTATAATTCAGTTAGTTCAAAATGTTAAGTCCGATTGAGAATTGCACCGCGGAAGAACAACGTGCTGTGATCAGATTTTTAGTCGCAGAATGTGTTAACGGTAGTGAGATCCATGCAAGGATGTTAAAACTGTACAGGAATAAGTGTGTAAACCGTTCAAACGTTTACAGGTCGGTTGAACAGTTTAAAAATGGCCGCGGAAGTGTCGATGATACGCAGCGAAGTGGACGACCGGTCGAAGTTTCAACTTCCTCCCTTGAATTTCGCATTTACGAGATGCCTCTAAAACATTCAATAGTATTTGAAATATTTGTTTCGCCAAATAATGCCCACCTCTGCGAGACAGACAAAGCTCCTAAACGGTTTCACGAACCAAAACGAAACGTTCTACACTTCAAGTTAACATCCTTGTAACCACTTCTGATCAACTGTTTGACAAGATTTTGCAAACCTAACCTATAATTCAGTTAGTTCAAAATGTGAAGCCCGATTGAGAATTGCACCGCGGAAGAACAACGTGCTGTGATTAGATTTTTAGTCGCAGAATGCGTCAACGGTAGTGAGATCCATGCAAGGATGTTAAAACTGTACAGGAATAAGTGTGTAAACCGTTCAAACGTTTACAAGTCGGTTGAACAGTTTAAAAATGGCCGCGAAAGTGTCGATGATACGCAACGAAGTGGACGACCGGTCGAAGTTTCAACTTCCTCCCTTGAATTTCGCATTTACGAGATGCCTCTAAAACATTCAATAGTATTTGAAATATTTGTTTCGCCAAATAATGCCCACCTCTGGTCCGAAGTTATAGCGTAATATCTGGAGAGGTGGTGAAAAGAGTTCCGATTGTTCCACCGGAAGTCGAAAGCGCGGGTGTCTCGAGCGGATTTCCCGTGAGCACGTGGGTCGAAAATAGAGATTTTCATTCTTCCGAGGAGTTCGGGCTCGAGTCGGGTCGCGCGCGCGACCGAAGTTCGCATTGTGTGCCCAGTTGGGTGTCTATAATTACCGTGGTGAAGTATTATTCCAACAAGACTGCGAAGTAAACAAACCTGCAGGAGAGAATCGAACGAGAGAGAAGCAGAAAGAGAGAGAGAGAGAGAGAGAGAGAGAGAGAGAGAGAGAGAGAGAGTGTGGTACGAGAGAGAAAGAGAAGCTTGAAGACGAAAAAAGAAGCGAGAACGAGCACGAGAAGATTCGAGTCGGGCGAATGCGAATGCGTGTTGCATGAAAGCCCAATGGAACGCAGCAGGACGAGGCGGTGGAGGAGAGGGAGGAGGAGGAGGCGCGCACGCTGATCGTGATGGAAAGGACGGGGAGAGGGGTGGAGCGGAGAGGAAGGCAGAACTGGCAATAAACTTTGGCGCGAGGAGTGTGGCGCACATGTGCACTCAGGATATGCATTCGAAAAGAGAGGAACGAGCCCGCCTTCCGTCCGTCGCAGCCGAGACAACGATTCCCTTTTTCTGCTCGGACGAATTTTGGATAGAGTTTCACAGCCTCCTTTTCACGAGCCCCCCAACAACGTGCCGGCGATTCCTTTCCGAGAAACTGCGCGAAAAGCAGCCCGTCGGAGGCTAATTGGTTTAGGAAGCAGGTTCAAGGCTGCGGAGGTTGTTATCCCCTTGCTTTCGCTCAGTCGAATTCTCTCGAGATGTTCGACGCTAGAACCACTGTCAGTTCAAGGAATTTCACTTTTTTTTCTCTTTTACAATTCGCGAAGTTACGCCGGCTGATTCCTCGGTTCATTTCGAGCAACTTTTTCCTTTGCGGAAATGCTCTCCGACGCCTGGTTCGGGAGTTATCGACGGAAAACGCGGGCCAATCAGCGCGCGGTAACGGCGCACGGACTCCGCCTCGGCGACGGGCCCCGTTGAATGCGGCGTCGGCATTGGCCGAGCCGGGGACTGATCATTGTTCGCTTAATAACTCCTGAACCCAGCCTCGAAGAAGATTTTCGTAAAGGAAAAAGTTACTCGGAATTGTCTCAGCAATCGCCTCTGTCGATTGCAACATTTTATTCAATATTTTAGTCTGTTATTTATCATGAAGAGATGTATATCTCGATCTGGTACGAGCCTCGGCAGTGTTAATCGCCATTGAATAAAACGTTCTTGATAAATATAAAAATTCTGCAGGGATGGAAGAGGCAAAGAAGCTGCGGAGAGATTATTATGGATTCGCATGAGAGCATTGTCTGCGAGGATTATTTCCGTTTGACCGGAACCCGCCCGCGAACTACAAACGATAGATCTATCCCGTGTTCTTGAGCTCTTTTAATCCTCGTAGGGGATCGCGACGATCATAATGCCCGGATAACGAGTCACTTTGTTTGCGAGGATGGCCGGCGAGGACCGAGCAAAATTTTCCCCGATTAAACGACGCCCGGAAAAATAATTCTTCGATGATCTTTGGGGGATCCAGAGGGGAAAGTGGGAGGATCTAGTCGCACGAGGATGAGGGATCCCGTCGATGCCTTGATCGTAAAGTCGGGTCGGTTTCGGGCCTGGAATCAGGTCTGGATTCCAGCTAAAAAGGACACGAAGCGAAAGAGCGTGCCGTTAATGCCATTATGGGCGAGCTTGTGTGTACAGCTTGTTGTCGGCTGGTAAATTACTATAATTGTGAAGTTCCGGCGATTTTTAGATTAGCTCTGGTCCATCAACGCTATACGCCTGCCTACCGACCTGCCGACACCGCAGCCCGGCGGTTCTCAAGTCTACCGGGCCAAATCATCACCATACAGGGTGTCCGAAAAATGTTGGACCTCCTTGAAGAAGCTGATTCCCGAGGTCATTTCAAGGAACTTTCTCCTTTGCGAAAATGTTCCCCGAAGCTCGGTTAACGAGTTATTCACGAAAAACACCGACCAATCGAAACGCGGAGGCGGAGTCTATTCGTGGTAACCGCGCTGCGATTGGACCGGGTATTTTCGTTAATAACTCCTTAACGAAGCCACTGAGAAGATTTTCGTAAAGGAGAAAATTACTTCAAATGACGTCAGGAATCGCGTCCCTTTCATTTTTGTTATTTTAAAATTAACTACAGGAGGTTTCATCATATGAAAGATCTACTTTCCGTATCATGAATCGATATATAGTATAATAATGTACCGACCTTCGATTTTGTGCATTTACGAGAAAAACGGATGCAATTTAAAACAGAGAACAAAACTTTTCAGAGAATTTCGATTTTACAATTGTTAAAGAAGAAATTCGTGTTTTGCCTGAGGAATCCGTTGTCTGCCTATCGGAGGATCAATATGCGTCGTGACGTTCATTTTTTCAGTTAGCTCGTCAGGGGTTGGGATTTATTCGCCTACGCGTCGAGAATACGATTTCCCCGTCGTTTTTGCAGGGATTCTACGACAGTTTCCCGTCTCTCACGGGAGGAAACGATCGAAGAAAAAAGGTTCAAGGATTACCAGTGCCCCCGCAAAAAGGACACAGATTCCTGCGAGGACCGAAGGCTAACCTATCGGCCTGTGTCAATAGAAATCTGTACTTACGTCTCTCGACAAGGGCCGTTTCCGTAACCCCTCGACGCGGGGGGCCTTGTTCCTGGTCGGACGGAAATCGAAGGGCAGAGGGGGCCAGGAATTTTCGTCCCCCGGGCACCCTTTGTGCAACAAGTGCCTCGTCTCGGCTGCAGATGTTTTGCCAAACAATCTCTCCGACCTCTTGTAAACGCTCGCTGCTCGAACGGCAGCCATTGGCGAGCAGAACGCCATGGATAATTTCAACAAAATTGAAATAATATAATATAACATAATATACTATAAGATTTTTTCATTTTATGGATACGAAACTGAGGGTCATACAATATAATTAAATGTTTAGTAATCGATTAGAAGCCGACACACTTAATCGCGTAAATAATATTTTATATAAGGGTAATAAATTTTTCAAATTTATTTATTGCTTATATTTTATAAAGTTTATTTGTGACAATATTGAACAGACGAAATATAAAAAGATTCAGTGAGTCTGAGAATGTTAATTTTTATTTGTAATCGATACATTACATTATTGTGCTAAGTTTTATAACATAATATAATATACTATCCAAATTTACTGATAAAATTTAACACTATAAAAATGTTCTGTATCGATTGCAAATAAAAATTAACATTCTAAGACTCATTGAATTTTTTTATATTTCATCTGCTCAATATTGGCACAAACAAACTTTATAAAATATAAAGCAATAAATAAATTTGAAACATTCAAATATCGACGCATCTGTTTTAGCTCATTAAAAATGGTATGTATCGATTGCAAATAAAAATTAACATTCTCAGACTCATTGAATTTTTTTAAATTTCATCTGCTCAACATTGAAACAAATAAATTATATAAAATATAAAGCAATAAATAAATTTGAAAAATTTAAATATCGACGCGTTTGTTTTAGCTCATTAAAAATTGCTGTACCATTATTCAAAATATTATTTACACGATTAAATATATCGGTATCTAATCGATTACTAAACATTTAAATATTGTATGAATCCTAATCTCGTATCCATAAAATGAAAAAATCTTATAAAATGGAATTATAAAGGCTGGTGTAAATTTTGGGTCCTATATCTCGAAAAAAAATTAAAAATTTAAGAAACCTTTTTTTGGGACTTGCAGGGCAGTAGTCCCAAAATCGAAAAGTATCAGCTCGGTACCGAGACTGCCGGGGCAGTTTTGCCGAGGCCCCGAGTGTAGGAATTTTTTTGCCGGAGTATCTCTGCGATCAGAGGCCTTCAGAGCGGTGGCTCCGAGAAATTCAGGAGTCAGGTTTCTAGCGCGGAAGACGCTTTTGGTGAAACACCGAAATGGGAATGCGTGGCGGCGTGTAACCTGGTGACCCTCGACGCGGGAGGTCCGTGTACGAGAAATTAGAGGGTACCCAGGCAGAGGAAGAAGCCTCGGGAACAGACATTCGAAGGGGCACCCGGGGAGACTTGGACTTGGCTCCTCGGACAGGCTGGTTTGTGCAACAAGTGTCGCGGTCACGGCGTGCTTGTTGAGTCTGATGAATTTCCCAGGAAATCTGTTCGTCCCCCATCGTTCCAACTAACCATTTCGAAGGGTCTCCTACACTTGAACCATGATGGATCGAAAATATAGAAAAAACTATGGAAGGACCATGCGATTTTCGGTGGGGCCTCATCGGGGCCCGGTAGGTATAACAAGTGAAATTTTTATTCGTAATAAAATATGCATCTATTGCAACAAATAGAAACCAAATAAAATATCATTTCTTCCCCTAACAATTTTAATTAATGAAGAAAAAACTATGGAAGGCCCACGCGATTTTCGGTGGGGACTCATCGGGGTTCAGTACAGCAGGTATCATAACAAGAGAATTTTTATTCGAAATAAAACATAAATCTATTGCAACAAATAGAAACCAAATGAAATATAATTTCTTCCCCTAACAATTTTAATTAATGAAGAAAAATCTATGGAAGGCCCACGCGATTTTCGGTGGGGACTCATCGGGGTCCAGTACAGCAGGTATCATAACAAGTGAATTTTTATTCGAAATAAAACATGCATCTATTGCAACAAATAGAAACCAAATAAAATATGTCTCCCTAACAATTTTAATTAATGAAGAAAATAACTATGGGAGGGCCACGCGATTTTCGGTGGGGACTCATCGGGGTCCAGTACAGTAGGTATCATAACAAGTGAATTTTTATTCGAAATAAAACATGCATCTATTGCAACAAATAGAAACCAAATGAAATATAATTTCTTCCCCCAACAATTTTTATTAATGAAGACAAAACTACGGAAGAGCCACGCCATTTTCGGTAGGCCTCATCGGGGCCTAGTACAGTAGCTATTATAACAAGTGAATTTTTATTCGAAATAAAATATGCATCTATTGCAACAAATAGAAACCAAATAAAATATAATTTCTTTCCCTAACAATTTTAATTCATGAAGAAAAAACTATGGAAGGCCCACGCCATTTTCGGTGGGGCCTCATCGGGGCCCAGTACAGTAAGTATTATAACAAGTGAATTTTTATTCGGAATAAAATATGCATCTATTGCAACAAATAAAAACAAAATAAAATATCATTTCTTCCCCCGACAATTTGAATTAATGAAAAATAATTTAGAAAATTTTTAATTTTCTTACAATTGTAAATTGCATAATTGTTGTCGTAAATGTATAAAATCTACATGTCAGTGAACTGCGGGTTCATAATAAAAGTGAGTAGACATCAATATAAATTTGGAAAGCAACAAAATAGCGTGGTCGACGATCGACTAGCTTCGATGTAGATTGGCAGAGAAACTTTTGGGCCTGGTACAATGGCGCCGCGATTGCGGGGCCGTTCATTAGAAAGCGCGCGGAATTATTTATTCGGCGAGGCGCAGACTGGAATCCCATTATCGTGACCGGGGATTAGCATAATATAAAGGCGCGAAAACTAGTTCCCGGCGATGACGGGATGAAAGACGGTGTCGGAAAAGCGCACGTGCGACGGGCCTTGGTCGGGAGACAACGGTACGGGTTTTCTCCGTACAAAGGCGCACCCTCGTAATGGGGCCTCGAGGAGATTCCTGACGGGCCCCGACGGTGTCCCGATGTCACGTACGAGATCGAGCGACGTGCTAGTTGTGATCCTAGAGAGAAATCAAAGCAATCAAGCAGACGCTGTTTCTCGGGAGCAATTCCTTGTAGATCGTCGGGTCCGATGAGGGCCTGGCCGGAAGTCGTTCGTGGGTCTTATGAGCGAAACGAAATCCCGGGGAAAGATTTGCTGGAGGATAGCCCAAAGAAGCAGTCGTCGTTGAGAAACACGATTCTCGTATTCCAGGGGAATTACAAAACGCGGACGATTTCCATAAATCGAACGTTGGGGTCCTTGAGGCCGGGGGCCCACTCGCGGCGGACAAGCGGGCGCATAAATTCTCTCGTGGCCTGGGCCCCTAGCGGAATCGAACCTCTCTCTCTCGAGTTTTCAATTTCTGTCATCGGCGTTCCCCGGCGTCGAAACAGCGCGCGCGTACGAAAAGCCGAGGGGGCCCCGGGTTGATCGGAGGTCAAGTCTCCGGGGGCCCGGCCGACGGGGCCTCGTTGCAATCTTACCGCGAGCCGAGAGAAAGAGAGGAGAAAGAGAGGAGGAAGAGAGGCCAGGGCCCTCGAGGCAGCAGACCTACTGCCGGGGGCCTGCTCTCGCCAAGCACACATAGGTGGTTTTGACTCGGCACGGTCCCCTGGCAAGACCCGCGCGAAGGAAAGCAACAAAAGAAAGAGAGGACGAGCAGGACCGAAGGAGAAGAGGAAGAGGGAAGAAGTCTGCCTGTTTGACCGCCGACTGGCTGCCTGCCTCTCTCGAGAGAGACTCCTCTCTTTCTCTCTCTCTCTCCCTCACTGGAGTTCGTTCTGTCCCTTTCTTACCGATGGGACCTCTCCGTTCCTCCCGCGGGGCTCGTCTCGTCTCGTAACAAGAGATGGCGCGGACAATGGGTGCCGTGCCAGCGCCTTCTGCCAAGGCTGCTTTGGCCAGGCCACGCAGCTTCGAAACACCATCTATGATTGCCGGAATCGCCCAATTCCCGCCAAACCTTGCATACTTCCAGCCTCTCAACAATTTCATACGAAATCCAACCTCATACCCCAACTTTTTCCTTCGGATTCGACGCATCGCTAAACCCCCATCAGATACCGCCTAATCATCCGACCGATTCCTCACGATGATAAATCGCTGGACCCATCAAATGGTGCTTCAAGTTAGCTACCACCGTGAAACTGTGTCCACGGTGAAGCAACGTCCGGCTACTTTTTTCCTGTCTTCCCTTTACTTCGCTGTTCGAGGTCCTCTCGGTACCCAATGTTCAGAGAACGTTGCATAGTTTGACGATTTTTTTCAAAGATATCTCCTGACCTCCTTGGATCGAGGTTTCGCACACATCTTTCCCTAGTATTTGGACTGTACACCAGAATTTTTTCAAGGTAGAATACTAAAAATTGTGGGAGCTGTAGTCCCTTTTCGAGAGGCTTGTAAAAGCAATACCCCCACGAGGAGTAGCTTGAAAAATATCTTTTGGGACATTCGAAACCGGATTTTTTGCGAAAACCGTTTGCTTTACGAGAAAAGTAATGGGACATGAAAGGCCCAGCTGCAGAGCTACAGGTTCGGAACGATTTTTAATTATGTGGAACAATCACGGGACGGTACGGAATTCGCAGGAACGAAATCGGTAATTCGATCGCGGTCTCCTCAGCCAATATCAATAAAAAACGGGGGAATGGGGCCTGGGGAAGGTTTCGAGTGTCGATACACACCGATTAAGTGGCGCTCATTGTTCCAGTTCCCTAGCATTGAAGGCTACCACCTGAAACGACCTACGATCCGTGTCATCTAGTTCACAATATGGACCTCCTAGAAGCATCGAACCTCTTGGCAGGTTCGGACCTCTTCGGATCGCGTCTTTCCCTCAGGTAGCAAGGCTACCAGAGGTCTGACGAGCATGGAGTTTGACAGAAACGTGAAACGAAGCCTGGGGACGCCGATCGAAGCCGATCGACCAACAACGGGTGTGCTCGTAGGCGTAGCAAAAAGAAAGGGTGGCGGCGCACACGGTCTTCTTGTTTAGGCGAACACGTCCGTGCAGAAACGCGACCGACGGTAATTTTTCCTGAAAGAAATAAACCAACGAATTCCCGTCGGGCCGTGCACGCGCGATATTTTCGGTCTGACGACCTTCCGTCAAGAAAGCCGTCCCGGAGAGAGAAAGATGACGAGGTACACCGTGAGGGCTAAACACCACTGAACGTGGTCCTCAATTTGGTTCCATAAAACAGTGGAAAAAAATCGTACACCAATGTTGAAGGGCTCGTTGTGAAGTGCAGATTTCAATCTTCGATTCTGGAGTAGATTCGTTCGCGAGAAAAATTTATTAACGATTCTACAGACGTTTCAATTCCTACAGAGATTGAGTAGTACTTCGCATCGCATTCAAAGTTCGATAGGTCGGCTAGAAAAAATCGTAGATCAATTTTTCAGGAATGAATATACCACGCATTCGAAGACAGAAACTTTCTCTTTACAATGGCACCTTAAACATTGATTCACGAATTTTTAAACTCGTTTTGTCGAGCTTTGAATGAGAACTGCGCAACGTTACATGTTACAGGGTTACACGGGACAATGTTCTGGATTTGTGTTTCATTCTTGTTCCATAAAAGAGTGGGGAAAAATCGTAGATCAAATTTTAAGGTCTCGTTGCAATGCAGAGACTTCGATCTTCAAGTACGTGGTAGATTCATTCCCGGGAAAAATTTATCAACGATTCTACAGCCCTCCCGATGCACCATAGTTTGCACGGCCCTACGGAGGCTAACGATAAGTATATAGCACTCCACCTCGCATCCGAAATTTTGTAGATCAGCGAAAAAAAATCGTAGAGCAGTTGTTGAGGTCTCGTTGCAAAGAGGAAGCTCGGATCTTCAAATCCATGGTAGACTCACTCGCGAGAAAAATTTTCTAATGTTTCCACGAGGGTTTGAACTTGTAGCATTTTTCTTTAAAAAAATGGTTCTTCGATTGTGGTGTGCAGCATCGTGTTCAGGTATCCTAAAGGAAAATGAACAGCGGTGGGCGAAAGTAGAGGGTTCAAGCTTGAAGATGAGTCCGAGTTTATCGCCGTAGGTTGGTTTTTAACGAAATGACGACAGGTTGAATACTGGTCAGGTCTAGACTGATTTATACGCGAGCATTGCAGTCTAGTGGTCACGTATGATGGGAGCAATTTCGATGATGATGTGCGCTGACTTGCACGGCTGAGGGGATGGGTAGAGTTCTCGGGAAGAGTGACGGAATCGAGTCGAAGAGTCCGTGGAAACGTAGAATTCGAGGGAAGCCCGGGTGGTCGTTGAAATCTAAGGTGGCAATCTCCATTACGAGCTAACGAGCACACAAATCCACCTGCTGGAGCTGGCAGCTGTGCGCCACCGGGTCTCGTGACAAGATCGTCCTCGATAAATTTCGCGATACTATAGCGTCCGCCCATATTCCCTAAGAAAACACGCGTCGAGCGTTCCGAGAAGAGGCAACGTTCCCTTGAGACGTCCTCAGCCAGCGGATCTTCTCGTTGCACGAACTTTTCCCGCCAAAATGAAAACGGAAACATGACTCGACACTGTTCCCTTTAAACGTGAAAATGGTCACATCAAGGCCAATTTCTCGCGCCGGAGGGCTCGCGAATATTGGGACTGATGGCGGAGTAAATTGTAGAAAAGTGGGCCCTTCGAGACGAAAATGGTTCCCTCGAAACGTGTTGTGCGAGCAGGTTCTCTGGTCGATGTACAGCAAACATTTTCCGCGAATAATTTGGGCCTTATGATCGGGAAGAGAATGTGTTGAGGAATATCGTGGTGGCTGGAAGAGGAGGTTTTCCCGCCAAAAGGCTCGCGGACAGTGGGCCCGACGGTGGAGCGAGTTATGCAAAAGTGGGCCCTTCGAGTGCGAGGGCAAGAGGACTCGGCAACGTTGCAAAGCAGCGAGTAACCGTCGGTGCCGAGGCTGGGGCCTACGGCCCTGCGTTCTTGGCCTCGGGCAGGCTGTGGAGAGAGGGGGGCTGGGGGCCCCAGTGGGCCCGAGTGTGCCGGGAAGGGGCAAGGAGACACACGGGCACCCACTCTTACCAGAATACTGCTCTCTCGTTCCCTCTATTCTCGCTTCACTTTCCGTTTCGTCTCTCTCCCACTCTCGCGAGGCCCCTCTCACTCTCCCTTCATCTCCCGCTTTCGATCTCTGTATACTCCTCCCTCGCACTCCGTTCCTCCACGGCCTGTTTCACGCGTACGTATTCGCGTTAGTAGCCGGTCGTGTATCGGTGCATTCTCGGGGCCCGGCAGCGCACCAGGCCCCTCTTCGACCGTCGAGGACCAAAAGGTGGCGAGCTCAGTGACACCACGGTATCCAGAGCTCGGTCATCAGCATCATAAGGTGCAAGGATAACAAGACGATAAAGTCCCAAATTAGGGTCCTCCTTCCTCGGGGCGCCGCGGACTACCTCGGGGCCCTCCGCTCGGGAACCGTTCTCGAATGGACATATTAGAATTAACCAGTTTCCAGGGGAGGGGCGGCCAGGAATTCCAAGCGGAATCTCGAATGCGCGTAGTCGTTCGCGCGCCTCCGACGATACCAGCCATTGTCTCGCTAACGATTTCGCAACACTCCGGACGCGACACGATCGTCCCGCACGCTTTATCGCGATCTCGTAATCCATCAATTTCTTTTCAATCCTTATCGAGACCTGTGCTCGAGATAAATATCGATACTCGAACGGTGTACAGAGGAAGGACACTGTTCGAAGGTCAAACGTTACTTCAAAAATTGCTCACCCACTATGCATCAAAGTTCAAGTTTCGTGGACAAATTTTGAGAAAACGGGATTAAATAAAATCCTATTGTCGAAAGCCATAAACGCGTGAAGATCCGCGGTCCAATCGCAGCCTGGGCGACAGTGGAGTTCAATCGGCGCTCGCTAGGCGGCTAGAAGCTAGAAAAGAGGATGGTCACGCGTGGCACAGGACACGCGCAAGCGTGACTTCCGGTTCGATCGTCTACGCGTTGGAATATTTCCACGGAACAAATCGGCCGATTTCGCAATCCTACAGCTTGGCGGATTAACATTCCTGGAAAAAGGGAGGGGAAAGGGCGACGTACGTTTAAAAGGGATCGAGAGGCGCCTCGATGTTATCAGCGGAATGGGACGCTATCTGGACATAGACGAGATTAGCGGATCCACGAGCGTGAACGGATCGGCGAGAGCACCCGAAGGACCCTCCTCTCTTAGCCGGAGCGGATCGCGGACAAGCCGTGACTAATAATCTCCGGGTGGCTTCTTCGTGTACGATAATTAATTTCCCAGATCGTTGATCAACGATCGGACCCCGTTCTTTTTTTTTCCCGCGTGAGCTATTTTTTGCCGACGCGTGGGAGTAAAGGGGGCAACGATGCGCGGCGACCAGCCCCAGCCTTTTTCACTTTGTTGCATCCCAGGGAAGGAGTTGCGACGCGGCGACCTGATGCGCGCGTCGAAAGCAAGAGTACGACGAAGCGGCCGATCAGTCCTCGGGCAGAGAAAAATCGTGAATAAAATGGTTTCCAAGCATCAATTCTCATGGTTCGGGACTGTCCGGCTGACTCGTGCGCGCACAGTTTGCCAATTCGCGTCGGCCATTGCGAAAGTGTCGACACCTCTGGTCCTCGTGAACAGGTGAGAAGCCATGTCGACGATGACATCCTAACCTAAGTCGTCGCCTACAGATTTCGCAGAGTCCAACCTGAGGTTGATCGCGATCTCGGTTCGAACAGGATCAGAAGTCGGAAAAAAGAAATGTAGTACACGTCGATAGGAAATTTCAGGCGTGTACGTAGCGACGCTTATCTAACGAATTCCAATCCCGTATCAAGGCGACATCCTCCCCCAGCTGATCTAATCTGCGGAGCGTAACGGGGCCATAGGCTGAGGAATCGGCGAGTCACAACAAAACGATAAAATCTCGCGAATATAATTAGCCGTTGGTTCGGTTATCGCCGGTTCATTTGCATGAGTGAAGCTAAGCCTTTGATACAACATTGAGCGGAGCGGAGAGTAGAGAGAGAAAGAGAGAGAGGGTACAGGTCCCCTCGGCAACCGTCTCGTGCCACGTGTGCTGCTCACAGGTTATGTTTGACCGGAGGAAAGGAAAAAGAAAAGTAGGAGCAGACGGAGAGAAGAGGAGCAACGTACCGTGGGCAGAAGAAGCAGAGAAAGAGAAAGAAATAAGCGGAGGAAGAAGACGAAGAAGGGAGGAGCAGAAAGCCGCTGTGTGCGCCTCGTGTACCGAAGTAGCAAGTGTCGGCCCCGTCGGCTACGCCCATATAAATCCTCAGTTACCTAGTCGCTTTACGAGATACAATTATTTACCGAGACCCAGGCCGGCTACCTTATTTAGTCCTAGTTAACTGACCGCCGGATGGCACAGGATCCGATTGATCAGGCCCTCCTCGCCTTTGTTCCACCGACTATCACCTTTTTCGCGCCGGAACTCCCTAACGCAGACCCTTTATTATACCTCGCCGATGCTTTCGGAGCTTCGGGGACGCGTTCCAATGCACACACACGGACCTTCCGGGTGCTGGCCACTGCGATACATGATCCCCTGCGCGGCCAGGTCTCGATAGGCGACCCAGAACGACCTAACCCGGACCAAGAGAAAGGATCTTTTAGAAGCATTGCGAATTGCTCTGAACAGTAAAATTTACGTCGATTGTCTTCGATGCGTCGTCCTCGTCTGCTCTCTTTGTCGAGCTAACACCGAAAAGCTCGATGAAGAGGATACCTGACCGGATTTTCGTGTTTCCATAGATTTTGAGCAAACCGTTTTTCAATGGGGCTAGCACAGAAGAGAACGGCGACAGAGTCACGGTTCGTACGACATCGGCGAACTGGCGCATCCAGAGCCGGGGATCGATCGCCCGGAGAAGACATAAATTATTTCAACGCGCCGCGTCCACGCGACACCGTCTCGCGCGTTTAACCTATCTGCGCGGCGTATCTAGCGGACGTTAATTGCGCCGTAGCAATAACGTTGTTGTAACGACTATCACGGGCTACGGGAGAGCTGCGAGCTGGCCAGGCCACAGCCAGCCAGCCATCCCCGGCCAGGCAACGAACACGACCGAACACCAAGCGTGTTCCGAAAGAACGGTGTAACGTTGCCGGTTCGCTCAGACTCGCCGCTTGTAAATCATTCCCGCCGCTTAACCTGACATTAGCGTGACAGGGTGTTATCCGGGCTCAGTCATTTTAGCATATGGTTAGCAGATGCCACTGGACGGAGCGCAGATTTCTTTTCCCTTCTTTTTAATGGGCCAGTCGTCGATAATTTTCACGTGTAAACGCGCGTTCCTCCGCGAAACCGCTTCGGGAGGATCCGCAAAAATCTTTTCTCCTCGGATCCGCGATAGCCGTACACTTTCGGAAAAGGTTAGCACTTTCATCCGTACCGCGTTCAGGTGGAAACCTTTCTTCAGCTAGGGAAGATCTGTTCTTCGGCCAAAAGCTTTTCTTCTTCATCTAGAAGCCAGCTCCATTATCCAGAAGCTAGCTATTTCATCCAGAAGCTTCCTCTTTCATCCAGAAGCCTTTTTCTCTAGCTAGAAGCTCCTTATCCTCAGCTAGAAGTTAGCTCCTTCATCCAGAAGCTAAATCCTTCAACCAGAAGCTTCCTCCTTCGTCTACAAGTTTTTTTCTCCAGATAGAAGCTCCTTATTTTCAGCAAGAAGCTTCCTCCTTCATGCAGAAGCTAGCTCCTTCATCCTGCAGCCAGCTCCTTCAAGCAGAAGCTAGCTACTTCATTCAGAAGCTAGCTCCTTCATCCAGAAGCTTCTTCTTTCATCCAGAAGCTTTTTTTCTCCAGCTAGAAGCTCCTTATCTTCTGCTAGAAACTTCCTCCTTCATCCAGAAGCTAGCTCCTTCATTCAGAAGCTAGATCCTTCATTCATGAGCTAGCTCCTTCAACCAGAAGCTTCTTTCTTCATCTACAAGCTTTTCTCTCCAGATAGAAGCTCCTTATTTTCAGCTAGAAGCTACCTCCTTCATCCAGAACGTTTTTCCTCCAGCCCCTTATCTTAAGCTAGAAGCTCCTCATCTTAAGCTAGAAGCTCATTATCTTGAGCTCGGAGCTGCCTCCTTCATCCAGAAGATAGGTTCTTCAGCCAGAAGCTTTTTTCCCCAGTTAGAATCTCCTTATCCTCAGCTAGAAGCTGCTTATCTTAAGCTAGAAGCTCCTGTCTTAAGCTAGAAGGTCCTTATCTTAAGCTAGAAGCTTCCTCCTTCATCCAGTAGCTAGTTCCTCCATCCAGAAACTTTCTTCACGAGCTAGAAGCTCCTTATCTTAAGCTAGAAGTTAGCTCCTTCATCCAGAAGTTTGCTTCTCCATCTAGAATGAATATCTTCTCCAGTATGTATCTCCCGATCGACACAGAGGCAGAGAGCGTAGAGGTCTAAATG
Organism: Lasioglossum figueresi; assembly: GCA_028455805.1. NCBI lineage: Eukaryota > Metazoa > Arthropoda > Insecta > Hymenoptera > Halictidae > Lasioglossum > Lasioglossum figueresi. Next base: position 5,639,021 of record CM052199.1, on the reverse strand, counting down.
GCAGCGAGAAGGGCACAGTTTCGAAAGCCGGACTAGCTGCTCTAAACAAAGAGCTTTACAGCCATATTTATAGTTGTCGTAAAACACTACGCAGATTGCTAACCTTCGTTCAACGGGTGCCCGTGCGCTCTCGGTCTGTCTTTCTCTCTATCTCTCTCTCTCTCCCTCTCTCTCGCGATCTCTCTACGCTCGTGTACGCCGAGGCTCGTTCACTATCCTCGTTTAGTCCTTTCTCGTTACTCTCTGGCTCTACCCTCCTGTCTTGTTTCCTCCCGCACACCAGTCATCTTCGGTGTTCCTTCGTTCTTCCCAGCCATCGTCCGCGCCAGCTTCCTTCCTCCATCCACAACGGGCTCTCCTCCCAACTCGTCTCTTATCTTTTTCCTTGTTCCGTTCTCTGCCGGGGCTGGCTCCTCTCCTGTCCGCTCCTAAACCTTACCTGTGTGTCCCTGCTCTACGCCTCTCTCGAACTGCCTCGAGTCTCTTCGGCTACACTTGGACGCCGCTTCAGCCTCGCCGTGTTTTCCCCAATCAATAGGTAACCTTGATCTTCCCTAAAATATGTATGTACGCTGTTAGCTTAAGTATTAGCCAAGAACGATCAACTTATTGGACTTCTCTCGCCTTCTGGTAGCTAGCTAAGCTAAGCTAAGCATCTTCTAGCAGCAGAATCAGATTCTTTTTCCTGGTAGCTAGGTAGCTTCTATCTTAAATCAGCAGTCTATAGAAGTCTAATTGAAGCTTCTAATTGAAGCTTCTAATTGAAGCTTCTAGCAGAAGCGAAACAGATGTCGAGGACTACCAATTCGTGCAGTTGCTGGTTTCAACGACCACCGGATCGTGGACCGTCGAGCGACGGAAGTGGAGCAATTAACGTTCCGAAGATTGATCAGAACGCGGGCGTTCCCGGTCTTTTTGTCCCTCCGAAATTTCTTGTTTCTCGGGAGAAGCTCCGGGGCTGGACAACAGCTCGACGACGGTCTCCTGGCGTTAATTGACTGAAGAGCCGTACGGTCGAACGATTTTGTTTGACGAAAATCGTTTCGACAGAGCCTCGGAAACAGCCCGGGACAAACCTGAATCGTAACCACGGGTCCGAGAGGGAAACCGGTATTTTCGGTGGGCATGCCTGATTATCATATGCGCCTCTTTGCTTTTTCATTCTTTTGCGCGCGCTGGCATGATTCCCCTTCTTTTTCTTTCTTTCTCGCTCTCTTTCTCTCCTTCTGTGTTTCTCTGTGGTGTACGAGCTCGCTTCGATCCATGGCTCTATCTCTCTCTCTCTCTCTCTCTCTCTCTCTCTCTCTCTCTCTCTCTCTCTCTCTCTCTCTCTCTCTCTCTCTCTTTCTACGGTGTTCCGAATAAAACGCGGATCGTAACGCTAATACGTTTATTAGGGTACCATAGCCGGCAATTTGATGATCGCGGATATTATAAAAGCGTAAAGGGAGTCATCACCGGCCCTGCGAATAGAACTTTACGACACGCGACGATCCTCTTTAGAGACCAGCTTCTCTCACCCCTTGACGTATAATAAAACACTTGGCGCTGCGGTTAGAATCAATTAGAATTGGATTCGCATTCCCCGGAATCATCAGTGGAACTCTCTATTCGGTTAGTACGAAAGCTGCTGGCCCAATTCCTTATTGGTTTTCAGTGAAAACTAGGGCCCAAACTTTCGCACCCACCGTAACATTCCTTTGAAATTCTGGGATCCATAAATTATTTTATAAGGAGCTTTATTAATTAGGGTGTCTACCTGAGTTGCAGACTCAAATGATTCGTTCTCGTCATATTGCATACCGAGATAAGATGGAGTCCTCGAAAGTGATTTTGAACCGATTATAAAATGAGAAAATATTTTCTTGTTTAAATTCTGGTTTTTACAATTGACAAAATTTTTATTCTGCATAAAAATCCACAATCTATAACCGATTGTACTACTTGTATTTCAATAACGATTTTCGTTCAGGAATTCTCAAAAGTGATTTTGAACCGATTATAAAATGAGAAAATATTTTCTTGTTTAAATTCTGTTTTTTACAATTGACAAAATTTTTATTCTGCATACAATCAACAGTCTATAACTGATTGTACTTCTTGTATTTCAATAACGATTTTCGTTCAGGAATCCTCAAAAGTGATTTTGAACCGATTACAAAATGAGAAAATATTTTCTTGCTTAAATTCTGTTTTTCACAATTGACCAAATTTTTATTCTGCATAAAATCCACAATCTATAACCGATTGTACTACTTGTATTTGAATAACGACTTTCGTTCAGGAATCCTCTAAAGTGATTTTGAACCGATTACAAAATGAGAAAATATTTTCTTGTTTAAATTCTGTTTTTTACAATTGACAAAATTTTTATTCTGCATAAAAATCCAGTTTTTAACTCATTGTACTACTTGTATTTCAATAACGATTTTCGTTCAGGAATTCTCAAAAGTGATTTTGAACCGATTATAAAATGAGAAAATATTTTCTTTTTAAATTCTGGTTTTTACAATTGACAAAATTTTTATTCTGCATAAAAATCCACAGTCTAAAACTGATTGTACTACTTGTATTTCAATAACGATTTTCATCCAGGAATCCTCTAAAGTGATTTTGAACCGATTACAAAATGAGAAAATATTTTCTTGTTTAAATTCTGTTTTTTACAATTGACAAAATTTTTATTCTGCATAAAAATCCACAGTCTAAAACTGATTGTACTAATTGTATTTCAATAACGATTTTCTTGACTGACCCCTAATATTTGTTGAAATATGAGAACAATGGAAGAACGTGTCATTCAGGAAACCTCAAAAGTGATTTTGAACCGATTACAAAAAGAGAAAATATTTTCTTTTAAAAATTCTGGGTTTTACAATCGACAAAATTTTTATTCTGCATAGAAATCCTCAGTCTACGACTGATTGTACTAATTGTATTTCAATAACGATTTTCTTGACTGACCC